>OZ005662.1:155489848-156024791 GCA_963930645.1 Salticus scenicus
GTAACATTCACCTTTCAAAAAATATTAAATAGTTTCCTTTGCATGAAGATAAAAAGGTACAAACTAATTAAAATAAAAGCGAAACCCCTATTTTGAAAAACATGAATGAGATTAATTTTAGCATTTTAAATAAGAAAATTATATCTTATAATCGAATTTTAATACGCTTTTCAAATTAACTAATCCATTTCTTTATGGATGATATTCTAACCTCAAAAGAGTTGCTGCCAGTTATCCTCCTAGAGATATATGCTTCCAAAAAGTTCGCGGAAAAATTAGGAATAAGATATCCATCAAAAAGAATATATATTTTAACATTCAAATTTCTTGATAAAACTTTTGCCTAAAAGTATGATTAACTTAATCTCAACTACTTCTTAAGGAAACGTTGCCAAAACAATAAATCAAAAATATCGCTTATTTTATAAATGGATAGCGTTTAGATTTATTACATGAAGAAAAAAAATCTAAAAAAAAAAAAAAAAATATTAGAAACAAAGAAAGGATTAGCTGTTGAAAATAATCCGATGTAGAGATAATCGTGATACTAAGGTTTAACATTTGAAAAATAGTATATTAATAAAATACGTTAAAAAAAAATAATATAGAGTAAAGAATTATTAAAATAATCTATTGTTGAGAAATTACTGTCACAATCAAAAAGCATTAGTCTATCCGCGATTGTAATGAAATGCTCGCCCTCTGGTGGGCTAAGGGGAAATTACAATAAACATGCTTTAATTCGAATTCCATCAAGCCGCCATTGCTAGCCGATGTTTAGTTTCACATATATTTATTGAATAAAAATGAATAAATCCGGTAAGAAAGATAACACATACTGTTGTGTGCACCAGTGTAACTCCAAAGGACCAAGAAATCCAGAAAATATGTTTAAAAAAATAATATAAAGTAAGAATTATTAAAATAATCTACTGTTGCGAAATTACCGTCACAATCAAAAAGCATTAGTCTATAGTTTTGGTCTATTCTTCCAAAAAAAAAAAAAAAAAAAAAAAAATGTAGATAAAGTTTTTATTTTGCTTTGTTTTGTTTGTTTGCTCATGCAAATCTGATTCTTTAAATTTAGACATTCATCATATATTTAATTAGATTTCTTAAAATAAGGGGGAAAAAAAAGATAAAGCATCGCCATACCCTCCAACATACTAATTAATATTCCGTAGTATTGTTAGCCCCGCCTTCTTTTTCACACCAGTATACGCGCCCTGAAGTAATATAGGAATTAATTGTAAGACAGGTGAGGATCGTGAAAAATGCCAAGGAAAAACGGCGGGAGCCCTCTATCATAGATATAGTAATAAGACATAGATTGATCATTGAGAGGGGAAAAGTGATACCTTTCTTAATCGGGAAAAGACGGCCATTTTACTCTCTTATGGATGTATTGCCCCGAGTGAATATACACGGGAATACACATAGGTAATTTAGCAAATAAAATTTATGCACTAAAAGAGAATGAAACACTGCAGATACTCCTTTTTCTTTCTTTTCGTTTTCCTTTCCTTTTATTTATTTATTTATTTATTTATTATTATTTTTTTTTTTTACTATACTCTAGTATACTCATGTCTGCACAAAACTGTCATTTCGGCATTTATTATTATTATACTTCTTTGAGATAAAAATCGTCTGCATTCATCGTGAAAAATAATTTTAATAAATTATAATTTAATAAATTATTTGTATTGCGTAAATTTGTATAGGATTATATATGGAAGAAAGTCTTGTGGTGGTCACAATATACTAGTTATATATTAAAACTTTTGCAGCTGCTAGATACAATTAAAAGAATTTTGAGAATTTTACTTACTAATATAAAATCTAAAAAATTGTTAAAATTTTAAAAAAAGTATTCCATTAAATATAAAACAGTAATTATCTCATAATAATAACAAAGCAACTGATTATAAAAATTATATTTTTCATAAATTACTTGAATATAACTTATTTATGGAACCTACCCCATTTCTTTTCATATATTTATTAGAAGACTTAAAAGCTGCGCAATATTTCGGCATTTTCAAAATTCATTACATTCTATTCTATTTTACTGTTTTCGAGTTTAAACTCTCTAATGGCTGATGCCAAAAAACTTTTTCGGCATCAAAAATCTTTGCTCGTTAACATGGGGATGATAGATCTATATAAATTACTATATCTATGCCCTCTATAAAATCCTTTTAGAAACAAAAGTGGCTACATGTAGCGTTCAATGGAATGTAAATGAGGTATATACGTTCTATTATTATAAATACCTTTGACATTTCTTCCCTAAATTTGATTTTATACGCTTTTTAAATGAATGGTTCTTTAAAGTACCATCAGTAGATAAAATGTTATAAATGATGAAAATTGAAATTATACGAAAAATGCCTAATAACAGTAGGAAAAATTAGCATAAAAGTCAGTAATTTTTGTTTCAAATTAATTTTTCCCGTTTTCTAGACTAACCTATTATAATTTGCCGGGAGGAGGGTCATTAAATTTTAAATTCGTCACAAGTAAATATGTATAAACATCCATGAATTTATTCGAATCTCTTTTATTCCTTTTCATGCATGCCAACATTTTAATTTATTTCAGAACATTGTTATTATCCGCCCTTTTTTCCCACCACTTTTCTTGAAGGGTATTTTTCGTTCTATTTAATCGTAATTACATACTGCAGAAAATTTCATTATAAATAAAGTAGTGTTAAAAAAAAGCAAGTATTAACGGTGCACCGGAATAAATTAAAATGATAGCATGCCGGCTTTTTTTTTATTTCCTGCAACTTTGATTTATAAAAGTAAAGTATTTTATTTCTTATTATGATATGTATCTATATTGTTTCACAAGTATATGATAGCTTTCGTTTTAACTTCTGGGGTCACAGAACACACGTACATGAAAATTATAAGGAACGGTAAGTTTTCTGGCAAAAACATTAAGGGTATAACTTAAATTTTCTTTTTTATCAATGCTTAAAAAAAAAAAAAAAAAAAAGCTAATACAAATAACCACCAGTATGATGACTGGCTTTATACTAAAAATGGCTTCATTTTCGATAACTATAAAATTCGTAAAATTTTTGGCGTTTTCAATCAAACAAAAAACATTTTTTTTTTTCAACCTACTCTAAAAATAGATTTCATTGAACACTAAACTTTTAGCCTATAAATACACAACATATTTTTATTCAAAATGTGTTTTTTATTGCAAAGAAATTTATACATCTTAAAATATGTGTAAAACCCTAAATATTCTTCGCAAAATATCAAACATAAGTATACCAAAAGATAGTTATTTAAAATCATTTTGCTATTCGATAACTCGAATAATTCCTTTTCTGTTGATAAGATTCAAAGTTCTATCAGGTTAGCAAAATCTGCGGGGGAACAATAAACTTAGAAATCATTTTGGTTAACAGTTGTTTAAAAAAAAAAAAATAAAAACCGTTCGTTGGTAGACCGAAAAAAAAAAAAAAAAAAAGACTATATATGTAAAGGTCTTTTATCCAATTAACCTTAAAAATCCAGAAAATTACTATTCATCCTCTACTGATGTAAAACTAGTCTGTTGTTTTGCAATGTGTGAAACAAATTTGGAATATTTATGTCTTAAGTACATGAGAGAAGACAAAAGGAAATCATTGCTACTCTTCAATCTAATCATTCAAAACATCAACTATTAGCACGAACCTATTAAGGCCATTTCAAAAGCCTTGTTGCCATTTCATTATTTCAAATTATAGAAATAAAAAAAAGTACTTTTATCTCTTTCGTCCATATATAAAACATGCGGAAGGAAAATCACTAATAGAGAAGTTACTCCATCCAATTGCACGAGAACGGTGCCTTTTGTTCAAGGGTGACAAGGTGGATGACTTATGCTTCTTTACTTTCGCCTCTGGATCTGCTATTCGGGTCATATCTAAGATACAGTTTTATGGGTCACTTTCGATCATTTTCTTGCCCTAAGTTCTTCATTCCTTTCATCAGAAGTCTGTTCAACCTGTTTATCGTTTGAAACACCCTATATTGATAAAAAACATTTCCGTTAACATTTCTAAATGCCGTTCTAAAATCACAGTTCCAGATATCTCAAATTAGGTATGAAATAACTATTTAAAGGTTTATCTTACAAGTAAAGGGAATAAGTTAAAGGCCTCCATAATGTAATGTTTAAGCCTCAAATATGTATCACAATTAAATAGCAAATTGTTAATTAGCTTTACAAAAGATGTGTTTTATTATTTTATGTCAATAAAAGTAATAAAATTGACAATAAAATTGGAATCTGAAGTAGGACTTTTTTCACAAATTCTTATTTATGTATATTTTAGGCATATGTTAAAATTATATCATGATTGAAAAATTAAGTACTTTCGGATTCGAATTGGGCTGAGTAAGTTTTACGTTGCACTAGTTCTACGCTATGAACAATTGGCGACGGTCTGGAACTCACTCGTAAGCGTAGACCGGAGACATATCATCACAATTTTAGTTCTTCACTGAGAAAATGATTTCTTTGCTTCGACGATCCCCAGAGGTGTAATTTGGCTGGGAACAAGGGGCATTGCGACCACGACCGATTTTACGTGCACCATCCATCATTAGCGTACACTTTAGGATTAAAAATAGATTGAAAAGTATATTTAATAACCTTAAGTTAAAATCAGAATATAAATTAATTTACAACTCTTTGATATTTACTATTAATGTTCAAACATTTGCATTCTTTTCAGAATTATTTTATTGGCTTTAATATTTTAAGCCACTATATATTTTTCTTACAGTAATCATTTAAATAATACATATTGATATTATACGTTTTATATATTCTATATTAAACAAAAACTTTATGAATATTAAATATTTCTTTTCTATATTTCCGAATTCGCTTTTAAAGTTTTTTTTTTATTTTGTCGGTCATATGAACAGAGAACAGATCTATATTTACCGAGACAGTAAAACCAAAATTTTTAAGACGGTTTATATGTAAGTGAGATTAGAATAAATTACAATGAAATAATTTTAAAAATACATGCTTTATTAGTTAAATGCACTAGAGGAAATGCTTATTCAGATCAATTTAATAGGATATATATATATATATATATATATATAAATGAGACAGAATAAATTGCAATGAAATATTTTAAAAAATACATGTTTTATTAGCTAAATGTATTAATGGAAATGCTTATTCAGATCAATTAAATCAACTAATTCTCTCTCTTTCATTGTTCATTTTTAACAATTTATTGTAGTCAATGCTTTCGAAATAATTTAGAATTTTTTTATAATCTTATTTGATCTACTATAAGTTGTACATTTTTTTACTCAAAGTTTTACTTCCTGAAAATATTTTAACTATTTATACCAGCATTGATATAACTAAGCCATTAAAAATAAAATATATTAAACAGTTTGTCTTTTAAAGCTTTTTTGAAATCAAGTCTACAATAATTATAAAAAATGTTTCGATAATCAACTAAATAAAACTTCATTTTTCTTTTAACCTACATAATTTTTAAAGCTGACTATGCTTCAAATTACATATGCAAAATTGTATTCAACTGACATTTTTGAGCATTTCTCTGTAAATATTTTTCTCTGTTACTTTCTATTCGTAATCTGAAACTCTTTTTCCTTATAAACGTGAAATGTACAGTTACAGTTACAGTGAAGTGTTGTTTACTTCCTTCACAAGTGATACCAAAACTTAGAATATTATTAAGTTTGACATGATTCTGAAACTTGTAATGTAGGAAAAATTAACTGCCCACTTGATCTATTTTTCTGTTTGTTAATTTTGTAATTTAAGA
This sequence comes from Salticus scenicus, assembly GCA_963930645.1. Taxonomy (NCBI): domain Eukaryota; kingdom Metazoa; phylum Arthropoda; class Arachnida; order Araneae; family Salticidae; genus Salticus; species Salticus scenicus. The sequence goes on from OZ005662.1 coordinate 155,495,679, forward strand.
ACTTTGGCCTGTTATACAAAAAAGTTTTCCTTTTATAATTTCCTTTTCATGCGAATGATCGGATATCAGTCAGTTTAAATGCATATCATTTACGTATAAATGAACAATTCGCAATATAAAACGCATCATACCAGTACCTTTTAAAAACTAGAGCAATTTTTATTTAAAGATTCCAGAAGTACGAAGTATTATTTGAAATATAGTTAACATACACCTCGCGACAAAAAGATAGGTATGAAGGTTTTTTTGACAATAACATTATCTAAATTGTGCTTATCATTTATTATTATCATAAAATAACACTATTCCCGGACTAATTTTTGTTTTAAGAATAATTTAGAAAGATTTTAAGACTAAAATTTTTCTAATTTAAGACTACACACCGCGACAAAAAGATACGTCTTATGCTGTCTTTAAAAATGTAAGTTGATGATAAAAATCAACGATGAAACTTAAATATATATATATATATATATATATGAAAAATGTGGATGTGTGCTTCAATGATATTGCTGCCGAGCGTACAGTCGGTAAAAAAAGTGTCCGAACACAAGCAAAAATTCCTATGTAAAAAATGTACACTCCATACGGTTCTGTTAAGTAAAACCTACTCAGTGTAAGAACATGATTCGATAAGGATTTATTTAACAAAACCGTATGAAATGTACTTTTTTTACATAGGAATATTTGCTAGTGTTCGGACACTTTTGTTACCGACTGTACGATGATTATATGCCATCGAAATTTGAGGACTGCTGATATCTTGAAATCAGTTTTCTAAGTTTTAAAATATTGTAGAAAAGAATTATTACTTTATTAGTCCTCACTTACTTAGCATAAATAGTAGCTCGTAATTGCATAAATGTAATACTTTTCAATGCAAATATGTATTAGAGTTACTCTTTTAAGGTAACTATAAGTAATGAAATGGTTTTAATTAGATAAAATAATGCCTATTAGTTTCTAACCAAATGTTTACAACTTTATTCACAATGTTTTGGTAATGCATTTGAAAAAAAAAAAGAGAGAGAGAGAGAGAGAGAGAGAAAGAAAGAGAGAGAGAGAGAGAGAGAGAGAGAGAGAGAGAGAGAGAGAGAGAGAGAGAGAGAGAGAGAGAGAGATTTTCTATTCACACACATTTATCCGTGAAAATTAAATTAGTTTTATGCAATAATAAAATAAATTTAAATCTTATAACTTAAGAAGGACTTGCTTTTAAATGCAAATGACGTCAGTTTCATATAAGTACGGACATTTCAAGCTTAAATTTAATAATAGGAAACCAGATTCATTAAAAAAACTAACAAAAAGAATTACATAACTTTTATCCAGTTTATTCTCTAATGAATCTTAAATATTACATTAAAAACATTTTATATTTCTCCTTGTCACGAAGCTGTTTGCTTTAGGCATAAACTTCATGGGTAATCAACTTCTGATATTTACATTTTCAAATAAGGTCCACGCAATGTATATTAAGGTCGTAACAAGATATGTAATAAGATATTCTAAAAAAGCCTGAGAATTAAGACAGTAGCTTTGAAAAATAAATACATCAACGAATTTTCTTTTCAATTATAGTAAAACGAAATTTAGTAAACAAAATTTCACCAGAAAAAAAAAAAATTATAATTTAATTTTTAAATTGAAATTCTAAGTGATAAATGTCAAATATACTTCTGTTAATTTGAAAGCTTCAAGAAAATTTAAATATTCACGTTTTATGCTGGTTGTAGATTTTTGTATTTTGTAAAGAAAAAAAAAAAAACTCGTGCGAAAGAACCACACGTCTTCCCACTATTACACGTATTATAAGCATTTTTTAGAAATAATGTGATCAGAAGACATAAAATTGACCTAACAAGTAGACACCTAACAAATTTCCTGTAAGAGAAAGCTGATATATATATATATATATAAATATAAAGACGTGTAAAACAGAGTTTACATAGCGAGTTAAAAAATAAGAAAGAAAAAAAAAATAGGGAGAGTTATTTTTTGAAATACCAATTTCCGAGATGTAAAACTGATCTACTTAATCAGGATGACTGTTAATTTTCCTGTAATAACCACGTAATACACGAGAAAGGATATTTAAAATGATTTTATGTAAAAAATTTTAAGAAAATCGCAAGAGCCGTTTTTGAGATACCAACATTTACTAAAACTTGACATATTCAACAATTGACCGAAAAACAGTAATTACATACAAAAGGATATTTAAAAGGGAGTTAATATGGCGAGTTTGAAAAAAATCCGTACAGCCGTTTTTAAAGGAACGCACTTGTGATACCTGAAATTGAGCTATTTATACAGAGCCCCTATCAATTTTCCTGAAATCAACTATACCATTCCAAAGGACATCTAATAGAGTGTTTATATAGCAAATTTGAAGAAAATCGTTAGACGCGTTTTTGAGATACGGACTTCCGGTTTTTCAATTTTCACTAAAATTTGGAAAATTCATTTGTACACTAGTCCTGTCTAAATTCTGTAGTTTCGTAGTTCCATCTTTATTGGTTTCGGAGATATGATAGCCAGAATGTTCTCCACATACATACATACAGTCGGTAACAAAAGTGTCCGAACACTAGCAAAAATTCCTATGTAAAAAAAGTACACTTCATATGGTTTTGTTAAATAAATCCTTGTCGAATCCTGTTCGTAGTCAGTGTAAGATCATGATTCGATTAGGATTTGTTTAACAAAACCGTACGAAGTGTACTTTTTTTACATAGGAATTTTTGCTAGTGTTCGGACACTTTTGTTACCGACTGTACATACACACACACTGACAAATTGCCAAAAACTACTTTTTTGGACTCAGGAGACCTTAAAACGTGTAAATCAGGTAAAAACTCTATATCGAATTTGCGTACCGAATAAAATACTTCCATTACCTATGGCAGTTGGGTAATGGAAGTAAAAAAAAAATTAAAGCTAAAAAATCTTTGCAACAATTTGTGGAAAAATTGCTGCACTGATTTTGATTTTCAAATATAAGTTCAATATAAATATACTATCAAAAGTATTTCTAATTATTAAATCGCTGAAATTAATATTATCAACTTCAATCCATCAATATAGAGAAAACATAGTAACATAGCACAGAGAGTGCATAGAGAGATAGCATAGAGAGAACATAGCACATCAGTTGTATATAGTAAATGATATCAAAAACAAATACATCAATTATGTTTCCTTCGCTGGTAATTTCAGTCATTTCATAAATGAGACAGATAATAAAACCAGGTATTTACCAAATATTCATGAATACATGAAAAAGGAAAAATAAAATAATAATAATAATAATTTTTAGCATTTTATTACTTTAAAGTGCATTTTTTATTTATAAAATTCTATTTAAATTACACTGCAAATATTATTAATTTAAATGGAATATTTACGACTAGCAAACCCATGCGAAATTTTCGCATGTTATTTCTTTTCTTATTCCCCTTTAAAATTTGAAATTCATAAATATTATATGAATTTCACCACTTAATTAAAATTTTAATTCACCGCAGTCGCCAAATTATTATTAGAACCAAACTAATATTGTGCAATAGTGAAACTAAAATCATACAAAAAAAAAAAAAAAGGTTTCGAAATAAAATTCATAATTGACCATCCAGTTTTTATACTTCCGCAAGTAAGTACTGTTTTAGTATAGGACTCTCATGAACGAATTTTAAATTTTTGTCGCCATGTTGGCGATGACTTTTTATTTATTTATTTTGGCATAATAATAATAATAATAATAATAAATCTAATAATTAATAATAATAAATTAATAATAATAATAATAATAATCCTATTTTGATTATACTTTTTATGATCTGTTTTTTTAAATTTATGATAATAATATATATAATCATAATGTTTTTAAATTTATGATAATAATATAATTTATGATATCAATTTATGATAATAATATCAATTTATGATAATAATTCATTTTCTGTATATACAGTGGGCTGCAAAATTATTCGAGCACTAGCAATAATCCCTGTTTAAAAAAAGTACACTTAATACTGCTTTGTTAAATAAATCCTTATCGAGTCATGTTCTTAGTCAGTCTAAGAACATGATTCGACAAGGATTTATTTAACAGAACAGTCTTAAGTGTACTTTTTTAATATAGGAATTATTGGCTAGTGCTCGAAAAATTATGCTGCCGACTGTATCTTTAAAGTATTGCTAGGTTTAAAATGACGTTTGCAACGATTCTTAAGATTCAACTTTTAAAAATACATTTTTCCATAAAATACTCTTAGAGGGGTGTTTGCGTTCCGGATTTTTTACTTTATTTCCCACTAGTAATTTTTTTTAAAGTGATGTTATTAGTAGTTTTCTAGTAATGCTTAGCAATTAAATATAGCCAAAAATACAATTCGTAATTACTGGTGGAAAACAAAATAAAAAATCCGGAACGCAAACACCCCTGCTCTTATCAGACAAATGTCATTATTTTTTCTTATTAGATCATTGAGCTGAGTCCGCGTGCGTAAACGTTGTCATTTATAAGTATTATTTTTTATCCTCGCGTATTTTATTAATTACATCTCTATGATATTGTTTCAATAAAATTTAATCGTATCTGGTCCACGTTAGATAAATATTATATAATTTTAAATAAATAGAATTCAAACTTTTAAAAACAAGCTTAATTAAAAAAAAAAAAAAAGTAATTGATTACAAATGATAATTTTTTATGAAATATTTTAGTTTTAATTTATGGCATTTTACTAAATAATATATATACGTATAAATTTATTAAGCTGTTCCCGGATGAAATTCCAGCCTTACTTCAATTTAAAGACTATTAACTTTACTTTTTCTTCAATAATGGGGAAACGTTGCACGCAACTAGTAAGATTTCATCATTTTTATTCAGGATAAAGTACCTAGGAAATGTAAAAATAAACAAAAAAGTTGTATATATATAAAGCGTCATTGTTAAATAAGCATTTCTGTTGTTATAACTTTGCTTTTTTAACAATCTTAAATTCGATACTTTTATGTAAAACTGGGAGAAATACTTTCATCTCTTACACAAAGAACAGTAATTATACAAGTAATTGCTACCGTAGAGAAGTTATTAGATTCCAGGGCTTTGTTATCTTAAATCTGTATAAATAAAAAACTGTATGATTTAGCTCTAAACAATCACGTTTTTCGCTTTCTTTCTTTCTTTATTAATTAATATATTATTTTAATTTGATATGCTTTGAAATATATAATAAAAACATTAGTATAAAAATAAACATTCACAACGTATGAATAAAGTAGCAGTAAAGTAAAGTTCGCTGAATAAAGTACACTGGCCTCCAAAAGTTAAAGTACAACCTGTTTTCTCTTTTTTTTTCTTTTGTGCATAATTTTGAAACAGGTGAACATATGAATATAAAATTTAGATGGCATATTCGTTACCAAATCAGTAATCGAATTTTATGTAACTTTAACCTAAGTAATAATTTTTAAGCTGACATAACTTCTTCTTCTTTTTTTTTTTTTTTTTTTTTTTTTTTTAAGTAAGCATTAGAAGAAATAGAAAATTAAAACAATTTCAGCAAAGAAAACTAAATGAGAAAGGGGTACAGTCGGTAACAAAAGTGTCTGAACACTAGCAAAAATTCCTATGTAAAAAATGTACACTTCATACGGTTTTGTTAAATAAATCCTTGTCAAATCCTGTTCTTACACTGACTAAGAACAGGATTCGACAAGGATTTATTTAGCAAAACCGTATGAAGTGTACTTTTTTTACATAGGAATTTTCGCTAGTGTTCGGACACTTTTGTTACCGACTGTATATCAAAGATGCATTACAGATAGGTAAATGTGCTTCCAACACGTGCTTCCAAATGTCAAATTAAAATCGGACTTTTCTTCCTATGTTCACTTTTCATTTTCTTCTACAAGGGACTCTTTGGAAAAACATAATTATTAATTTGTAAACTTTGAGCACCGTCAAAATAATAAAAATCTCAATAAATGATTTTAAAATGAACATCACCTCCAATTTTCATGTTCATTTGTATTTTTCTTTAAAAGTTATTCACATGCGAAAAAAGAAGAAAAAAAAAAGTGAATACATGAAGAAAAATCTGTTTTTAATCAAACATTTGGATGCAACTGCATCTTCACTTCTCTGTAATGTACCTTTCACACTTTTTTCTCATTTGATTTTCTTTGTTAAAATTGTTAAAATTTTTCATTTCTTCCCATGTTTACTTTTCCCATTTTTTTACTTTTGAGAGAAATTGAAGTTATATCAGTTTAAAAATTATTACGTACCGTCGGTAACAAAAGTGTCCGAACACTAGCAAAAATTCCTGTGTAAAAAAGATACACTTCATACGGTTTTGTTAAATAAATCCTTGTCGAATCCTGTCCTTAGTCAGTCTAAGAACATGATTCGATAAGGATTTATTAAAAAAAAAAAACAAAAAAAAAAAAAAAAAACGCATGAAGTGTACTTTTTTTACATAGGAATTTTTGCTAGTGTTCGGACACTTTTGTTACCGACTGTATGTTAAAGTTACATAAAACTTAAATTAATGATTTGGTAAGAAATATGCCATCTAAATTTTATATTCATATGTTCATTTGTTTCAAAATTATGCACAAAAGAAGAAAACGAGAAAACAAACTGTATCTTAACTTTTAGAGGCCAGTATACGTTTAAGAATATATGTTGATATACAATATATTCACATCTTAAGCTACACAGACATAATACATGAGTCATTTGAAGCATTTTTAACTATATTGTACTAACATATCTTATAATTAATATTGATTAAATAACTTTTCAACATAGTTTTTTTTTTTTTCTAATTACAGATACAAAGATGCTCAGGCTACGTCTTGGGGCACTATTAATGACATGCCTCGCTGCTGTCCATGCCAGTGGCGGCTGGGAACCATCATATCATGAGGATGAGTGGAAAGCACAGCCCATCAAATATATCATCAAGGAAAACCCAAAACTCATCACCATTCCTCATCATGTACCAGTACCTAAACCAGTACATATCCCAAAACCTGTACCTGTCATCAAGCATATACCTGTGCCGAAACCTTACCCAGTACCACATGTAGTTACAGTAGTGAAACACATCCACAAGGAGGTACCAGTACCGAAATTCATCAACGTCCATAAAGAAGTACCAGTTCCAAAACCTTATCCAATTCCTAAGGTTGTACGAGTTCCCAAACCCTATGTTGTTCCAGTTCACAAAGAAGTGCCAGTTCCCAAGCCTTACCCAGTCCATGTTCCAGTCCATATTCCCAAGCCATACATTGTTCCTGTTCACAAAAATGTCCCAGTACCAGTGCCTAAACCCGTCCACGTCCCTATTGAAGTGATCAAAGAGAAATCTGTTATCATTAAGAAACCAGTGCCTGTATAGTAAGTAGTTTTAGTAAATTATTCACAAAAAATTGTATGTTTAAAATCTGTTCTTAAATAAGTTAAATAAGAAAAATAACGGTGATAATCTTCAATAATTGTGATAATTTTTCTCACCAATCAATATTTGCTGCTGAGTCATCGATAAATAATCACTGCTTTGCAAATTTGAAAATACATAGCTTCAAAGATATCAGTACGACAGAAAGTTTATTTATATATACATAATATTTATTTATTTTTATAACTGTAGTCCAATGTTATTTTCATAGTGGATTAGTTACAAAGGCATTGTTGAACATATAAAGCTGTTGTATAAAAAAATTTCCTTCCTTGTCAAAAAAAAAAAAAAAAAAAAAAAATCCTTCATTAGTCACTTTATTTTTATTTATTTTTATTAGTAGTAGTACGACAGGAGTACTACTTTCAGTCATACACTTCACTACGTCATCCTTTGCTGTATTTCACCTTGAACACGTCAAGTCTTCGCTATACAAAGCAACACTGTTCAATCGACCGCTACGAAAATTGGCACACTTATTAATCAGGATAAAATCTATCTAATGCCGTATTTTTTTTTAATAGTTCAATTGAATAATTGGTCCACCCATAAACACCCATTTTAACTTTAAAATTACTATTTTTTAAAACTTTGATTTAAAAAAAAAAGCGCTCTTATTTTTGGCTTATATATATATATATATATATATAAAGGAAATAAATTTATTTGCATGTGAATAATAAAAAGATTCCTTTTTATAATTTTTTTAACTATCGATTATTAACAATTGGACTGACAAAGTAAAATAATTAAATTAAACAAAAGTTTCCTATTTCTGGGGGGGTGGGGGGTGGGGATCAAGCTATTCAAAAATTAACTTTAAAAATAAAATGAAATGAAATGAAATATTTGAATTGGTCACTTTTCTTACATTCGTAATGAATATTAATTGTGGCGCTATTTTCATTAGCTAAATTTTTTTGTAGACAGTCGGATCCAAAACCATGGAATAAACAACTTTTCGCACGTTCTTACAGTTAAATAAATATATAATAAATAATACGATTCATTTGGTTTATTTTTTTGATGGAGGATTTTAATGTAGATTTTAATTCAGAAAGAGAGAAAGGATACATCGTAAGATTAAAAATTGTGGACCTTAATTTACGGGCTAATCTAAAGCACTACAGGATGAAAGGCGTGCTACAATACACGCAATGTATTCCCATAAAATTATGTGAGTGGGGGTTTATACGAGTGTGTGCAGTTATTACATACCTTTATGTGGAAGAACAGACAAAAAAAAGTTTGTAATATATGAAATTGTCCTGTCGTACTAAATAAAATTAGGACTGTGACAGAATTTTATTTATTTATTTATTTTATTTCTTGTAACATGTATTTCTATTTCACCCGTTAGTAGTCGCTGTAGACGGCGTCACCTATTACAGATTGCGCACTTTTTATTTAACTGTCACCAATAATTTTAAGAAGTGATGTGATCGACGTTTCTTCGATTTTATTAGCCTTTTATGTATATCAAATGCCACTTCTAAAAATTTTTGGTGACTATTGAATAAAAAGATTCTGGCAACACTGACGGACGGGCGGCAAATCGACCAACTAGCGACTACTAACGGGTTAATATATAAAAAAAAAATTGTCACTCTTTAAATTTTGCAATATGTATTTGATATATAACATAATTATCAATTTAAATTTAAAAAAAAAAAGTTAAAACCAATTGTCATTAACGTAATAGTAATAAGAAAAATCACAATGAATCAAGAAGATAGATAAACTTCTCCCACCTTTCTTTATCTATGTCATATTTCTCTAACGTAGATCAGTTACGATTAAATTTTGTCGAAACGATACGATAGTGATGTAAGATGTAATCTGATTGGTCATCCCAGACACAAAGCATAAATTGGCTGCTAGAGACAAAGCGATTATAGCGTTTTGGCTAGAGATTGCGAGTATAAAAATTTAATCCAATACACTTGAAATGTAAATCTTCACATAGAAATTTTTTAAAAAATATTAACTTTTTATGTTTAAACATATACTCAAAAATTTCATATTTAGAAGTGCATTTTCAAGAATTTAAATCTAATTTAGCTCACATTTAATAGTGGCTATTCTATAGGAATTTGATGACGCCATCTATTATAATCTTTTATATTTTTTATTCATTATAAATACAATGAACGTTATTATTATTATTATTATTATTATTTTGTAGATACATTTATTAACTATGGAATATCTTGTGATATGGCAATTTAATTCCGTCAAAGTAGGAAATAATTAATTTTTAATATAACAATAACTTAAATTAATTCTAAAATTTTTATATTGGCAGCGGAAAAAAAATAATTTCTGAAATTGAAATTTTTATGCAAATACTAAAGATTTAAATTTCTTTTATTAATAATAATAAAAATAAATAAAAATAAAAATAAAAATAAAAATAAAAATTGAAAATTTCCATTGATTTTATTTGTGAGATTTTTCTGAAAATGTATTATGTGCGTAGGTACTATCCACGTAAATGTTGTGCACTGTTAAAAATTTCAACAGAAAACTCTGTGTAATGTATTATCTTAATTCTTACGTAAAATTACAGAGAAAAATAAACGGAGATGTTAAAAATCTTATTCTATATATGCACTTTAATAACTAATATTAATTTAATTAATTATTGGTGAGAATATACTTCAGACTTAGAATGCTTTTTGAAAGTAGAAACAGTCATTTTTAATTTTAATTCAAAAATTAAGTAATAAAATTAGCTAAAAATACAGAATAAACATTGAGAATCTCGATTATTCACTTTTAACTAAGAATTACTGTAAATTTACAGAGACTCTGGATAAATATTTACATTAAATTTAGAGAAATTTTTAACAGTGTGCGCGGGAAAGGTTAGTAAATAATATTATCTTTACGAAAAAAAAAAAAAAAAAAAAAAAAAAAAAATCTGATTATTTTCTCTGACGTAGAAGCAAAAAGTAAAAAAATAAAAATGACAAAAGTCATAATAATATTTATTATTAATAGTGTCTATCATGAATTTTTGAACCAATAGTTCACAAATCGGTTAAATTCATATTGGTATCAATTATTCAATTTTATTTCTTAAATATATACTGTGTAATCAATGGAATTATTCTTTATATCCCACAAACAATTCCCTTGCTTTAGATGAAATGGAAAAGGTGTAAATCAAATTAAATGTTAATATACGTTTTTAAAATACGTTATAAGCTTACTTTTTAAATATGTCGAAATTAAACAATGCGTATATAACTTTTTATGTTTTAACTTTACAAATTAGAAAATCATGTGTAAAAATAAAAACCTGGTAGAAGGTACTTTTGTTTCCGGATGAATCATTGCGATCAGCAGTGTTAGTAATTTCAGACATAGAATGATAACTTAAATAACGTATTTATTACTATTCGTAACAAAATGATGCAATCTTAAACTACCAGTTCATACCCCTTTTACAAATATTAAAATTCTGTTCTTACTGAGATTTCATTAATTGCAAGTTCTTCGGATTTCTTTGTTCTTTCGAATTTATTTAATTCTTGGTTTTATCGGAACTATAACTTTACTAAAATAATTGAAGTTTTATCAATAGTTTTATTACTAGTATTATTATTTTTAAAAAAGTGTCAGTTTGTTATCTTCTAGATATATAATTTTCTCGTAAAAGAATTGCATTCGAAAGCCTTTTAAATCCACAAATTTAATTAAGTAATTACTCATAAGATTTTTAGACTTACTTTTTACTTTCCGAACACTATAGTGAGGAAAGTATTGTAATCATGTCAAAAATCCGAATTTGAGATTTTGAAGTTTCTATACGTTTCGAGGTCCCTTGAGTCCGTTTTCACTATTTTTGCGATGATGTATGTATGTGTGTGTGTATGTCTGTGAGTGAACACGCTAGCGTCTAAACGCTTTGTTCGAATAAGCTGAAAGTTGGTACGTATATTGTAAGTCACTATAGTACGAACCCTATAGATTTTGGTGAATCTAGCACTTATAGTTTTTTTTACAGGGACACAAAGAAAAATTCTTTATCATTATGGCCTATGGGGCCAAATTTTTAAAAGTGTGATAGCGTCTAAACGCCTTATTAATCTGAGCAAAAAAATTGTACACATGTTATAGGTCACAGTTGCACCAACCGTATAGATTTTGGTGAATCTAGCGCTTACAGTTTTTTTACAGGGACACAAAGAAAAATTCTTCATCATTATGCTCTATGGGACCAAATTTTTAAAAGTGCGATAGAATCTAAACACCATATTCAATTGATCTGAAAATTTATATGAATATTATAATTCACTGTTGCACTAACTATAAGCATTTTGGTGAATCTAGCAATTATAGGTTTTTACAGGGACACAACGAAAAATTCTTTATCATTATGATCTATGGGCTCAAAGTTCAGTAGCGTTAAATAAAACATCGTGTAATATATGGAGAAAAATACTCAAACACTCTATTATGGTTTTCTCTCTTTTGTTTGTTTAACAACTCCTCTTTCTTTACTTTATCTACAAAACTGTTAATTACTCAATGTTCGGAAAGTCGAGTAGAGTCACTCCAGATTTTTTATTTAATTTATGTAACATCATTAATATCCTGCAGCTCCATGATATAGTTTAAAGGAGGTCTAAGGTTGAAACGAGACTATTTATTTTTTGTTTTCCTTCACTAACTCCGGATAGTGCAAATATCTATCATTTCTCTCTCAGCACGCGTGTGATAAGTTACGGTCATGAATTTAGATTTTTATCGATGCTTTCATTTGGAAAGTTGGAAATAGTGCTATTTAAATTCAGAATATTTCATCCTAATCTTCTTCCAAAAATAATTATTGGATCACAGTCAAAGTTATACTGTTATTTACATAAATATTATCAAATGAAAAAACTTATAATTTTTTTTTCAACCAATGTAAAAAATGTCTATCACAAATCATGCCTAAAAGTTATTTCTAATTGCACTAAATGCTAGTGTTCTATTTCGAATCCAAATATAAATTAAAAGTAATAAATATTTTTAATTCTATCCTTCATTTTTATATTGTTCCCTGATTTTGTAATATGAAACTGAAGTGCATATTGTTAAAAATTAATGTTTTCCGTTCTAATCACCTTATTAAATGCATTCTATGGAAATTAACACCGATTTTAAACTTTCTGAAATGTTCGTATCAGAGGAATTTACACAACAAAAACAAACAAATTTAAAAAAGTTATTTATTTGTATTTTATTTTTATTTATAGGCTAATTAATTCACAGTTTTTTCTACGTATAGACACAGAAGCCAAGCCTTTCGGTTTTTAAATACCATTTTTTTTAATTAATAGTTACTTCTGAGCTGCCAACCCTCCGGATTATTTTATACGACTATTTCTCGAAACTATTTTTACCTGTTTATTTATTATCGAAAATTCCGTGATCAAATAAGACGGTAAAAGAAACTTGTAAGAAATAGAGGTATGAAATAATACGAAAGGTTAGAAGCTGTGTTATTTTAATCTTATTTCATTGCAGAAATTGATTCGTTAAATAAGCAATATATATATATGTACAGTCGGCAGCAAAAGTATCCGAGCACTAGCAATAATCCCTGTCTAAAAAAAGTACACTTAATACTGCTTTGTTAAAAATATCCTTGCCGAATCATGTTCATAGTCAGTCTAAGAACACGACTCGACAAGGATTTATTTAACAAAACAGCTTTAAGTGTACTTTTTTGACATCGGAATTATTGGCTAGTGCTCGGATACTTTTGCTGTCGACTGTAGATATATATAAAGAAATAGAATAATTCAGAACCGGAGGACTGGCAAGCTATGTATAAATATTACACTTCTAGTATTTTACCCTAATATAGCCCCAAATATTCAGACCTTTAACGTAATCATAAATATTTAACTTAGTCACGTTTATCTTAGTCAATTATATAATTTTGTCCTTAGTTGAACAGTTCAATCATCATTTTAACAATCAATGACTGATAAGCAGATTTTGAATCAAGAATACAAATCTGATATTTGTCAGAATATGTGTGCAATAAATAATAAACAATTAAAACTTTTTTTCGAAATGGCATTTCCTTTTTTTATGTATTGCATTTTCAGCAATAAATAAAAAAAAATTACCTTATAGCGTTTTCAGCTATAAGGTAATGAAATTTACAAATTTAAGGCTCAAATCTATCTCTTACAATCGGTTATGTTCGACGACCAAGTGACGAATTTAGGGTTGAGTTGTCGTTCTACAATCATTTTTTGAACATTAAGATTCATTAGACTAGGATATACAGCTTAAATTGGTTTTCAAACCATTGCGAGCATTCATCATGTCCCATCCGTAATTCGAACCCGGCATATGTGACGAATATGCAATATTTTGTATCTTAATCTGTAAATTTATAAACTTTCAGAAGATTTTTATTTTATCTGTTTAAAATTCAAAGCTTTTAAATGCCTAATATGTAACAATCAATATAGTCCAAAAGAAAAAAATTCCTCATAAATAGTCATATAATATGAAAATACGGCTATTTTTTATTTCTAATTTAAAATATTAATTGCAAAAAATCGAAACAAAAACTATAAATGTTCTTTCTATTGTTATTTATTGTTGCTAATTTTAAATCCCAGTACTTTTCTAGAATTCTTGAGTATTGGTCCCGGACTTCTATGATACAGTCGGTAACAAAAGTGTCCGAACACTAGCAAAAATTCCTATATAAAAAAAAAGTACACTTAATACTGTTTTGTTAAATAAATCCTTGTAGAGACTAAGAACAGGATTCCACAAGGATTTATTTAGCAAAACTCTATTAACCCTACAAGGCTCAATTTTTTTTAGTGCGCGACAAAAATATATAAGTTGTAATTAGTGATCAGAAGATAGGGAAAACTTATAAAAATAAAAATAAAACCATATTTTACGGAAAAATCAACTTTTTAGCTCAACGTACCGTATGCGGAACATACATAAAAATATGATTTACTAATACGTTTACTAATGTAACACACACACACACACACACAAAAAAAAAAAAAAAAAAAAAAAAAACCTTACCTCTGCAAAATATACACTTCGTTGTAACACACAGTTTTTTTTTTTTTTTTTTTTTTTCGAGTCAAAATTGTTCAATAACTATTGTTTTTTTTTATTTTTGAATTCAGACAAACGACTAACGTATCACTTTCATTCAAATTTCACACTGAGTGCACTATAACAAAAACACGAACGACATCTTTAGATAAAGATTCGTATTACTACATTGCTAAATGTCAGTAGCTTCTATCAAGATGTCAAGAGATGTCGCTACTAATAGTTTTATAGCTACAGGAACGATTAAAGTCGGTGTTCCACAACTGAGTGCCTTGTAGGGTTAAGCGTACTTTTTTAACATAGGAATTTTTGCTAGTGTTCGGACACTTTTGTTACCGACAGTACAATTATATTTCTTGAATATTTTTAAATAGAGAATAGCTCAAAAAATACGTACAGTATTCTCTGCTGCATTAAAATATTTTATTGTGGCTAGTTTATTAATTGCTTCCTACCTTTTGCAGCTATGAAGAAAAGCACCACGAACAACATCATGGCTGGGACAAATAAATACCTTCCCCAATGGGAAGCGACCATCACCAAAACGACTTTGCCGGGTATACTTTCCATCTGTGAGTCATTAAAGAAGAAAGGAAGACAGTAGAGGTTATACTTCATGGGTCATATCTTTATGGTTATGGACATTCTAACTGTGGACTGCCAACAAGGATTTCCGCAATTACTGTTAGGATGTAACACAGCCTACAGCGCATGGTCCAAGGAAGACCATGCGCTTTGTACAATAGCTGTACAGTTTACATACTTGTTTTTATTAAAGTCATTTGCTTATTTATGTAACAAAAGATTCTGCTTCTTCATTTATTTATTTGTGTTTATATATATATATAAGGTTACGATAAAATTAAAGAAAACAATTAAGGGAGGCATACTATTGTAACAATCGCAGCTATCGTAGATCACAAGTCGGATCGTACACTCCGCAGCAAAATTATCCGAACACTAGCAATAATCCCTGTCTTAAAAAAGTACACTTAATACTGCTTTGTTAAATAAATCCTTCTCGAATCATGTTCATGGACAGATTAAGCACATCACTCAACAAGGATTTATTTAACAAAGCAGTATTAAGTGTACTTTTTTAAGACAGGGATTATTGCTAGTGCTCGGATACTTTTGCTGCGGAGTGCACGATCCGACTTGCGATCTACGATAGCTGCGATTGTTAAAATAGTATGCCTCCCTAAAATGCATACACAATTGAAATAAAATTTAACTTGTAAACTGAGAAAAAAAACGCCTTCATCTAGAATGAATAAGTGGCCATTTTCTAAATCCCTTAACTAGAAATATAGATTTCCGAGCAATGTGCATAAGGCAAGCTAATAAACTGAATAGACGAAACGATCGAGAATTTCTAGTCTACACGTTTCTAGATGATGAAACAATATTCTGAATATTCCGAATCTTTTGTATTGCGAGAAATTCTCGCTTGATTTTCTAGAATTGGGTAATAGACCAAGATTATAGTTGCTGAAACCCGCCTTTTGTATTTGTATTTATTTGCAGAGATTTTTAAATAACTTTGCCCTCAAGAATATAGGCGAACGTTCTAGAATTCTAATAGGGGTTCCTAGAACTCGCTTTCAAAAAGGACTAGAATTTATAAGGATGACATAGAATTTTTTTTTCTAGAGCCACAATTTAGATTCTAGATGTCAGTTACAAGATTTTTTCTCAGTGTATATCCCATTATCTACTGACAATACTTTGAAGTATTATTAATTTTAAAAGCGAATGAAATCGAACTTATGGAAAAAATGTCAAAAACATTTACAATAATAGAACCGACATACCTGACTTTAATCTCACAGCAAGGCGCTAGACACTATAATTAGCTGTTTTTGTCCGAGAAAGGATTTTACAAAGCGCTCTTGCTGTTTTTACTTGGTGTTTTTCACGAACATCACTTGTGTTACGATTAATTCCTAAGTTACCCCAAGGAACTCTCATTAATCTTTGAAAATATATACAGAGGCTGTTCGCACATTTTTTAGACGATTTTATTTCGCAGAAAGAAAAAATCGTTTGCATGGAGAATTTTATTTTTACAATAGTTATATTTTTGGAAGTTTTATTTATCTTCTGATATTTAGAATTTTTGTTTAGATGCAAAAATGCGCTTTTAAAAAGGCAGTGGATGGAAAGATAAGTTTCCGCTCTTTCCAAAGAGAGTTTTTAGTGAAATCTTTATGAAAAGCGTAAAAATGTCGCAACAATAGATGAATCTTGGGTCTATTTAAGTGGTTGCAATAAAAAAAGATCAATTTATTATCACAAAAATGGAGAAAAAATTTTTTGCTACATGGTTCAAAGCATCAAAAGAAAGTTTTTCTAAAGAATTTATGATTGCGACTGGTTTTTCATACAAGCGCAAGATAAAAGTAAAAAAAATGTGACAAAAATGTCAAAATCAGCTCTAAATACTATCAAGAACATATTTTAATTCCAATTTTTAAAAATGAAAATCCAGATCTTTATCCACAATGCTATTAATCCGTTGAACTGTATCAAGACAAAACAAGCAGCCACACATCGCAATCCGCAATTGTTTTTCTAGAAAAAAATGGAACAGAAAACGGGAATTAAAACCATACCCTTCACTGATATTCCTGCTAAATTTCCTGATGTATCACTGTTTGACTTTTGTGTTTTTCGACTCTTAAAATCAGCATTATCCAAACACCGACCTACAACGCTTTGTGGACTTTGGAAAGCCGTTCAAGAGGAGTAGAAAAATATACCTCTTCCGATATTGTAAAAAGCATTATTATCATAGAAATTACGATGTAGAATGATAGTTAAGAACAAAGGCTATCAAACTGAACAATTAAAACACGAAATATGAGTGAAATTGCTTCAGTACACTCCATCAAAATCATCTAAAAAATGTGCGAACAGCCTCTGTATATATATATATATATATATATATAAGGAATATAAAAAGTAAATACATTTTTACAATTTTTAGGGTCCAAATATATTTTTCGACCTCTATGTACCAGTGGTACACTAAAGTACCACCTCTCAAGATCCTCATTAATTACTATGATGAGATGATATGCACAATTTTTATTGCATATATCTCAAAGAAGAAAAAAAAATCTGGTGTGAAACAACCACACGACTTCCATTACGACTTCTATTACACGTATTATATACATTTTTTGGAATTTTCCAGTTAGAAAAACTTGATACATGTATAAAGACATATAGAGCAGAGTTTACATAGCAAGTTAAAAAATAAGGAAAAAAAAATAAAAATAGATATAGTGTTATTTTTTTAAACACCTATTTCCGAGATCTAAAACGGAACTATCAAATCAGGATGACCGTTAATATTCCTGTAATAACCACGTAATACATGAGAAAGGGTATCTAAAATGATTAATGAAACTATTTTCAAGAAAATCGTTAAAGCTGTTTTTGAGATACCAACTTTTACTAAAACTTAGTATGCTCAATTATTGACAGGAAAACAATAATTACATACTAAAGGATATTTAAAATAGTGTTAATATGGCGAGTTTGAAAAAAAATCCGTACAGCCGTTTTTAAAGGAATGTAGGTGCGATACCTGAAATTGAGCTATTTATACTATACAGAACGCCTATCAATTTCCCTGAACTAAGCAACTATATCATTTGAAAGAGTATCTAATATAGTATTTATGTAGCAACTTTGAAGAAAATCGTTAGTGCCGTTTTTGAGATACGGACTTACGGTCTCACTTCTGGTTTCCGATGACCCACTTCATGTATTCCAATTTTCACCAAAATTTGGAAAATTCATCTGTACACCAGTCCTGTATCAATTGTGAAGTTTCGTAGTTCAATCTTTATTAGTTTCGGAGATATGATAGCCAGAACATTCCATACATACACACATACATACTCACACACTGACCAATAGTCCTTAAAACGTGTAAATCAGGGGACAACTCGACATCGAATTTTTGGACCGAATACAATACTTCCATTACCTACGGTAGTAGCGTAATGGAAGTAAAAATGCTCTTAACCCTTTCATACCCAACTTTTTCCCTCCATAAAACAATAAATCTTATAATTAGTCATAATTTTTTTTTAAACTCAATCTATATAAATATTTTTTTAAATAGGAGTTATAGCAGATTACGAATTAATATAGCTAACAAAGCAACTGATGGATGTTTTTTTTATGTTTAATATAACCACTGATGTCATTAAAAATCATAACTTTTCAGTAAATAAAAATATCAAAATTTTGGAGAAATACATATTGCAATTAATTAAAATACGTATTATAAGCATTAAAGAATAAAATAAAAAATATTCCAAACAGTTAATTTACTTAAATTGCCCAAAACAGGAAACTGGTTCCGATATTATTATCAGAACAGCGTAAAATATTCTTCCAATTATCAACAAAGATAGTGAAGTCATCCAAAATAGGTATTTTTCGGTGGGAAAATGTATATAGATTTTAATATTGTTTATTTTGAATCAGCGGGAGTGTTAGATGGTAAGAAAGAAAATCTGAAATGTTATGATTCCAATTGGAATCACGGGGAAGGAAAGGGTTGAGCAATTATATAAATAAGCTTCGAACACATTTTTTGTCTGTTTCATAATGCAGTATGATAAAGGGATATACAACATGCTTTTGAACGACAGTCATGCAGATTTCTCAAACAGATAAAAAAGCTTCTTAAAAAGAAAAGAAAAAAATCTTAACGGCCCTCTTCACTTACCGTCGCCGGAAGCCCGAGCCAATGTTATTCTATGGGGAAATTTTCTTTACAAATAACTTATTAACTAATGCATATTTTTAAATTCTGTTTTCACATTCAGAAAATTCCCAGCTGTTAAATTGACGGACCTTTTTTAAAAATGTAGTTTCTTAATATTTTATTTTGAAATTGCAAAATGAAAAAAATTCACATATTGAAAATTCGTACTTTGCAGCTTCGAAGTAAAATATAAAAAAATCAAAAAATAATTTTTTAAAAAAGGTCCGTCGATTTAACAGCTGGGAATTTTCAGAATGTGAAAGCAGAATTTAAAAATATGTATTACTTAATAAGTTATTTGTAAAGAAAAATTTCCCATAGAATAACATTAGCTTCGGCTTCCAGCGGCGGTGAGTGAAAAGGGCCCTTAATACTCCTTTTTTTTTTTTTTTTTTTTTTTTTTTTTTTGTCTTAGGGTGATTCTATGGATGAAGGCATAGCTGCCAATATTTTAATTTATTCCGCAGTACTTTTAGCCCCGCCTTTATTTCGCACCACTTTATTGAGAGAAAAATTTTCTTCAATACATAAATTCGATAAAATAAGAAAAAATTACTTTTAAAAAATAAGTGGTACGAAATAGAGGCGGGACTAAAATTACTTCGAAATAAATTAAAATATTGGCAGCTATGGATGAAGGTAACGTCAGTCACACAAAAGTGTAAAATTGCCTCTTTTTTAACACGCTTTTATTAGCTTCACTTGTATGTATGTATGTTTGTAACTGCTCTGGGAGCAAACAAAAAATTTATATTGTAAAAAAATACTTTCTCTACGTGAACGATGTGGCGTTGAGGTAAGGCTCCGCGCTACGAACTTAAAGGTCCAGCGTTCGATTCTAGCCAGGGGAGATTTTTTAAAAATGGTTTTTGTTTAATTCTAAGTTATTTTAATTAAAGATTTAAATGTATGTAAATATTACGGTGTGTCACTCACACGATTTTCTCTTACCCTGCATTTTAATACTAAGATAGATATTTTGTGCTTTTTTAGTTTACATTTCTATAAAAGGATGTTCTTTAATTTTGTAAAACTATAATTTTTTTACCATCAGTATTACTATACAAAAATATTAATGGCATATTTTTAGTAACTTTCGTGATTAAGTTGGACAGTGATTCTTGTTAGAAATTGCTGGTGGAAGCAGAAATATCTCTGTGTGTGACTGACTTTACATTTTTCGTGGAATTGCCCCTTAGCTCCTCCAACGTAATAAATGAACATAGTTTAATTATACGGTATAACGGAAAATACATTCCTTGGATAAAGGAAGCCACCTGACAAATTTATCTAATTTTAGCTGATTCAAAAAAGTTCCTTTTCAAAATTCTTGATTCAAAAAAGGCTTTTAGTTATGTTTTTTAGTATAAAACTGAAGGTTTACCTTATTTAAAACATTTTAAGGAAAGCTCTTTCATAACGTCATCTTCATATTATTCACTTTCAATATCTGACTTCTAGCTTAACCTACTTTTGAAGGTTTTCACTAATTTTGTGTGAAATCGTGAATTAAAAGCTCAAAATAAATAAATAAGTCCCTTTTTATACAAAATAATATATAATATTATAGTTCTAAAAAATTAAAGAACACGCTTTTATAGAAATGTGAACTAAAAAGCACAAAATGTATATCTTAGTATTAAAATGCAGGGTAAGAGAAAATCGTATGAGTGGCACACCATAATATTTACATACCTTTAAATCTTTAATTGAAATAATTTAGAATTAAACAAAAACCATTTTTAAAAAATCTTCCCTGACTGGGATCGAACGCTAGACCTTTAGGTTCGTAGCGCGGCGCCTTACCTCACCTCACGGCCACGGCGTTCACGTAGGGTAAGTCTTTTTTTACAATATAGATTTTTTGTTTGCTCCCAGAGCGGTTACAAACATACATACAAACAAACAAACATACATACAGGTGAAGCTAATAAAAGCGTGTTAAAAAGAAAATAGTTTAAGTAAATTTCTTTGAGGTTTGTATACTTAAATTATTTTATAAAATCATGTGATTTACAGAAAAGTGATTTGAATTTCCTCTCGAAAATTTGGAATTAAATACCCAATGAATCACAGAACAACTTCTAATAGTCCGTCTCATTTTAATTTTATATCTTATTTTGCCTTTAATAATATTCTTCAAAAGATTTCAGATATAACGGGTGTTCCATTAGTCCGAGGATATTTCTGTACTGATAAATATAAAAGATTTAAGTCCAAAAATGCAGATTTTGAGTTAAGTACATAGACTCAGAAAACAATTCTCTATCGAGTGGTATAAAGGACTTAAGTCTATGTCATTTAGTCTCTGAGAAAATCCATTGGTAAAAAAAGATTCAAATCAGAAATTTAGCGTTTATGTTTGGTATAAAATATTTAATTCAATTTTTTCCCTTTATTAAATGAAGGTTGACAATCACTGAATGGTATGGAGGGTATAAATCAATATAATCCTTTTTTTCTAATCGATTCTTCTCATTAGTTTTTAGTTAGTTTAACTTTATTTTTCGTCTCCTGAAAAATCAAGAATATGGACTTAAATCCTTTATACTTATCAGTACAGATTTAAAAAATTCATAAAAATTAAAGGAATTGGTAAAATTGAATGCGGTTTGCGAAAAGTTATTCTCGTGAGAAAGAATATGTTTTTAGTTAAAAAAAAAAAAAGTTAAGGTTTCTGTCGATAGAGGTCACTGCATACATGCGTAACAAGATATATAAAATCAGAGTCCTATAAATTGCACGGTTTTATGATTAACAGTTCATTTCTTATTTTCCTTCTTACTTGTGCGTACATGAAGTTATTTAATTGCAATGCTGAGTTGGTGTATAAAACTGTATTGTTGAAGATGTCTCACCTCGACTAAGAACCACCGATTTAGCGGTGTTGTAACTCGTTTTCAAACTGGAATTTGTGGTGATGGCGGACCCATAGAATAAGAACTATATGTTTATGAACATTTGCATGCAAATATAGTTTTTCATGGAAATGTGTGATTTGCTCATGTACGTCTATCGGCAAAAATTTAACTATGATGATAGTAATAATAGTAATAATTATTTTACACGTCATCCCCCCCCCCACAAAAAAAAATAATAATAATAATAATAATAAATATAAATATAAATAAATAAATCTTCCTTCAAGAGAATAACTTTTTTTCGAATTGTGTTCAATTCTACCTACATTTTTTATTAATATTTAAAAAGTCTAAAGACTTAACCCTTTCGCTACCAGCGTCACATATATGTGACGATCCGATTTTCTTACCTGAGCCCGGTGTCACAAATATGTGACGGGTGTTCATTATCAGTTTGTGATAATGTGTCACATATATGTGACGACGGGGCTAACAAAGGAATTACATATCTATAGCCCAGTGTCACTTATGTGTGTCAGTTTGCAAAATTGCTAATTTCACTTAGTTAGAACGTTATAGATACATCCCACAAAAATAAATGACAATTGATATCATATTCAAATAATAAGACGTCTGGGCTGTGGTGGCAGTTTTTCTCCTGAGGCTCTGGTAGCGAAAGGGTTCAGGGACATTCAGTACTTAGACAATCTTTAATGAAACGTTACTCATTTTGTTCTGCTTTGCATAGATTCAATTTTTATTTCAATATACTTAAAAGATGCTTTTTAGTACACATACAATTTTCTAAGCATCCTCGGAGTAAATCCTTTTATTATGATTTAATAACAGGTTTTCGGATTCATCCTTATTTAAAAAGTTCACCAGCATTTACATAATTTTCCATTGAACTTAGGATGCTTCACAAGCTATTCTTTTTATTCGAAATATCGAATTTCAATCAAGCGACAGAAACTAGAGCCTTCGTAAATGCAATTTGGTCGAATACACCTGAATTAAAAATTTTAACTTTCGGATAAAGTTACAAGTAATGCATACGAAATTTTCCTAAGAAGTTCTAATCATTTTTCTTTTCATCTGAATTACAAATATGAGGTTTGTAAATTCATACGAAATCGAGTCGATTTTCGTGAATATTCACGCTATACTGATAAAATTTCAAAGAAGAAATATTAATAAAATATAGAATTTTCATCAAGATTTAGTACGCAGAAAAAATTTGGCAAAAATCAGTATGAAAAGTTTCTTATAATATTCTAAATGAAATAAAAATTCAATATTCTAGTTTCATTTTTTTTTCGGTATTAGGGTGCTACTACGAACATATCGAAATATTTCCATGGTCTAATCTCTAATGGGACATCATGTTAGTGTGTGTAGCATTTTATGTAAAATTTAAGGTTTTAACCTTTTAACTGTTATGTCCGAGATAATCTCGGGCATTACTTCAGTAGCAATTTGTACAGACTGACACCGGCATTTTTTCAAAGAATTTCTTTGGATTAGTTTTCGACAAAACAATATGTCTATTGAAAGGTTAAGTAACATGAATATTCTCATGCAGTAATATTGGTGTAAGATGGAATATAAAGTGAAAAAAAAAAAATAATCTGGTGTGTCACTCACACGACTTTCTCTTACCCTGAAATTTAATACTATAAATGCAGGTTGCAGATTAAAAGGTAAGATAACGAGTACTGTTATGTAAACCTAAGTTAAACAAATCATATTAGGCTTCTGAAGAGTTTTATATGATAATTAGTTCTGTGAGAGGGAGGGGGCTACCCTCCCCCCCCAAACCCCCGTTTCATTAATGCACCTACATTTATATAGAATTTAATTCGGTAATTAAAAAAATAATTCTGTTTTTAAAAAATAATTTAATAAAATTATTATTTAAAAAAATTACCCTTTATGATAATGCAGACGACTTCCATATTAGAGAAGTAGTATAACACCAAATATCCAAAAAAAAGTCCATTTTATTCTCAATATTAAAAAAAAAAAAAAAAAAAAAAAAAAAGTACGATTTTTTCCTAAGTTTTTTTTCGTTAAAAATAAAAAAAATCGATAACTTTGTTTTAAATTATCGCAGATCGATGGTTCAACCATTCGTTTTAAAGGTATTGGCGAGCTCTTTTGAAATATACCCATGATGAAAATTTACTCCCCTCGAGGGGGAACTTCCCCCCCCCCCCCAGGGGGGAGGCAAGGACCCTACATACACAAAAAAAAATTTCCCAGTTAACTATCGCTATTACAAAAAATATATATTCGTTTCATTTGGTTTAGTGCAGTCTATAGACGTTAAACTCTACTTACCTGCAATTTCCCCCATAGACGTAATGTATTAGAATTCTCTTGATTGTCCCTGTACACGAACCATTTGCTTGATCTTAACGAAAAGCTTACTGTAGCATTCCTATATGATGCACATTTAGAATACCAAGTTTGAACTTTCTGCCATAATTTGTTTTTGAGATATGCTGATAACAGACAGACACACACACAGACACACACACATAGTCACACACACAAACACACACAGACATACACACAGACCATTTGCTAAGAAGATAATTTTCGTATTCAGGGGACCTCAAAACGTGTAAATATAACAAAATCTCGCGTTCGAAAATTTGACCCAAACACAATACTTTCTCTACTTTATGGGTAAGAGAAAGTAAAAAATAGTTAAGGGGTTAATCGTTTGGTACTCTGGAAAAAGTTACGATAGCAAGTATATCAAGCAATTGCGATGTGGAATTACCGAGCAGAATTACTTTCACGATATCTTTGATTTTATAAATTCAATAAACTTATTTCTACGCCATTTTTCGATGGTAGAAACATTTCGATAGGTTCGTGACAGCAGTCCTAGTTATTGAAGCATGCACAACGCATGACGTCTAATTTTTACTGGAGTATTTTCACAACTACTAGGTTTTTCTAGTTAGTTAACAACACTAAAAAAAATAAATAATTAAAGGAGCAAAAATATTCAAATATGAATAAAATAATCTCAAATATTATCACATACTTAATAGAGCTCCGAAACAAATATTCTCAAATTTAAAAACCCTATGTACTCATTATTGAGTATATTCAAATGCTCAAAAATTGGCATCGACCGTCGTGAATCCCAATATTTAAAACATAGAAAAGTATAAAACTTCTTCACACACCATAAATTTTAAGTCAGCACAACCGGTTTCGAAAGGACTTAGCCTTTCTTCATCAGGTGCAAACACGTGCTACTGCCTTGGAGGCAAAAACAAACTGCTAAACATAGATTTAAAACATAGATTATCATTTGTGTATTTATTCTGCAAACCCGTATGAAACCTACACGAAATATAGTTCTAGAGATTTGAGGGAATAAATTTTGTGTTTGAATTTTGTCTGTTTCAATTTGTAGAAATTCTGCTATTAAAGAACTTCTCTAGTTCAGCATATTCTTAACATATTATGAAGTGCACAGATATTAATTCGAAAAATTGTGATATTTCATAAATGGGACAAACACGTTTTCTTTCTCGAAACAAAATTACTCAATTCGTAATGACTCATTTACTCATTTTTGAGTACTTAATTTTTAACAGTGAAGAGAAACCTGTGATTATATTTCAAAACTATTTACTTAACACATACAATGAAGAAAATATATTTGTAAACGAGCATTATTTTACGGAAATAACTGCAAACAAATATTTTAGATAGTGTTTTATTCAGTAAATAAATGCCTCGACAACAATAAAAATATCGATTGCTTCACATTTTCACATTAAAAAAACCGCTATCGCGCGACAGACAGACACACAGACGGAACCCAAAATCTTTTCTCACATTACCTTACAGTCGGCAGCAAAAGTATCCGAGCAGTAGAAAAAATTCCTATATGAAAAAAGTACTCTTAGTACTGTTTTGTTAAACAAATCCTTGCCGAATCATGTTCTTAGTCAGTCTAAGAACATGACTCTACAAGGATTTATTTAACAAAACAGTATTAAGAATAGGGGAATGGCTCCTGTTATGAGCATTCTCCGGTTATGGACACCCCACCATATCTTTTAACAAAATGTAAATATGGCGGATTTGAGTACTGTCAAACATGCATTGTGAGAGTACGCAGTTTTTGTGCTAACACCGAAGTGAATAGATGCATTTTCTTAGTAAGTGCAAGCATTGAAATTAAAAATCTGAGAAAAAGCGACACAAAAGTGATTTGTGAATATTTTCAGAATGCGATAAATCGAAGTGCATTAATTCAAAAATGCAAGTGTAATATATATTTATGCATAATATTCTTTATATTTTGTGATGCAATATGAAATTCAGCGAAAATGTGGACCGAAAATTGCTTTTTCTTCCATTATAAAAATGGCTGTCATTCCCGGTTATGCGCACCTTCATGTAACCAGTTGTGGGCACACTTGTTTTTTTTCATTTAAAACGTGTGTTTGACTTACAAACTGTCACATATGGTCGTTCATATTGAAATAACCTTTTTTATTAGCATTTATATATATGTTTAAGCTTTTTTAGCAATGTCAGCCCCGGAAAAGTCAACCGATCCAAAAGAAGTGGATTTAAATGCGCTGGTTAAAGCCATTTAGGATTACTTAGTGGATAAGAAATCCATAAAATCAACTGCTCAAGAATATGAACTTCCTTGCAGCATCTGAGTCCCTCCAGAAGAAGCCTATAGAAAGTAAAGCAACTGCTCCTTACGAAGTGCCGGCCAAACACGCTAAAAATTGGAATTTCAACAATCTGATGATGTTGACTTCTATGACATCTGTTTGAAGTACCTGCCACTATGCCTAACAAGAGTTATTTCAATCAAATGCAACGCGTGTGATCGTCTGATGCATTTGAAGTGTGCTAATATACATACAAATTGTTTTACTTCTGATTCGGAGGACGAAGAACATGATGAATAAAACTGGAAAAATGCCATTTTCTGTTATTATTTCGGCCACTGAATCCTAACAAAATGAATAAATTTTGTTGTTTTCTGTATTTGTGGTGGTTTTTCTTATTATTTTCCCATTTTTAGCGGATTTTTCAAGTGTGCCCACAACCGGATACAAAATGTTTTTTGGCCAAAAATGATCATTCCACAAAATCGGTAATAATTTTTTTCTGGTTGACGGAAACAATACAGTTACTTCATCAAACGTTAGCTAAGGATTCTATCTTTCCACTGGTATTCATATGTTTGCATAGTAATTAATCTATCAAAAGTTATAAGCCTAAATCAAAACTTTGCCCACAACCGGATACATTTCCCTACTTTTTTCACATAGTAATTTTTGCTAGTGCTCTGATACTTTTGCTGTCGACTGTACTAACGGCCCTCTTCACTTACCGTTGCCGGAAGCCCGAGCCAATGTTATTCTACGGGGAAATTTTCTTTACAAATAACTTATTAACTAATACATATTTTTAAATTCTGTTTTCCCATTCAGAAAATTCCCAACTGTTAAATTGACGGACCTTTTTAAAAAATGTATTTTTTAATTTTTAATATTTTATTTTGAAATTGCAAAATGAAAAAAATGCACATATTGAAAATTCGTATTTTGCAGGTTCAAAATAAAATATAAAAAATTTAAAAAATAATTTTTTAAAAAAAGGTCCGTCAATTTAACAGTTGGGAATTTTCAGAATGTGAAAACAGAATTTAAAAATATGTATTAGTTAATAAGTTATTTGTAAAGAAAAATTTCCCATAGAATAACATTAGCTTCGGCTTCCGGCGGCGGTGAGTGAAGAGGGCCCTTAAAAGCTAAAATGTAAATATATTTTTATGAAATTCCCGTATTTTCAAGATATAGTGAATAAAAAAAAAAATAGTATTCGTACAATATATTATAACCATGACGAATAAAAACCAAGATGAAACGGACCACAACAGTCAAGCTGTAATGAAAAATGAAACCCACTCACACCAATAATAATTATTCACTAGTCTGAAACCTTTAAGAAATAAGATAAACATTAGCAAATTTAATATCAAGTGGAAAAAAAGCTCAAAAATAGAAGAACTTTTCTTCAAGGAACATATTTCTCTTCATGTAGAGCAGAAAATCGCTAGATTACGAATACTGTAGAGTGTTTTAAGCCAAAATTTTACAGTCGTGCGCCCCGATTTTGACACAAAACCCATTGATTAAAAGAAAAAAAGATATATTAGTAAACGAAATCCAAAGAGAAACAATGGGCTCTTCCCACCTGACATCAGAGGTCACATGACAGATGAAAAACAAATAGCAGATGAAGTCTTGTATATCTATAGCGATTACTGAAATAACATATTTTCTATTCTTATTTTTGATCAATCGCATTTAATTTGTGTTTTTTTTTATACATCATCATTTTTAATCCATTTTACATTATTACAAGCAGGCTACGCCCGCTTCGCTGGTCACTATTTTTAAATAAATCACAATAATTAATGAATTCTCAAAATTGCATTAATTTTTATCATGTGATAAAAAAAGAAAAACAAATTCTGATCGGGAAAAATGTCGCACCGAGTCCCCACTGCCTTCGGCAGCGTAGACCCGTGCGCTGCGTGCGCGTATTCCTTCACCATCCTTATGATTTCTCAAAATTCCATGTTATTACTCATAAACTTTCATTCTTAAGAAAAGGAATTAAAGAAAAATATCATTTAGCATCGCATAAAAACTCGCACCGGGACCCCACTGCCTTCGGCAGCGAAGACCCATGCGCGCTGTGCGCGCACGTGTGAGGATATACGTGGCTGTGCACGCATGTTTTTTCCTAACTCAAACTTTTATTATTAAGAAAATAAAATTAAAAAAAAAAATCTTTTATCATCGGGTAAAAGCTCGCACCGGGTTCCATGCGCGATGTGCGCGCACACATTCCTTCTGAAATCAGACTTTTATTCTTAAGAAAAGAAAATTTAAAAAATCATTTCTCATCGGGTAAAAAGTCGGACCGGGTCCCCACTGCCTTCGGCAGCGCAGTCTCGTGCGCGCTGCGCGCACCTATTCCTTCCCCACCTTTCCAGCCCCTCCTAATTAAGCTACATAACCAATTTTGAACGGTTTAACTCAATTATCTGAGATACAAAAGAAAACCTAATCAGGACCCCTTAAAATTGTAAATCAGGTGAAATCTCGAATTCCATTTTTGATAGTACAGTCGGTAACGAAAGTGTCCGAACACTAGCAAAAATTCCTATGTACAAAAAGTACACTTCATACGGTTTTGTTAAATAAATCCTTGTCGAAACCTGTTCTTAGTCAGTGTAAGAACATGATTCGATAAGGGTTTATTTAACAAAACCGTATGAAGTGTACTTTTTTTACATAGGAATTTTTGCTAGTGTTCGGACACTTTTGTTACCGACTGTATAAAAGAACTTTAAAATATCTTTCGAATGATGTATTCGAAATAAATTAATCATAATTAGAAGTTGAAATATTGAAATTAAAAAATATGACAGCGCCATCTGGCGGTAGAAATCTCTGATATCTATTGTTCCATTCCAGATTAACAAAGCTTTCAAATGATGTATTACTTATGAAATTATTTTAATTAGTAGCGGAGATACAAAAGAAAACCTAATCAGGACACATCAAAACGTGCAAATCGGGTGAAATTTCGAATTCCACTTTCGATAATATAAAAGTACTTTAAAATATCTTTCGATTGAAGCATTAAATATAATTTAATCATAATTAGAATTTGAAATATTGAAATTTTAAAATATTACAGCGCCATCTGGTGGTAGAAATTTCTGTAATCTACCGTTCAATTCCAAATCAACAAAGCTTTCAAATAATGTATTACTTATGAAATTATTTTAATTAGTAGCTGAGATACAAAAGAAAACCGATTCAGGAGACCTCAAAACGTGTAAATCACGTGAAATCTCGAACTCCAATACTTACGGTAGTCGGTTAATGGAAGGTGACAAAAATTTGTGGCATCTACTCTTGAAATTCAATTCAAATAAGTTTCAAAATGACATATTACTTTTGAAATTATGCTAATTAGAAGCTGAGATACAAAAATGATATAAACACTATTATAAAACGACTTATGTCTGACTTTTTCGTGGTTTTCTCCGAAACTTGCGTAATTCCGGGCTAAATATTGTTAAAAATCAATAGTATGAAATGTGAAAGGAGTATCAGAATTCGAAACTCTTCAAAATATAAAAGAATAAAGGCGTTCTGGGTTTTCCGTTGTTTTCTCCGAAACAACCGTTCCTTTTCTACGTTTTTGCCCCTTCCCTCCCCCCCCTTTCCGTCCCTTCTAATAATTTTACACTTGAAAATATTCGCAATCGATGTATCTTTCCTTAGAACTTAATAATACCAATTTGAAACGCTGTAACTCTTTTTTTTTTTTCCCTTCGCCCCCCCTCCCCCTCAAGCCCTTCCTAATAATTCTACACTTTCAAAAATATTCAGAATCGAATTATCGGGCGTTAAAACCAAATATTACGAAATTTCAATGGCATATCTCAATTTAAAATATATACTGCAAAATATAAAACAAAATTTAATCTACTTTTTTTGTTTATCCGGATATTTTCATGAAAATTGAACAGTAGTTTTATAATATGCTGTCTAAGCCGAATATTAATTCAAATGTAACGTGAATGAAAATTTGAAAAAGTTTCAAAATTGCAATTTTTATCCCCACTGTAAAACACGTGACATCTTGATCGGTTACTATCATTTCCTTTTTCCAGACGGTCGTCTGGCATTTGAAATGATGTTGCCACAAAAAATTCATACTTTAGTTAATTTTAAAAAATCTAATTATTGTACCGATAAGCCGCTTGCACACTTAAATTCAGAAAAAAATCCCCTTTCATTTGGTACCGAAATCGTAACGATCGGACAAATATTTCTAATTTATTTTCCGCTTTTTCTAATTTTAACTCTGTTAAAATATCTTTTTTTATGCAATGGCGGTGAATTCTCAGTCATTGAGATCGCTTTTAGATTAGACATGAGTGGACATTTTAATTAATATCTCCACAACTAATTAAAATTTTTAAATTCTGTTTTCAGGAGGACCTCGGAAAGGCTCCAGAGCATCCGTATGTCAATTCTTGTACTTCTGCGTTCAATAGGGCCTGAACGTATAGAAGAACAGACGGACAGCCAGACAGACAGACAGACAGACAAACCTTTCCTTTTATTATTATAGATTCATCATCTTTTGTTTGCTGTATACATTTACGATCGTCATTTAGTTTATATTTGTTATTGATGTTCATGAAAAACATGTTAAATACTCTGATTTTCGTACTTAAATCATTGATAGTGCAACATCGTACGGCTTAAATCCATTTAGGCCAGTAACTAAATTAATTAATTTGTTGTAACACCTTTATGCAATTAAATTAAATGAAAACATTTTAAAATTTCAAATTATAATCCATAAACATTCCATAAGAAGAAGCTATTATTTATTGCTAGATCAGTTAATGTAACAGTTACACTAGAACATACAAAAATCGATTCTTACAGTTGAAAATAAATAAACACATAAGGTGTCTTTTTTAAATTATTAAATTTACAAATAACCCTATTCTACTGTTTACAAATGCACAATATTACTTTTATTTTATTTTATACTAGCAGGCTTTAATTTTTATCATGTGAAACAAGAAAAGAAAAAAAAACTCTGATCGGAAAAAATGTCGCACCGGGTCCCCACTGCCTTCGGCAGCTTAGACCTGTGCGCGATGCACACGCACGAATGCATATATGAGCGCTGCGCGCGCGTATTTCTTCATCACCCTTATGAATTCTCAAAATTCCAAGTTATTACTCATAAACTTCTATTCTTAAGAAAAGGAATTTAAAAAAAAAAAAAAAAAAAAAAAAAAATCATTTCTGATCGGGTAAAAACTCACACCGGATCCCCTCTGCTTTCGTCAGCGTAGACCCGTGTGCGCGCAGTGCTCACGAATTCATCCTGGTCGTTATATTTAACGCCCCAGCCCCCCCGTTCCCGCTGTTCGATGTCTTTTTCTAGTCAATTTTGTCCCTTTATTACTTCCGGTGTAAGCTGTTTTTTTTTTTTTTTTTTTTTTTTTTTAAACACACTTGACATTGTGAGTCTTTTTGGTTTTCGTCCAATGCTATTTCTATGGGGGTTTTAGCTCCCCCCCCCTCTTTTTCTCTTTTTCCCTCTTTTTTACGCTCGCTGCGCGCGCGTATTCCTTCACCTCCCTTCCTGTCCCTCCTTAATTTTACACTTTCGAAAATATCCTCATTCGACTCGTAGGCACCCAAAACCTATATATACCAATTTTGAACGGTCTAACTCAATTTCTAATTTTTTGCCCCCCTTTAGGACATCTTAAAACATATAAATCAGGTGAAATCTCGAATAATTGCCATTAGCGCCCTCTATTGGATAAATTGGATAAATTGGGATCGTGCGCGCCTCGCGCACCTATTCCTTCCCCACCTTTCCAGCCCCTCCTAATTAAACTACATAACCAATTTTGAACGGTTTAACTCAATTACCTGAGATACAAAAGAAAACCTAATCAGGAGACCTTAAAACGTGTAAATCTGGTGAAATCTCGAATTCCACTTTCGATAATATAAAAAGCTCTTTAAAATATCTTTCGAATGATGTATTAAAAATAATTTAATCAGATTCAGAATTCGAAATATTGAAATTTTAAAATATTACAGCGCCATCTGGTGGTAGAAAATTCTGTAATCTACTGTTCAATTCCAAATCAACAAAGCTTTCAAATAATGTATTACTTATATAAATTATTTTAATTTGTAGTTGAGATACAAAAAAAAAAAAAAAAACTAATCAGGACACTTTAAAACGTGTAAATCACGTGAAATTTCGAATTCCATTACTTACGGTGGTCGGTTAATGGAAGGTGACAAAAATTTGAGAGATCTTTCAATCTGGATATTTATCGACGACAGGGGGGATCTGCTATTATTTAAGAGCTACGATTTTAAAGATGACTGTATTTAAGCATCTATTAAGTATTTTAGTTTTTGAACCGTGCATTTTATAGTCCGTGCTATTTGCACTATATTACGATTTGATTTCGACTAATGTAATAAAGTAAAATAAAAAGTAGATTTATATGTATATATATATATATATAAACAAATAAATTTTAATCAGTTTAACCCTTTTTACTACGTACATACTACCATTTTTCCCGCTAAATACTGTAAATAAATAAAATTAATAAATATTTTTTTTTTTTTTTTTTTTTAAGGAATTAATTTAAAAAATGAAAAATAAGAAGTTGTTCCACTATAAAAAATTAAACATACCTGTTATAAATACAGTTTTAAATTTAAAACTTACTAACTGGAACCCGTCGAATTCGACGATCACTTTATTGACCGTAATGTTTCAAAAATCGTCGCATCATTATTTAAATGTATTTCATGTTAAAACATCTAATATAATTTACGACATTTCCCTTAAAAAAAGAAAGTCGGAAATTGCTTATAAATAGAAATACTATATATGACATCACTTTCTACAAAGTACTGTCAAGTGACGTCAAACTGACTCCAAATAAACAGATGCTATCTTTTATTTTCTATTTCGTTTAATACTAAGACTATATGTTAGCTGACCCGTCCGGCGTTCCCCGGGCCCATGATACCTTAAACGAACCATAAATTTGTATTATTTTATACCTTTAACTCGATTTTCTTTGAATTTCTGTTTTTAAATGAAAACATCACGAAAAAAATAATCATCTATAACAAAGTAATTACCTCGAACCGAACGACACTCTGCCTTGTGACCCCGGTGCTTGCGGCAGCGCATACACGGGCCGCTAACAACATAAAAAAATTCCCACAAATTAACCTGGAACCGAACGAACCCGCCCGGCAATGCCCGGGCCCATAATAATAACTTTAAATGAACCTTAAATTTGCATAATTTTATATCTTTAACTCGATTTTCTTTCAATTTCTATTTTTAAATAAAAGCTTTGCAAAAAAAAATAATCAGCTGTAACAAAAAAAATTACCTCGAACCGAATGAAACTCTGCCTTGTGACCCCGGTGCCTGCGTCAGCGCATACGCAGGTCGCTAATACCACGAAAAATTCCAAAAAATTAACCTGGAACGGAACGAACCCGCCCAGCATTGCCCGGGCCCGTGATAATAACCTTAAATGCACCTTAAATTTGTAGGGTTTTATATCTTTAACTCGATTTTGTTTGAATTTCTATTTTGAAATGAAATCATCACACAAATAATAATAATAATAGTAATAATAATAATCTGTAACAAAAAAAAATTTCCTCAAACAGAACGGAACTCGGGTTCGTGACCCAGTGCCTGTGGCACGTATATGCAGGCCGCTAATAACATGAAAAAATTCTCAAAAATTAACCTTGAACCGAACAAACCTCTGACTCGTGTTACCGCTGCCTGTGGCTTCGGCACCGTATAGCAGGCATGCTACGCACGCGCTGCAAAATCCACTTTCCTCCACCAGGGAGCGAAGTATGTTGTATACAAACATCACCAATCGCCTTGAATTTCCAAGACTTTTCAAATAAGGTGTCACATTGTGGTGTCAACTGCAAAATCCTTTAGTTACACTTTCCACATCCAGAGAGTACAGCGTGTTCTATACGAACAACACCAACGGTCAGGAAAGATCAAGACCTTTGAAATAAGTTGTAACATGATAGGGTCTACTGCAAAATCACCTAATTCCATTTTTAACCACCAGGGCCGCACTATATAGAATAAGAACTACTTGCTTATAAATATTTGCATGCAAATACAGTTTTTCATGGAAATGTGTAATTCGCTCACGAACAGCGCCACCCATCGGAAAAAAAATTTAACTATAATGATAATAATTTTTAATATTTTACCCTCCCCATTTCTCCTCCCCCAAAATAAATAAATAATTAAGTATAAGAGAAAAGAAAACTTTTTATATACCATGTTTTTAAATTTTCTGATGAATCATTAATAAAATACGCGAGGACAAAAAATAATATTTAAGCACGCTGACTCAATTCAGTGAAATAATAATAATAGTGAAAAAAAAGAAAAAGTTGGTTTTAAAAATAAAATATTACTCCTTTTAGAACAACGAATATTAGCATCGTGAACTATATTAGCACTTATCAATGTGTATAAAATTTTTAAAGTGATAATGACGTCAATTTTTGTGAGATGCATAATTTAACTTTTCATAATTTTTTAACGTTCACGTTGAATTAAACGTATTTATTTTTATGTCGAAAGAAAATGAACTCGTTTTTTTTTTTTTTTTTTTTCTTTTGCAACAATTAAATTATAGCTAATACTTTAATGGCTATTTTATTGCTATTAAGAGCTTCTTATTTTCATATTTTAATTAATTGAAAGAAAACTATTCGAAAATATGACTTCGAAGTTTTGTGTTGTCACCGGGCTCTGAGCTATTGTGAAAGTTTCAAACGTCTAGCTAGTAGGGAAGTCAGTTAAAAATAGATTGTAAGATTTGTACCGGACAAACAAACAAACAAACAAGAATCGAAAATAAAAACATGGTAAAAATTAAAATTAAAATCCCCCTTTCTGAGAATAACTTTTTCGCGATTAGCGTTCAATTCTACCTGCAATTTTTATGAGTTTTTAAAAAGTCTACAGACTTATGGAACATCCAGTACTTAGACGACCTTTAATGAAATGTTACTCATTTTACTTTGCTTTGCAGAGATTCATTTTTTTTTTTTTTTTTTTTCAAAATATAGAGGAGACCCGTGTACCTAGGGCCACCTCACTTTATTTAAATAATATTTAATTTTAAGTTTTAATACTCAATTGGGCGAGTAACAACACCAATTGCTACTTTTACAACTACTTTGGAACTTTTGAGGAGAGAGTTTTGACAAGTTACACGTAGAAAACGAATTTACATGGTTTGAAGTAAAATTTGGCAGCTCATCTCTTTTGCTATTTTACAAAGGCGAGTCAAATATTTTTCTTTCATTTCTAGTGTATAATTTTGCATGTTATATTGAGTAATAAATGAGATATTTAATTAGTCCTCTCTGCATGCGGATTTTTTAGTGGAAGGCATTTTGAATGAAGTTACCAAAACTTGTACCTAGGGCCACATCGCTGCCTTGTACCTAGGGCCAGTGTGTTTGGACCTTTTAACGCTTTCGTGACCGCATGTTTTTGTCTTTTTGACAGTAAAGTCCGCATGTGGGCGTTTTTCTCATGAGTTACAGTTTTTCAAAACAAAATTTTCCGTATTCACATTTATATTACAAATGGATATGCGTTATAATCATACTCTCTCTCTAATCAAAGTATTTGCATCCATAGTATACTGACTGTACAAACATGAATATTGTGTATACAGAGCTGCCAACCTAATCCGGCAAATTTTTAGTACCGCCCCTTTTTCTACACCACTTAATGTTTAGAGTATTTGTTTTCTACATTCATCGTAAATATATTTGAAGAGAATTGCTCTAAAAATTAAGTGATGTAAGAAAAGGGGCGGTACTAACAATTTGCCGGATTTTGTTGGCAGCTCTGTGTATATTTTTTAGAAACAAATAACATACAAATTGCAAAAGAAACGCCCACTGGTGGAGTTTCATATTTTCAAATGACGTGAATCTACGTCAGCGATCGAGAAAATGTTAAGAAACACAGTACAGCCTGTGGTAATTGGATGCTGGCAAACTCTGGTAAACCAATCACTATATATGACGTTGCTGAAAGTGTTGGCAAGTCCTATCCCGTCGGTCTTTACTCCTGTGAACATTCCATCAGGCTTTCGTGTATCCGGCATATAGCCAATAAATCAAAACACATTCACTGAAGATGAATATTTAAGTTCAAATGTGACTGAAAGACAAAACCCCTCCATAAATTAAAAAAAAAAAAAAAAAAGATTTTCCAGGAAGAAAGTGAACCAACAATGATAGAATTGGCTGTCTCTGTTTCGTGTCCTGTTGAAATTTCGAAACCTTCAGCATCTAACATCTTTTCGTGTGTTATGATGTAACAGGTACGAACCTAAGCAAAACCTTTACCTTAAGCACATCAAAGAAAAGATGTGACCGAAAACCAGAGAGACAAATTGAAGGGGAAAAAAAAAAAAAAAACATTCTGTTAGAATATCCCAAAGAAAAAAAAAAGTGAAAATTTCCGTGTTTTAAATTAAGGCAACAACATGATAATTATTATATGATAAAAAAATATATTACTTGATATTGTTTCTCTTATAAAATACATGTTTATATGCTTATTTTCTATTCATTATAAAGTGAAATCTAAATTTGAGAGAATGGCCCTAGGTACAATGAGGTCAGGCCCCAGGTACAATGAGGGTGTTGTACCTAGGGCTTTTCAAATAAGGTGTCACATTGTGGTGTCAACTGCAAAATCCTTTAGTTACACTTTCCACATCCAGAGAGTACAGCGTGTTCTATACGAACAACACCAACGGTCAGGAAAGATCAAGACCTTTGAAATAAGTTGTAACATGATAGGGTCTACTGCAAAATCACCTAATTCCATTTTTAACCACCAGGGCCGCACTATATTGTGCACAAACATCCCCAATCAACATGAAATTTTAAGACCTTTATCACCAATCGTTTTGAATTTCCAAGACCTTTCAAATAAGGTGTCACATGGTGGTGTCAATTGCAAAATCCTTTAGTTGCACTTTCCACCACCAGGGGGCACAGTGTGTTTTCTCCGAACATCACCACAAGGGACAGGAAATACCAAGACCTTTAAAATAAGATGCAACATGATAGGGCCTACGACAAAATCACCTAGTTCCATTTTTCACCACGAGGGGGCGCCCTATATTGTATACAAACATACCCAATCAACACGAATTTTCAAGACCTTTAAAATGAGGTGCTATATGTGTAGGTTTAGAATGGATTTCCCTCTCAAACTAATTTCTCCCCTTTCCCTTCCTTCAAATCTACTTTCCCCCTTTTAAAATTGAAAATTCCAAAATTGGAGATATTGATTTTTTTAGAATTCGAGTTTAGTCCCCACATGTACAATTTCTTCACCGTGAAGTAATTTGGAGCTGAGTTATGCTCGGCAACGTGTATTTAACCCCTCCCCCCCAGGGGTTGGAACCGTTCGATTTTTTTTATTTTTCTCTTTTCATAACACATCTACAGACCAAGACCTTTTATCAGACACCTCAACCGAATTTTTACACCTAGTAGTTCTCTCAATTTAGTGGAGACAGACAAAACACGTTTCAAATTAATATACAGATTATACTTTTTTTTTTTTTTTTTACTGCATTACGATTTTATTTTCAACTGGCAGGCTACGCCCGCTTCGCTGGTCACTATATTTAAATGAATTTTCAAAAGAATTTGATCAGTATTTATTTTTTATATCACATTACAAATAAAAAATTAAAAAAAAGAAAAAAAAAAAAAAAAAAAAAAAAAAGACACTGAAATCGCTTTAGATCTTGCTTCTTCGGGTACCCGTTGCCTAAAGCAGCTCTTTTTTCTACCCGTACTGCATCGGGTTCAGTTTCCCACTGTCTACAGAAAGGTCTTTCCCGGGCACTTCAAACTGGGTATTTATCGATGACGTGGATTTTCTGTTATTTAAGAACTACGATTTTCAAGATGACTGTATCTCAGCATCTATTATATATTTTAGTTTTTGAACCATATGTTTTATAGTCCCTGTTATTTACGCTATATTACGATTTGATTCCAACCAGTGCAATAAAATAAAATAAAAATCTGGTGTGAAACAACCACACGACTTCCATTACCCGCTATTACATGTATTATATGCATTTTTGAGAGATAATGTGATCAGAAAACATAAAAGTGACCTAAAGAGAAAATCGTTAGAGCCGTTTTTGAGATACCAACTTTTACAAAAAATCAATTATTGACCGGAAAACAATAATTACATACAAAAGCATATTTAAAAGTGAGTTAAAATGGCGAGTTTGAAAAAAATCCGTACGACCGTTTTTAAAGGAACGCCTTTGCGAGGCCTGAACTTGAGCTATTTATACAGGACGCCTATCAATTTTCCTGAACTAACCAACTATATCATTCGAAAGGACATCTAATAGAGTGTTTATATAGCAAGTTTGAAGAAAATCGTTAGAGCCATTTTTGAGATACGGACTTACGGTCCCACTTCCGGTTTCCGATGTCCCACTTCCGGTTAAACTCAATTATTGACAGGAAAACAATAATTACATACAAAAGCATATTTAAAAGTGAGTTAAAATGGTGAGTTTGAAAAAAATCCGTACAACTGTTTTTAAAGGAACGCCTTTGCGAGGCCTGAAATTGAGCTATTTATACAGGCCGCCTATCAATTTTCCTGAACTAACCAACTATATCATTCGAAAGGACATCTAATAGAGTGTTTATATAGCAAGTTTGAAGAAAATCGTTAGAGCCGTTTTTGAGATACGGACTTACGGTCCCACTTCCGGTTTCCGATGTCCCACTTCCGGTTTTTCAATTTTCACCAAGATTTGGAAATTTCATCTGTACACCAGACGTATTTCAATTCTAAAGTTTCGTAGATCTATCTTTATTAGTTTCTGAGGTATAATAGCCAGAAGATTCTCCACATACATGCATACATACATACACACACACATACATACACACTGACCAATTGCCAAAAACCACTTTTTTGGACTCAGGGGACCTTAAAACGTGTAAATCAGGTGAAAACCCGATATCGAATTTTCAGACCGAATACAATACTTCCATTACCTACGGTAGTAGGGTAATGGAAGTAAAAAAGTAGATTTTCTTTTAAAAGGAATTAAATACATGAAAAACGAATTTTAATCAGTTTATCCTTTCTACTATAAATTACCATTTTTTTCACCCAATAAATATTATAAATAATAATAATTAAAGAAAAAAAAATTCTTTTAAAGGAATTAATTAAAAAAATAAAAATAAAAAGTTGCTATAATATAAAATTTATACATAAACGTAACAATTTATTTCTATTGCATTACCATTTGATTTTCAATAAATATAATAATAATAATAATTAAAAAAAAAAAAAAAAAAAATCGCCTTCAAATGAATGTATTAAATAAAAAATGAATTGCATAATAGCCGTTGCTAAGATACGCAGACGATTACAATCGAAGAATAAATTCATGAAAAATGAAACATTAAAGCCAATATTTAAAATCGAAAAAACATTAATTTAAAAAATTCAAATTCGAAATTCGAAAAAATCTCGATGAGGTGCACACCTGCAGGGTCTCAGGTACTTACCTATATGCCTAATTTGGAAGCTCTGCGATCAGTAGTGTGAGCACCGGAGCGCAGACAGACACACACACAGACAGACACTTCTCTTTATTCATATAGAAGATAAATATTTAAAAAAAAAAAAAAAAAAAATCGCCTTTAAATGAATGTATTAAATAAAAAACTAGCAGGCTTTGCCCGCTTCGCTGGCCACTAAATTTAAAGGAAACTCGTTTCTATATAGCTTTATAAAAATAAAATAAAATAAATTACTGAAATTGTTTAAAAGCTCGCTCCAGGTCCCTGCTGCATTCAGCAGCGATTTGGTCATCTACTGCAACTCGGGCGCTTGTCCCTATTACCTGCGACAATAGTTTACCAATGAGCTTCCATTTAGGTGCTTATTATATAACAGTTTCGAAATAGATAGTATCGAAAAAATTGGAGTTTCCCTTTTACATTTGAATCCCAGTTACATGTGAACAACACTATACGTGTTGTTCACATGTAACTCGGACTGGACTCAAATGTAACTGGGTTTAGACTACATAGTATTTGCTTTTACGTTATTTCATATGTTTATTTTGTTTATCCAATCAACCATTAAATGACAGCAATTTCACGCCAAATATTACAATATGCTGTGACCGGCTACGTCTGTCGCATGAGACAATTAATTTTTTGTGTTTATATATAATTCATGGGTTGTAAACCTGATAGTACAGCCTTAATATAGTTCTCTTTGGCGGCTTTTGAATTTTTGTCACCATTTTAAACTTAATCCATTGTAACAATAAGACTTAATCCCTTGTAACAATAAGCTATGAGCGCTATTTCTGCCGTATTTTAGACAACTAATCTTTTTATGGTTATATATATTTCCCATTAAACATATTTTTATTTATTTATTTAAATATTAATTTGAATTTTTCAAATATTTCTGTTAGACAGCGTGAGAGTGCAGTAATACACAGAGGTTCATTTGTTTGTATGATAAATTAGCATAGTGATTATTATATAAAAAAATAAATAAATAGGTAAACATTATCGTGTTACACAACTTTATTATGCCGCTCCATTGGCGGCTTTTGAATTTTTGTCGCCATATTAGCGATGGATTTTTTTTTTTTTTTTGTATGAAAAGGGGAAGACTATTTTGCTAATAATTTTATCAGACTCTTTTTTGTTTATACATAAAAATCCTTTATATTCTGCTTATATTTTTAATGCTTTTTAGGTTTAAAATAGTGCTTGTTGAAATAAATTTCCTATCTTTAAAACTGCATTTGTTCTGTAAATTTTGTGTAAAAATAAATCATTTATGTTTTTATATATTTGATGCGCTACTTAGATTAAAATGGCTGTTGCTATATTAAACTTCTTGTCGAAAAACATTCGGTGTACTTCAACACCAAAATTTAAAAAATCGCCCAGCAGGATCTGTTAATGAAGCTGATAAAATAAAAATATGGTTCATAGAGTTTAAATAATCTATTTAAAAAAAATTTTTAAACCCAAATTATTAATCTATCGTATCACATACATAGATATAGTAATAATATATAGATTGATCATTGGGGAGAAAAAAGTGATTCCTTTTCACTCGGGAAAAGACGGCGATTTTACCAAAATATGGCAGTCTTTCCCCGAGTGAATATACACGGGAATATGAACGAATGTTTTAGCAAATAAAATTCATGAATAATTTATTTACTAAAGGTGAATGAAAAGCCCCAGATATAGTTTCAAATTCATTCTTCTTCTTTTTTTTTTCCTTCAATACCACTTAATGGCTGATTCCAAAGCTTTTTTTTCGGCATCAAAAATCTTTACACGATAATATGGGGATGATAGATCTATATATATTATTATATCTATGATCACATAAATATTTTCGAAAATAGAATAAAACTTAATTTGAAAAAAAAATAATAATAACTTTTGTTTATTAACCAAATTAATTGATGAAATTTGAAATGCAAGTTGGTCTTGTGGGGTACAGGTTGTATATTATATTTTTGTGTTCGTGAGAGAAAATTTAAAAGAATTTGAAAACTTCAATTTTTAATCCCTTTTAAAAATCATGTGACTTAATGTGAAGCAGATTTTTCATTTTTTTTTCTCCTAACGGTTTCCATACAATCTTCTGCTGTTGCCACCTAAAATTCATACTTTAGTTAATTTTAAAAAATCTAATTGTCCGATTGATAAGCTGTTTAATGCATCGGATTTAAAAAAAATTTCCCTTTCATTTGCTATCTTATTTGTAACGATGCGACTGATATTTCTAATTTATTTTCTAATCTTTCTGATTTATTTTCCTCATTTTAAATAAGTGTACGTATTTTTTTTTTTTTTTTTTTTTTTTAATTGTTATTATTTTGTCGAAAAAAAATGGCAACAATTAAATTATGAATAAAATTTTAAAATTTAAATGTCTTATTTATCAGAAATTAGAAGGTTTTTATTTTCACATTTTAATTAATTAAGAAAAAACTAATCATCCGATTGATAAGCTGTTTAATGCATCGGATTTACAAAAATTTTCCCTTTCATTTGGTGTCTTATTTGTAACGATGCGAGTGATATTTCTAATTTATTTTCTAATCTTTCTGATTTATTTTCCTCATTTTAAATAAGTGTACGTTTTTTTTTTATTTTAATTATTATTATTATTTTGTCGAAAAAAAAATTGGCAACAATTAAATTATGGATAAAATGTTAAAATTTAAATGGCTTTTTTTATCAGAAATTAGAAGGTTGTGATTTTCACATTTTAATTAATTAAGAAAAAACTAATCAAAAATTCGAAAATCTGACTTCGATGTGCACAATGACCCTTCGGGATGCACCTTTGTGTTAAATCTCGTGACTGTCCGAGCTGAGCTACCGTTTTCGAGATCAGTGAAATATACATACAAATATTGCTCACTTAATAGTATAAGATAAGTTGCGTAATAGCCGTTGCTAAGATACGCAAACGATTACAGTAAAAGAATAAATCTATGAAAGCTAAAACAAAGAAGCCAATATTTAAAATCGAAAAAACATTAATTTAAAAAATTTAAATTCGAAAAAATCTCGATGAGGTGCACCTACCTATATGCCAAATTTGGAAGCTCTGCGATCGGTAGCGTGAGCAGCAGAGCGCAGACAGGCACACACATACACGCACACACACACACTTCTCTTTATTTATATATATATAGCAGTTAAAATTTACAGAACATAATTTTTAAAAATATAGTTTGAAAATTATCCCTTACTATTTAGCGATTTATTATTATTATTATTATTATTATTATTATTATTATTATTATTAAATCTCATTACT
This sequence comes from Salticus scenicus, assembly GCA_963930645.1. NCBI lineage: Eukaryota > Metazoa > Arthropoda > Arachnida > Araneae > Salticidae > Salticus > Salticus scenicus. The sequence continues at coordinate 155,539,535 of OZ005662.1, forward strand.
AAAAAATTAATTACTGGAAGACTAAGAAATATTTTTTAAATTACGCGTTAAGAGATGGCAGACGATAATGAAAGCAAACGATATTTCTTTAAAGAAAAATAAAAAGAATTCTTTTTTCCCATGCTTCTTCGTTTATAATGTATAAAAAATATTCCCAGTTTATAATAAATTAGCAAAAAAGTTTTATAGAAAATATTTAAAATATACTCAAAAGGTATTTTTATAAATTTATGATCCATGTTATGATATTTTATTTATTCAAAAACTCCATAACATTTATATCAGAATTTCTACGTTAGTAATAATTCATTTAAGAAATGGCAACATATTGTTTTCTGTTTTGATATATTTAGAATAAATTATCATTGAGGAGAAGAATATTATTTTGCTTTTGATAAGAATTTGTTTTCTTAAAATTTTGTCATCATGAGTACGACACAAATGGTAAAACCAGCGCAATGTACTTTTCAAAGTGTAAGTATGCCACATTAATTTATATTTCATATTAGAAAAAAAAAAAAAAAATTAAGATTAAGGTTTTCTAAAATTTGTAAAAAGGTATTATGAAATGATTTCACCATTAGTTATTGACAAATCACATTGTGTGTAATCTACTCAAAATAGTAATACTAGGAAGTTTAATATATATATTTAATTGAATATTTTCATAGAATTGGCAGTCAATATTTCCGGATTTTACGACTTTGACTGGATCTTGTCAGTTTATAAAGAAGCTCATGGCAGTGTCGGTATCAGCAATAACATATTTGAGAGGTGTTTTCCCAGAAAGAGCTTATGGAGATAGAAATTTGTGTGGTACGTTATACATTAATACACTGATTATTTTTAATTGTCAATTTTTTTAGATAATTCGTGATATCTTTATACATATATACAATACAAAAATATCGCATCGAAAGCTGTAGTTAATTTTTCCTTGTAATTTATTTTGCATTTCAAAATATTTGCATGATACAAAAATAAATAATTTTAGCCAATCATTTACTTTACCATAATAACAGTTAAGGAGCCTTCACACACTGGCAACTGGAAAGCTTCAACTTCAGTTTCTTTTGATAGTTCTTTGATGTGGTTTTTAAGAATCGAAGCTCGCTCGAGCGCTCGCTCACAAACCCCATAGGGCTATAATTGCATGAGAACTGGTCTCTTTTGTAAAAGAGCAATAAAAAGTAATGTCCTTCATTGTAAATGTGTGCAAAATTTCAAGGGTCACTTTCGGACAATAGATAATTTTTTTTAGTTTTGAAGCTCTGTATGTTGCCAGTGTCGTCTAGGAGTGTTTGCGTTCCAGATTTTTTATTTTATTTTTCACAAGTAATTTTTACTTTCTTATATATGTAATATAGAGAAAGTATTGGATTCGCGAAAATTTTCGACTTCCATTTTTTGACGGGTCTACACGTTTTGGGATGTCCTGAACACGAATTGGTAGTTTTTTAAAAATGTCTGTCTGTCTGTCTGTGGTTTCTTGTTTTCACCGTATCTCACGAACCAATAAATGAAATTCAACCAAACTTGGAAAAAGTTGGACCCTGGCGGGGCATTGTGCTGATTAGATTTGGGGATCAATAGCCCAGCAGGTGGCGCTGTGATCGCATTTTATGTAAATTTTTAACATGGCAGTATAGGACAAAATTTCGTATTTTTCACCGTATCTCACGAACCAATGAATGAAATTCAACCAAACTTGGTATATAGTTGGAACCTGACGGGGCATGGTGCTGATTAGATTTGGGGATCAATCGCCCTGCAGGTGGCGCTGTGATCGCAAAATTTCGTATTTTTCACCGTATCTCACGAACCAATGAATGAAATTTAACCAAACTTGGTATATAGTTGGACCATGACATGGAATGGTGCTGATTAGATTTTGGGATCAATCGCCCAGCAGATGGCGCTGTGATCGCATTTTATGTAAACTTTTAACATGGCAGTATAGGACAAATTTTCGTATAAATGAACATAATGAAAGTTATTTATAACTTGTGATTGTAAAATGAATATGAGTTATTTATAATAGTAATAGTTAACTAGGAAAAAATTTCTGTGCATGTGGGGGGGGGGGGTAAATTTTCAAGATGGGTATCTTTCGAAAGATCTCGTCAATACCTTTAAAACGAATGGTTGAACTATAAATCTGTGATAATTTAAAACAAAGTTATCGATTTTTTTTACTTTTAACAAAAAAAAAAAAAAAAAAAAAAAAATCGTGTATATATATTTTTTAATATTGTTACTGATTGAATATGTATTACTTTTAACAAAAAAAGAACTTAGGAAAAAAAAATCGTATTTTTTTTTTTTTTTTAAATATTGTTACTGATTGAATACGTATATAGGAAAATATAGAAGAAAGTCTTGTGGTGGCCACAACATACTAGTTTAAAAGTGATATTATTAGTAGTTTTCTAATAATGTTTAGCAATTAAATGAAGCCAAAAATACAATTCGTAATTACTGGTGGGAAATAAAATAAAAAATCCGGAACGCAAGCATCCCTGAGGGTCCTTTAAACTATATTTAGAAATCCCCCCCCCTCCAGTGGCGCGGCACTTGCAACTAAGCATTGCCTGAGGGAGTTGCCTGAGGGAGTTGCCGAATCGAGGACCATTTGTGAAAAAGCACCCAATGGGCGGCGCTAATATCGACACACATCAAGGCCTTCTAGAACACATCCATCCTCACCGGCATTCGAACCCAGGCGCAACCGTGTAAGAATCAGGCACGCTGGGACTGTCTGGGAGGCATACTTAGAAATGTAAATGTCGTTATCTGTGTGTTTGAAATTTAATTCCGATTATTCGAACACATAGCTGCCAATATCTATATATTAATTTGAAACGTGTTTTTGTCTGTCTCCACTAAATTGAGAGAATGGCTAAGTGTAAAAATTTGTTTGAGGTGTCTAAAAAAGTCTTGGTCTGTAGATATGTTATGGAAAGAGAAAAATATAAAAAGTCGAACGGTCCCCCCCCCTGGGGGGCAGGGGTTAAAAACACGTATGCGAGCTTAACTCAGCGCGAAATTACTTCACGGTGAAGAAATTGTACATGGGGGGGACTAGACTCGAATTCTAAAAAATCAATATCTCCGATTTTGGAATTTTCAATTTTAAAGGGGGGGGGGAATTATTTTGAGAGGGAAATCCGTTCTAGACCCACACATGTAGCACCTCCTTTTAAAGGTTTTGAAATTTCATGTTGATTGGGGATGTTTGTATGCAATATAGGGCGCCCCCTGGTGGTGAAAAATGGAACTAGGTGATTTTGTAGTAGGCCCTATCATGTTGCACCTTATTCTAAAGGTCTTGGTATTTCTTGACCGTTGGTGATGTTCGTACAGAACACACTGTTCCCCCTGGTGGTGGAAAGTGCAACTAAAGGATTTTGTAATTGACACCACCCTGTGACACCTTATTTGAAAGATCTTGGAAATTCAAGGCGATTGTTGATAAAGGTCTTGAAATTTCATGTTGATTGGGGATGCTTGTATACAATATAGTGCGCCCCCTGGTGGTTAAAAATGAAACTAGGTGATTTTGCAGTAGACCCCATCATGTTACAACTTATTTTAAAGGCCTTGTTTTTTCCTGACCGTTGGTGTTGTTCGTATAGAACACGCTGTGCATCCTGGCGGTGGAAAGTGTAACTAAAGGATTTTGCAGTTGACACCACCATGTGACATCTTATTTGAAAGGTCTTGGAAATTCAAGGCGATTGGTGATGTTCGTATACAACATACCGCGCTCCCTGGTGGAGGAAAGTGGATTTTGCAGCGTGTGCGTAGGATGCCTGCTATACGGTGACGAAGCCACAGGCAGCGGTAACACGAGTCAGAGGTTCGTTCGGTTCAAGGTTAATTTTTGAGAATTTTTTCATGTTATTAGCGGCCTGCATATACATGCCGCAGGCACTGGGTCACGAACCCGAGTTCCGTTCTGTTTGAGGTAATTTTTTTTGTTACAGATTATTATTATTATTATTATTATTATTATTTTGTGATGATTTCATTTCAAAATAGAAATTCAAACAAAATCGAGTTAAAGATATAAAACCATACAAATTTAAGGTGCATTTAAGGTTATTATCATGGGCCTGGGTAATGCTGGGCGGGTTCGTTCCGTTCCAGGTTAATTTTTTGGAATTTTTTCATAGTATTAGCGGCCCGCGTATGTGCTGCCGCTGGCACCTGGGTCACAAGGCAGAGTTTCGTTCAGTTCGATGTAATTTTTTTTGTTACAGCTGATTTTTTTTTTTTTTTTTTTTTTTTTTTTTTGCAATGCTCTTATTTAAAAATAGAAATTCAAACAAAATCGAGTTTAAGATATAAAATCATACAAATTTAAGGTTCATTCAAGGTTATTATCATAGGCCCGGACAACGCCGAGCGAGTCAACTAACATGTAGTCTTAGTATTAAACGAAGTAGAAAATAAAAGGTAGCAACTGTTTATTTGGAGTCAGTTTGACGTCACATTGGCAGTACTTTGTAGAAAGTGATTTCATATATAGTATTTCTATTTATAAGCATTTTTCCGTTTTTTTTTTTTTTTTTTTTTTTAAAGTGAAACGTCGTAAATTATATTAGATGTTTCAACTTGAAATATATTTAAATAATGATGCGGCGATTTTTGAAACATTACGGTCAATAAAATGACCGTCAAATTCGACGGGTTCCAGCTAGTTTTAATTTATTCCGGGGAACTTTTAGCTCCGCCTTTATTCAATACCACTTTATTTTTAGAATATTTTTCTCTAATAAATAACTATGATAAAATATGAAAAATTTAGTCATAAGAAAAAAAAATGTGGTATGGAATAAAGGCGGAGCTAAGAGTACTCCGGAATAAATTAAAATATTGGTAGCTACGCGAACAGCCCGTAAGAAAAAAAAAAACAAAACGATTTAATTTGTTTTATTTTGGCCTTTATATTTAAAAATGCATTTATTCCACTCAGACACATTGAAAATATAAAATTTATGTGACTGATGTTAATGTTTCATTATTTTTTGCAATATTGTATAATTTAGTAACAGGCTTTTCTCGCTTTGCTGAAGGAATTATGAAAATTTCACATCACTTATATATAAAAATCTCAAGAAGTGATTCAGTATTTCGAAAAATTTCTTTGTAATACCTGTTGGGTGCACATAGCCAAACCACATACCTAAAATCACTTTCCTGAGATAATTTAGAGCATGTGGCTTTGAAGCCAAAAGAATATTCGACTAAATTTCAATTTTATGAATTTCGATTTAGTTTATATTAAATCTAGAATATCGGATATTAAGAATTTCTTACGAATTTATTTTAGATGCAACTTTTACTCGAATATAAATCAAAATAACATGCATCAGAATAAATGAGAATAAGTTTAAATCTACTTACCCTCTCTGCCAGCATCCCGAAGATTAAACGACTAAGCCACTCAAATCATTAGAATATAATTCCATATTTGAAGAATAGCTTTTATTTGAATAGAAGATTTATTTACGATTTATGATTATAATTTTAAGTATGATAAATTGATTTAAGATTATTTGATATTAATAGTTCTGGTTTATAGTTCAAAGGTACCTTGTACCTCTTCCGAATTCGAATGAGCGACTGACTACAATCTGCTCAGCGCCAAAAAAGTTCAGTTCTGCGCATCATTTCTTCCACTCCCCGCCATCATCCGGGGGGGAGGCTGAGCATGGCAGACTGGCAATTCGATTCACTGGTCTCTTGATGATTCCAACTGGCGTTTTCAGTGTTACAACTCGAATAATTCCATCCTCACCCGGATGGACGTCCAGAATGCGGGCTAATGTCCATTGTGATGGCTGAATCGAAGGTTCCAAAACTAGGACGAGCTGACCCGGTTGAAGTTGTGTGGCACCCCTTTTCCATTTTGCCCTGGACTGGAGAGAGGTAAGATAGGTTTTTTGCCAAGTGTTACAAAAGGACCTCTTGATCTGCTGAAGGAGTTTCCATCTGGAAGAAAAACTGGTACAAATTTTATTAGTTCATTAGATTTTGGGAACAACGCACTCTGTTCGGCGTCATTCGCCCTTGTTCTCCCTTTTCTACCCATCTTTTGAGCAAACCAATTACAAATAATTGAATTTCAATATGAATTGATCGATCGAATTAAATTATTATTCTGCAGATCAGGAAGTAAAACAAAACAAAACTAGTTGGCATAGGTGGACTCTGCTGAGTTCCCCATCATATTTATGTTCTCATAAATTTCTAGTGCGAGACATATCATAATCATGTTAAACGAAATGAATTTGACCAAAGCTTGATATTATGACAGAATGAAATCCCCGCCTAATAGGCTATCCACCGTTAACTTTGATATATATATCTTATTCTAATTTATTAATTTATTTTATCAGGGTCAATTCCGTTGTTTAGTTTTCATCCTACTATTTCCAATGCAATAATCCTCATAATTCCTATTTATATGAAAAATTTACAATTTCGCTATGTTGATAAAATCGTAAATTACGAATGATTTACGAAATTTTCCTATTAGAATATTTGTATTCAATCATGTTCAAACAAATATCATAAATGTAATTTTGAAGTTGTCTAATGTATTTACGATCCTCAAAATGGAAATTTATGCTCAATTTTGCCTTATTCTGACATGTTAAGTAAATCGTAAATTCCAAATAACTTACGAATTTTTTAAATTGGAAAAATCGTAGTCTATGATATTCATGCCAGTATCCTAAATAATATTTCGAAAGTGGTTTGACATCTTTACGATGAAAATATCCCTGAAGATTGACGTTTATGTGAAATTTTGCTCTATTCAGCCATGTTAAGAAATTCGTAAATTTCCAATAACTTACGAAATCATTATATTGGAAAATGCATAGTCATTAATAATCATGCCAGTGTCCTAAATAATATTTCAAAAGTAGTCAGACATCTTTACGATGAAAATATCTCTCAAAATTGACGTTTATGTGAAATTTTGCTCTATACTGCCATGTTAAAAAATTCGTAAATTTCCAATAACTTGCGAAATTTCCAAAGTAGCATATTTATAGTTACTGATGTTCATTCCGGCATCAAAACTGATATTTTAAAACTAGTCTGACATTTTTACAGTAAAAAGTTTCCATTAAATGCACGTTTAAGTGAATTTTTGTCCTATTCTCCCATGTTAAGAAAATCGTAAATTTCTAATAACTTACGAAGTTTTTAAATTTGAATGTTGCAAATGAATAGGGTTCTTGCCAGTGTCGAAAGTAATATTTTAAAACTGATCTGATCTCTCTGCGATCATTTGTTCGTGAGATATCGTGTTAACAGACTAACAAACTAACGGACTAACACACTAACGGACTGACACACTGACACACTAACAGACACCCTACAGACAGACACCATAGAAATTTTGTCATTTTCGGATTCCTCACACCTGAAAACGTGTAGAAAAGTCAAAAAACCGAGGTCGAAAATTTTCACGATTACCTAAGTTCCCCATACCTATAGTATGATGGGGAACTAAAAAATAAGAACAAATGAAAAGAAACGCACATATAGAATATATATATATATATTTTTTTTTATCGAAATAAATAAACTAATAAAATATTAAATGCACTTTTTTCATTCTCATACACTTATTTATTCAACAATTATTTAATATGAATGGATATTTCTTACATTCCCAAACCAAAACTGTTCCGGTTTGAAACCCAAAGTACTCTGAATTATGTTTTCTCTCAAACCGAAACTTCTGAAACCCAAACTACTTTGAATTACGTTTTCTCTCAAACCGAAACTTCTGAAATCCAAACTACTTTGAATTACGTTTTATATCAAAACAATTGAACTTCGTATTAATGATTTATTTCAACAAATTAATTTTAACTTCCCTTAAAGTTCTTATACAGCGAGTTTTATATTACGTAATCAAAAGAATTTTTTCAATTTTCAAAAAAAAAAAAAATTTTAATTTAACGAATTACGATTAATTATCTAATTAATAGATAATTGGGCTCCGTGTAACGACGGACCACTAATGGCTTTTAAGCCAAAAGAAGAATATTCGAGTAAATTTCAATTTTATGAATTTCAATTTAGTTTATATTAAATCTAGAATATCGGATATTAAGAATTTCTTACGAATTTATTTTAGATGCAACTTTTACTCGAATATAAATCAAAATAACATGCATCAGAATAAATGAGAATAAGTTTAAATCTACTTACCCTCTCTGCCAGCATCCCCAAGATTAAACGACTAAGCCACTCAAATCATTAGAATATAATTCCATATTTGAAGAATAGCTTTATTTGAATAGAAGATTTATTTACGATTTATGATTATAATTTTAAGTATGATAAATTGATTTAAGATTATTTGATATTAATAGTTCTGGTTTATAGTTCAAAGGTACCTTGTACCTCTTCCGAATTCGAATGAGCGACTGACTACAATCTGACCAGCGCCGTCATAAAAAAGTTCAGTTCTGCGCATCATTTCTTCCACTCCCCGCCATCCTCCGGGGGGGGGGGGGCTGAGCATGGCAGACTGGCAATTCGATTCACTGGTCTCTTGATGATTCCAACTGGTGTTTTCAGTGTTACAACTCGAATAATTCCATCCTCACCCGGATGGACGTCCAGAATGCGGGCTAATGTCCATTGTGCTGGCTGAATCGAAGGTTCCAAAACTGGGACGAGCTGACCCGGTTGAAGTTGTGTGGCACCCCTTTTCCATTTTGCCCTGGACTGTAGAGAGGTAAGATAGGTTTTTTGCCAGGTGTTCCAAAAGGACCTCTTGATCTGCTGAAGGAGTTTCCATCTGGAAGAAAAACTGGTACAAATTTTATTAGTTCATTAGATTTTGGGAACAACGCACTCTGTTCGGCGTCATTCGCCCTTGTTCTCCCTTTTCTACCCATCTTTTGAGCAAACCAATTACAAATAATTGAATTTCAATATGAATTGATCGATCGAATTAAATTATTATTCTGCAGATCAGGAAGTAAAACAAAACAAAAAAAAATAAGAACAAATGAAAAGAAACACACATATAGAATATATTTTTTTTTTTTTTTTTTTACCGAAATAAATAAACTAATAAAATATTAAATGCACTTTTTTCATTCTCATACACTTATTTATTCAACAATTATTTAATATGAATGGATATTTCTTACTTTCCCAAACCAAAACTCTTCCGGTTTGAAACCCAAAGTACTCTGAATTATGTTTTCTCTCAAACCGAAACTTCTGAAACCCAAACTACTTTGAATTACGTTTTCTCTCAAACCGAAACTTCTGAATCCCAAACTACTTTGAATTACGTTTTATATCAATACAATTTAACTTCGTATTAATGATTTATTTCAACAAATTAATTTTAACTTCCGTAAAGTTCTTATACAGCGAGTTTTATATTACGTAAACAAAAGAATTTTTTCAATTTTCAAAAAAAAATTTTTTTTAATTTAACGAATTACGATTAATTATCTAATTAATAGATAATTGGGCTCCGTGTAACGACGGACCACTAATGGCTTTGAAGCCAAAAGAAGAATATTCGACTAAATTTCAATTTTATGAATTTCAATTTAGTTTATATTAAATCTAGAATATCGGATATTAAGAATTTCTTACGAATTTATTTTAGATGCAACTTTTACTCGAATATAAATCAAAATAACATGCATCAGAATAAATGAGAATAAGTTTAAATCTACTTACCCTCTCTGCCAGCATCCCGAAGATTAAACGACTAAGCCACTCAAATCATTAGAATATAATTCCATGTTTGAAGAATAGCTTTATTTGAATAGAAGATTTATTTACGATTTATGATTATAATTTTAAGTATGATAAATTGATTTAAGATTATTTGATATTAATAGTTCTGGTTTATAGTTCAAAGTACCTTGTACCACTTCCGAATTCGAATGAGCGACTGACTACAATCTGCTCAGCACCGTCATAAAAAAGTTCAGTTCTTCGCATCATTTCTTCCACTCCCCACCAGCATGTTTACGCTTAGAATATTTTTTTTTTCAGCGCCTTTATTTTTAAAGGGGAAAATAGCGATTTTGCAAAACCCCTTTATAGTGTGTGTTAGGTATATTTAACAAGCACACATACCAAAAATCGCCTTCCTGTGATAGTTAAAAGCAGAGTTACGTCTAAAACCTTTTTTCTTTCTTTTTTTTTTTCCCCTACTATCATATCTCCGACTAATATAGATAGAACTACGATACATTAGAATTGAGACAAGTCTGGTGTACAGATGATTTTTCTAACTTTTGGTGAAAATTGGGAAAACAGATGTGGAACATCGGGAACCAGAAGGGGGACTGTGTGTAAGTCCACATCTCAAAAACAACTCCAACGATTTTCTTCAAAGTTTCTATATAAACACTTTATTACATGTCCTTTAGTATGAATTAGTTGGTTAGTTTAGGAAAACTGATAGGTTTTCTGTATAAATAGCTCAGCTCTCAGGAGTGCATTCCTTTTAAAACAGCTGTACAGACTTTTTTCAAACTTGCCATATTAAATATAATTTTGTATGTAATTGTTGTTTTCCGGTAAACAATAGGTGCAATAATGGGTAATAGAAGTTGTGCAGTTGTTTCACACCTGATTTTTTGTTAGTTAACTTGAAATATTTTAAGGAATTCGGATATCAATCTACAACATTTATTTATTTATTTCCGATGGCGCGGCACTTGCGACTAAGCATTGGCCGGGGAGTCGCCGAATTGATGACCATTTGTGAATGGTCACCCAATGGGTGGCCATCGCTATCCCTAACAGGGACAACACACCCATGCCCTCTCCAGGATTCGAACCCAGACCCAACCGTGTAGGAGTCAGGGACGCTAACCACTACACCGTCTGGGCGACCGCTGCAACTTCTACTTCTCTATTTGAGAGGGTATAATTATCAGATGTGCCAGTTTCAGGTAAAAGCAATTAGTATATACTTCCTATTAATTCTATTATCTTCGTTTTAATATTTGTAAATTATGTCAAAATAAATAAACAACAGCATAAATATTGTGTAACTACACCCAAAGATTATCATATACATATGTGATTTTTAAAAACATTTATAGGCATAAAACTAAAACTCCTTACTGAAGAAAGCGGAGTTACAGCAGTTGACAAATTTATTGATTTCGTAAGAAGTTGTTATGATGCAATTGACAAAAAATATGTGAGTAAATATTCTATTAAACTTAATGACTATAATACATTTTAATATAGTTTACTTTGGTTTTATGTATATTATACATGTATTACAATACACATATATTTATATATGTATTACACTGTATATTATATGTAGCTTTTTGAGATTCATGTGATATCTTCCCAATATCGCACAGATATTTTTAAAAATGAATTGGTGCGTTTATACTTAATTTTTAACCTATATTCTGCTCTGACCTGTGTAACATAATTTAAATGCAAAAAATTTTGCTTGTCACATATGATTCTGTCCGTCTGCATATCCCTTCGGCCACGTAATTAATCAGCAAAAATATTCATGTCGGGGTAAAATTAAAGCAAATTCTCATTCTCAGTTTCTTTCTTTCTTTTTTTTTCTTTTTTTAAACAAAAAATAATGAAATGCAGATATCAACAATTTTCCAGGAATGATATTATAGCTTTAGTTTCATTCTTTTCTTTCTTTTTCTTTCTTTCTTTCTTTCTTTTTCTTTTCTTTTCTTTTTTTTTTTTTTTTTTTTTTTTTTTTTTTACATCACTATTTCCATACAGATATCTTCATTTTATTTTTACATTATTTTCTTGGATTAAATAAAATACAAAATTATTGTTACAAAATAATTGTATTTAAAAAATAATAATAATAATTTCTGATTTTTAAATCAACATTTTAAACCCCTATGCTGTTAGATTTTTCATCTACAGCTGAAAAGTAAAACTTCAGTTCGCATGTATTAGTGTCAAATACTAATTATTGCATCTATTATATTACATAAAGAATGGGCGATTAGAACAAGGCGGAGTTTCAGTGTTTGTGTGAAAAAGTTACGCTATGATTGTCTTTATTCCACTGTTTGTATAGGTTAAATGGGCTCTTCCCAGCGTTATCTGCTCAATCACGTTATCACGTGCATAGAGTGTGTGTGGGGGGGGGGGATCGAATTATGAGGAGCGAATTAAGTTGAATATTGTTCTTAAGAACAAAAGTGTTAATATTTAATATAAAATAAAATAAAAGTAATATTGTGCATTTGTAAACAGTAGAATAATTATATTTGTAAATTTAATAATTTTTAAAAAACACCTTATGTGTTTATTTATTTTCACCTGTAAGAATCTATTTTTGTACGTCGTAGTGTAACTGCTACATTAACTGATCCAGCAATAAATAATAGCTTGTTCTTGTGGAATGTTTATGGATTAAAATTTGAAATTTTAAAATGTTTTCAATTAAATTTAATTGCATAAAGGTGTTACAACACGTTAATTAACTTAGTTACTGGCCTAAATGACTTTACACCGTACGATGTTGCACTATCAATGATTTAAGTACCAAAAGTCAGAGTATTTAACATGTTCTCCATAAACATCAATAACAAATATAAACTAAATGATGATTGTAAATGTATACAGCAAACAAAAGATGATGAATAATAATATAAAATGAATTAAAAATGATGATGTATTAAAAAAAAAAAAATAACACAAATTAAATACGATCAATCAAAAATAAGAATAGAAAATATGTTATTTCAGCAATAGCTACAGCTATAGAAGACTTCGTCTGCTGTTTGTTTATCACCTATATGTGACCTCTGACGTCAGGTGAGAAGAGCCCATTAAGACTCCCATAGATTAAATGAAAGAAAATAGTCATCATGATGTCGAATGACGAGCCAGAATCATGTCGTTCATTAAACATTTCTTCTCACTAGTTAGAATACGCTCTCTTATTGAAAATAATTATATTCACCACTATAAATTCTAATTCTATCTCAGACTACATACATGATTTAAAATACGTGAAAATCTATTGCTGAATATTATTATTATTATTATTATTTTAAGCCGGATTTCAATAATGGGATTCTTTTGAAATTACACACGTATTGTACAAACATGTTTTGGAGCGGTCACTTTTTTGAATACTATTTTTTACTTACCGAACATACATTATGTAAGGAATTATTATTACTTTAAGCCGGATTTCAATAATGTGATTCTTTTGAAATTACACACATATTGTACAAACAAATTTTGGAGCGGTCACTTTTTTGAATACCATTTTTTACTTGCCGAACATATATTATGTAAGGAAAATATTGTAATCCTGAAAAAATTCGACTGTGAGATTTTAGAGTATCCATACGTTTTAAGGTCTCTTAAATTCCTTTTTGCTATTTTTGCGGTGATGTAAGTGTATATGTATGTGTGATGTAAGTATGCGTCAGCATGTTGACTTATATTAGGCGAGACGTGGCTAATCCCCGAGATATCCCTAGGCCCGACACTTCCCAGCTTCGGTTACTTTTCCTTAACTTTTTTAATATTATAAACCTTCAGGTAAAAGCTTTTTTTTTTTTTTTTCCGTGCACATGTGATTGTGAGTTTTTCATTTTCATCCAGTGCTATTTTCTATAACTTTTTGATTCTTTTCCCCTTTTCCCCATTTTTTACAATTTAAAGTACGGTAGTATAAGCTTATAAAGTGCGGCATTATATGTGAACATAATAATAACGTCTAAATGCTTTGATCGACTGAGTTGAAAATTTGTATATATGTTATAGGTCACCATCACACGCACTGTATAGATTTTGATGAATCTAGCACTTATAGCTTTTTTTATAGGAGCACAAAAAAAAAAATTATCATTATAGTCTACCCGAACTCAAACTATTGAAAGTGCGATAGCATCTAAAAGCCGTATTCGATTGAGCTAAAAGTTATCAGACGTGTTATAGGTCACCATCGTACGAACTGTGTAGATTTTTGTCAGTCCAGGATTTATATATATCTATTTTACAGGGATACAAAGAAAAAAACTTTTTCAATATGGACAATGGGCTCAAATTATTTAAAGTTCAATAGCGTCTAAACACTTTATTTGATTGAGTTAAAAAATGGTATGTTACAGCCCAATGTAACAATTCTGGATAGATTTTTATGAGTGTCGGATATACATTTCATTTACGGGACATAAGTAGAAACTATTTATTATTATGTACTATAGAGTCGAATTAATTGAAGTGCCCTAGTGTCTAAACTCCCGATTCTTTTATATTATGAATGTTATAGTTTATCATCACTAGCTGGCTTCACCAGCTAGCTGGCCAGAGACCCATGAAAATTTTTACCAAAAAACATTCTCTCGGGCACCTGCGGCGGCAATCGTAATTTGTTCTCTGTAAAAGTCGCATAATACTAAAATATTAAAAACTCAAATATTTTTTAATAAAATCTAAACGTAGCTCTAGTTCAACGTAAAATACACTCAAATCAATGACAATCAAATAAACCAATCAAATCTTAGTAATTCCTCATTAACGTAGCTCTAGTTCAACGTAAAATACACACAAACCAATCAAAATAAAATAAAATAAACCAATCAAATCTCTTGTAATTTCTCATAACGTAGCTCTAATTCAACGTGATATACACTCAAATCAATGAAAATCAAATAAACCTATCAAATCTCTCTTAACTCCTCATAACGTAGCTCTAGTTCAACGTAAAATACACTCAAATCAATGAAAATCAAATAAACCAATCAAATCCTAGTAATTCCTCATTAACGTAGCTCTAGTTCAACGTAAAATATACACAAACCAATCAAAATCAAATCAAATAAACCAATCAAATCTCTTGTAATTTCTCATAACCTAGCTCTAGTTCAACGTAAAATACGCTCAAACCAATGAAAATCAAATAAACCAATCAAATCTCTCGTAATTCCTCATAACGCAGATCTAGTTCAAAGTAAAATACACTCAAATCAAATAAACCGTTCAAATCTCTTGTAATTCCTCATAATGCAGCTGTAGTTCAATGTAAAATACACTCAAATCAATGAAAATCAAATAAACCAATCAAATCTTTCCTAAGATTCTCCATTCTGCGTCATTATAGAAGTGGGAAGTTTTATTTACATATTTTTATTAATTAAAAGAAAACTAAACAAAAATTCGAAAATCTGACTTCGGTGTGCACAAAGACCCTACGGAGGGCACCTTTGTGTTAAATCACGCGACTGTCCGAGCTACCGTTTTCGAGAACAGTGAAATATACATATATATATACAAATATTGCTCACTTAATAGTATAAGATAAGAACCGTACAGATTTACATAAATGTGGTATATATATATTTGTGTGTGTGTATTTTTCTTTTTTATCGGTATGTATGATGTCTTAGTAATATTTTATACACCACGGTCTATGAGCTAAACTATTTACATCTCACTCTATTAATGTTAGATGTAAAAAACTTAATTAAAAAAAAAAAAAAAGATAAATAATAAATATTGTAGGCTTACTATTTTATAGTTATTTTACAGAGTCGAACAAAAGAATTTAGATACGATTCATTTAACGACACATAATTGAGGAAAAATACTCAAACAATGTTCGGAAAGTCATATGGAGTCACTCCAGATTTTTTTTCTTTAATAGAAAAATCTAGTAATCGTTTGCAGTAGTTATTGTCGATAGAATACTACTGAAATTGCTTTATGAAAATAGTGGTATTCAAAAAAGTAACTCTGCCGACACCTGATTGATACATATATATATATATATATGCGAGACGTATTAATCCTGGACGATAAGTCTAATGCACCATACCTACCCAACCTCTCCTCGATGTTTTTTTCTAGTCAATTTTGTTCTTTTATTACTTCCGGTGTGAGCTTTTTTTTTTTTTTTAACCCACTTGACATTGTGAGTTTTTTTTTTTTTTTTTTTTTTTTTTTTTTTGGTTTTCTTCCCATGCTACTTCTATGGATTTTTAGCTTTTTCCCCCTCGTATTCTTCATTCTAAATATCTTTTCACATTGAGTTTTTGTAGAGTAACCCTAATATTTCTGTATTGTGATATTATTATGACGATGTTGTGATTATTTCGTCAAGCATTTTTCTGCATTACAAATGTAAACATAAGTTGAATGTTTAAAAAAAAGAAAGAAAGAAAACTGTGAAATTTATTTTATTTTACTTTTTTTTATTAAAAGAATTTTAATCTGAAATTTAATTTCATATACAATAAATTTTGCTAAAGGTAATATGATATAGTATTTTAGATTTTAAATTAATGCAATGTGCCGTTTGAGCAAGGACTGCTTATAATTGTCGCATTTACAGTATATAAAAATTTATAGTCTGTCTTTCATATGATATGCAAGCATTTCGTGCATGATTAAAAAAAAAAGAAAGAAAGAAAAGAGAAGGAAAGTCTGAGGCTAATTGCATAAACTTTGCTTAACGTGTTTTTTTTACTTCCATTACCCGACTATTGTAGGTAATGGAAGTATTCGGTTCAAAAATTCTATATCGAGTGTTCGCCTGTTTTACACATTTTAAGGGCTCCTGATTCCAAAAAAAAGTAGTTTTTGGCAATTGGTCAGTGTGTGTGTGTATCTGTATGTACGTACGTGGGGAATCTTCTGACTATCATATCTCCGAAACTAATAAAGTTAGAACTACCAAACTTCAGAATTGAGACAAGTCTGGTGTACAGATGAAGTTTCCAAATTTTGGTGAAATTTGGAAAACTGAAAATGGGACATCAGAAACCGGAAGTGGGACCGTAAGTCCGTATCTCAAAAACGGCTCGATTTTCTTCAAAGATGCTATATAAATACTCTATTAGATGTCCTTTCGAAGGATATAGTTGGTTAGTTCAGAAAATTGATAGGCGTTCTGTATAAATAGCACAATTTCAGGTCTCGCAAGTTCATTTATTTAAAAACAGCTGTACGAATTTTTTTCAAACTTGCCATATTATAATTGAGTATGCCAAGTTTTGGTAAAAGTTGATATCTCAAAAACGGCTCTAACGATTTTCTTGAAAATTGTTACATAAATCGAATTTAGATATCCTTTCTCATGTATTCCGTGGTTATTACAGGAAAATTAACAGTCATCCTGATTAGTCAGGTCAGTTTTAGATTTCGGAAATTAGTATTTCAAAAAATAACTGAAAATGATTTTCTTCTCGTTTTTTTTTTTTTTTTTTTTTTTTTTTTAAACGTTTCTTTTACCAGAAAATTTTTTGGTGTCTACTTCCTTAGGTCAGTTTTATGTTTTATGATCACATTATCACCAAAAAATTCATGTAATACGTGTAATACAGGGTAATGGAAATCGTGTGGTTGTTTCGCCCCAGATGTTTATCTTTTAAATTAAAATGTGTAAATTGATTGCATTTTGAAAAAGTTTCCACTCTAAATTTATCAGATTTTTTCCCTAATTTTTTTTCCCCTTTTTACTCTAAATTTATCAAATTTGATAATATACAATAAAAAAAAAAGTAAATTCTTTGTAAAAGAATTTATTTATTTATTTATTTAAGTTTATTTATTTATTTATTTGAGTTCTATGATTATGTTTATTTTGTTTTATTTTTTATTTACAGCTTCATCAAGTATGCATTGGGGTAAGTGCTTTCATCTTTATATAGAATAAAAATGGCATTTTTATACTACCTTGAATAAGGTAAGGTAAGTTTAATAACAGAAAATCATTTTATAAATGTAAAAAAAAAAGACCTATTCAATGTTGTGAAATATCCACATTAATAATATGATTATTTAATTAAAAAATAATTTTGACACTTATATTTGAATGTTCGTTATTAGAATTCGCTATTTATGGCATCTGATTTTATTTTCTACTTTTTTCTATCTTCTATTTTCGTATCTATCTTTAGTTCTGACCTCCTACAGGCATGTTTGGCTGTGCTTCTGTTTCAGATTAGATTTCTGCATCGGGTCGGGTAACCCGATTTCACCCGGAATTTGCAAAATTTCCCGCCAAAAACTGATTTCTCCCTACCTTTCTTTAAAAATCAAAACTTCCTATATCGCAGATAATGTTTTATTTGTACTCATGTGTAGTCCCCCTTTAAGCAATTTCTTCCCTGTGAAGTAATTTGGAGCCGAGTTATGCTTACAAAGATGTTTTGGTCTTCTGTTATCCCAAGGAGGGGAACGGGGGTAATTCTGATAAATCACGTTAGTTTAGGTGTTGGATACATATAAACTATCCAAGCACCAAAATCCATGACCGCAGCTCCCAGGACAAATTTAGCGCTAAAAGTTGTGTCTCGATTTTGTCCCAACATAACCCCCCCCCCCCCCCCGAAAAAAAAAAAAAAAAAAAAAAAAATCGCAATTCACTAAAAATCAAAAATGTGTTTTTGGAAATATCCTAAGGACGTCGTGTAGCATTTTTTTTTCAACATTTTTGTTTCATTTTTGGTAGAGTTCTGCTCAAAAATCGAGAATTTGCGATAATTCCCGCCAAAAATCGATTTTTCCCCCTTTCTCACCTTAAAAATCGAAAATTCCCTAAACGCAGATAACGTTTTATTTTTACTTATGTCTAGTCTCCCCGTGTGTAATTTCTTTACTGTGAAGTAATTTGGAGCCGAGTTATGCTTATAAACGTGTATTTAAATTTTGTCCCCTCAGGAGGGGAACAGCGGATGAGGAATTTTGAAAAAGTTGACAACGTAATTTTAAGTTGGGTAAGGACCTAAATTTCTGCCGAGCGCCGTTGAATTCCGTTCAACCGTTCTCACGTGATACCAGGACAAAAATAGCGTTACATACATACACACACAATGTCAAACAAAATTTTCTAAAGTCATTTTTGGCTTTCATGGTGTGTGAAACGTGAAGATATCGCAAAGTTTTTTGATTCTGACAAATTTAGAAACAAGAAAAGTCTGATTTTATTAATATAGATAATAATAAATTGAAACACTATTTACGATTACCTTATGTATGTAATTATTTTTTTAATTTATATTAATTCCCTATCATACTATAGGTATGGGGAACTTAGGTAATCGTGAAAATTTTCGACCTCGGTTTTTTTACTTTTTTATTTATTAGTTCCCCATCATATTATAGGTATGGGGAACTTAGGTAATCGTGAAAATTTTCGACCTCAGTTTTTTTTACTTTTTTACACGTTTTCAGGTGTGCGGATTCCGAAAATGACAAAATTTGTATGGTGTCTGTCTCTAGGGTGTATGTTAGTGTGTTAGTCTGTTAGTCCGTTAGTTTGTTAGTCTGTGTACACGATATCTCAAGAACAAATTGTCGCAGAGAGGTCAGATCAGTTTTAAAATATTACTTTCGACACTGGCAAGAACCCTATTCATTTGCATTATTCGAATTTAAAAACTCCGTAAGTTGTTAGAAATTTACGATTTTCTTAACATGGGAGAATAGGACAAAAATTCACTTAAACGTGCATTAAATGGAAACTTTTTTACTGTAAAAATGTCAGACCAGTTTTAAAATATCAGTTTTGATGCCGGAATGAACATCAGAAACTATAAATATGCTATTTTGAAAATTTCGCAAGTTATTGGAAATTTACGAATTTCTTAACATGGCAGTATAGGGCAAAATTTCACATAGGGCAAAATTTCAATTTTGAGAGATATTTTCATCGTAAAGATGTCAGACTACTTTTGAAATATTATTTAGGACACTGGCATGAATATTAATGACTGTGAATTTTCCAATATAAAAATTTCGTAAGTTATTGGAAATTTACGAATTTCTTAACATGGCAGAATAGAGCAAAATTTCACATAAACGTCAATCTTCAGGGATATTTTCATCGTAAAGATGTCAAACCACTTTCGAAATATTATTTAGGATACTGGCATGAATATCATAGGCTATGATTTTTCCAATTTAAAAAATTCGTAAGGTATTTGGAATTTACGATTTACTTAACATGTCAGAATAAGGCAAAATTGAGCATGAACTTCCATTTTGAGGATCATAAACACATTAGACAACTTCAAAATTACATTTATGATATTTGTTTGAACATGATTGATTACAAATATTCTAATAGGAAAATTTCGTAAATTATTCGTAATTTACGATTTTATCAACATAGCGAAATCGTAAATTTTTCATATAAATATGAATTTTGAGGATTGTTGCATTGGAAATAGTAGCACGAAAACTAAACAACGGAATAGACCCTGATAAAATACATTAATAGATTGGAATAAGATAAATATATCGAAGTGAACGGTGGATAGCCTATTAGGCGGGGTTTTCATTCTGTCACTGTATCAAGCTTTTGTCAAATTCATTTCTTTTAACATGATTATATGTCTCAAACTAGAAATTTATAACATAAATATGATGTGGAACTGAGCAGCGTCCACCTATGCCAACTAGTTTTAAAACAAAATAATGTGCCAAAATAAATAAATGAAAAGTCATCGCCAAGAAATATTTAAAACCCGTCATGAAGGGATCCTATATACTAAAACTGTACTGTCTGTGGAAGTATGAAAACTGGGTCGTCAGCCATGAATTTTGTTTTAAAACTTTTCTTTGAATAATTTTGCTTTCACTATTGCACACTATTAATTTGGTCTTAGTAATAATTTGGCTTTTGTTAAATTAAAATTTTAATTTGGTGGGAAAACTGGTAAAACATTTATGAGTTTCAAATTTTAAAGGTAAATGAAAAAAGAAATAAAGTGTGAAAATTTCGCATGGGTTTGCTATTTCTATAAAATCTACAAATGTGACATAACAATACTATCAAAAGGATTAATCCTGTTGTTCGCACATTCAATATTGAGATCTCACTTTTCCACAAAAAGTTTTATCATAATAGTCTCTTAATTCAGTAACTGTTTTGCTCGTGTTCTGTTTATTTCGCCTAATATTGTCTATCCGATTTTTATCACTAATTTTTCTTCAAGCGATCTATTCATCACGTAATCTTACAATCAAAAGATTATGACACCTATTTGTTTAAAATAGCTAAAGTTCGTAACATTAATCTAAAGTCATTGCTCTACAACAGTAATATTATTCACTGATTGGGCGTGTGTTATCCGCGTTTATAATGATCGATAGATGGCGCTTTTTCAGCTTTTGTTGTTAGTAAATATAATAGCCACGTGTATTTATTATTGTTATTTTTGTTATTCTACTTAATATATGTACTATAATTTCTCCGCCATTACATCATGGAAAATTGATTGCTTTTGGAAAAAAATATTTCAGTTTATTTAAAGTTCGATCGGAAGTAGATTTTTAACTGAGTTGAACAAATATTAGTTTCAAATCATCTGATTAATTCTTTACTTCCATTAGCCGAAGCAACTGAAATTTTAAATTTGTCATTTGGAAATAAATGGAAGCTTAATTCTGGATTTCTTGATCCTTTGGGGTTACACTGTAGCACACAACAGTATGTGTTATCTTTTTTACCGGATTTATTCATTTTTATTCAATAAATATATGTGAAACTAAACATCGGCAAGAAATGGCGGCTTGATGAAAGCCGAATTAAAGCATGTTAATTGTAATTTCACCTTAGCCCACCAGAGGGCGAGTATTTCATTACAATCGCGGATAGGATGCACTTGTTTGTGATTTTGTAATCCATAATTAAATCCAACAAAAAAGTATAAAAATATTATACTATCTAGACACTACATTTTCAACATCGCGAAAGGCTGATTAACTGACACGATATTGTATATTTTCAAGATATTTGTTCACTCTGTTGTATCAATGAGTGTTAAATAAATTTAGGTGAACTTAAAAATATATATGGTACGAAATAACTACAACAATTTCTAAAATTTGCTGGCGCGGCACAAAATTTCTCATATAAAATTTACAATCGATAATATTTATGTTTTTAATATAAGGTAAACAGTATTTAAATCTGAATATTATTCTTATAAGGTAAATAGTATTTAAATCTGAATATTATTCGAGATATTTATAATTTTAAAATACCTTTTACAGATCTGCACTGATCCAGAAAATAAAGATGTAAGTATTATTTTAGTTGCATTTTGCATACAAGACGATTCAAACCCTTGATATAAACTTTTAAAGGATAATAGAACCCGTATGGATAGGCATAAATCAATATTACAATAAATAGTCGTGATTTAAATGGTGAAGTAGTCTTCAATATTAGTTTGTAGAGAAAGACTGCTAACTAATCAAGTAAATGGTTGCTAATTTTTCCGTCATAATGTATTTCTCCCTTTCAGAACCTAATAAGAAATAGATAAGAATTTTCCAAATAAATATCTTTCCTTTGTTTCATGAACAAATAGTTTGATCATAGCCTCCTAAACGAGATGCCTTCCGCGTGGCTCGGAAATTTGGGGGTAGCCAGCGCCACCTGGTACAGATTGCGCGACTTTTTTATTAAACAGTCACCAAAAAAATTTTAAAGTGGGATTTGATATACATAAAAGGCGAATAGAATCGAAGAAACGTCGATTATATATATCATGTATCATTCCTTAAAATTATTGGTGACAGTTGAATAAAAAAGTGCGCAATCTGTGTCAGGTGGCGCTGTCTACCGCTTGAACTGTTGCCAAGTTTCCGAGCCACGTGGAAGGCATCTAGTTTAAGAGGCTATGGTTTGACATTGAAGGTAAGAAATGAAATTAATCATAGATCATTTTAAGTAATGCAACTGTGGGAAAATTGTCTTAGGAATAAATTTGTAAAGAGATTTCGTGAAAAATGGGAAATTCTTTCAAATAAAACTACTTTGAATTTCCAGTTTATAATTAAGTTTTTCAAAAGCGGCATGGTAAGCTAAGTATAAATCTTTTAAAAAGTCTTTACATTTTTCTTTTTAATTTTTTGTTGTCATTTGAGTTTTTTAGTGTTATATTTTCAATTAAATTCTTTTCTAATAATACCACTTAATAAACGATTCAACAACCATTTGCTAGAATTTGTTAATATATTCATAGAAATCCAAAAGCTACGCGGATAAGGGCATGATCTTTATGTAATACCATAGCCTCCTAAACTAGTTGCCTTCCGCGTGGTTCGGAAACTTGGCAGCAGATCAAGCGGTAGACAGGGCCACGTGGTACAGATTGTGCGACTTTTTTATTCAACTGTCACCAATAATTTTAAGAAGTGATATATGATATATATAATCGACGTTTCTTCGATTCTATTCGCCTTTTATGTATATCAAATCCCACTTTTAAAAATTTTTGGTGGCTGTTAAATAAAAAAGTCGCGCAATCTGTACCAGGTGGCGCTGTCTACCACCAAGTTTCCGAGCCACGCGGAAGGCATCTAGTTTAGGAGGCTATGGTAATACATCTGTGAACATTGTGGTCTTTTATATCACTACGAGTATTTTCTAATTCTTTGTGTAAGCAAAAATTTTTTTGCTGTCTTTCTGAAATAGTTATGTTATTTTGATGGCAATTCATAAACTCATCCTCAAGATAACGTACCCAAATTGGAATATATTCTAAGCGTCCAAAACGTCAAATATACAACTTTACCAGACCGGAAAACATCCTCAGTCAAAACAATACCTTCCTTGAAAAGGAAATGCTATCTTTAGGAACATGTAGTACTATCCTTTAAAATTTATTCAAGAGTTATGAATCACCCTGTTTATTAATTGATATTAAATAAATTAAAGCAAAAGTCATCATTCAATAAATAATGCTGTTAACTGCTCACATTTTCATTCCAGGAAGTTTTGGAGTCGTACAATATTAATTTTCGGTATAGAGATGATGAATATAGTGTGTCTAAGTAAGTTCAATTATAAATGTTAACAATTCTGATTAAAAAAAAAAAAATATTGTACTGTAATAATTTTTAACTATTTCATAAAAATAACAAAACTTACTATTTTATTGTTCTGTGAGTAGTAAGCATTGCTTGTTTTTCTTTCTTTAT
This sequence comes from Salticus scenicus, assembly GCA_963930645.1. Taxonomy (NCBI): domain Eukaryota; kingdom Metazoa; phylum Arthropoda; class Arachnida; order Araneae; family Salticidae; genus Salticus; species Salticus scenicus. The sequence continues at coordinate 155,563,511 of OZ005662.1, forward strand.
TTCTATCCTACCAGTAATCGATGGTACTGCTCTCAAAGCTGGTAGAGATGAGGTGCGGCGTAGGATCCCAGTTGCGCTCGTCTGCATAGCCGTTCGGAGTTTTCCATGACTCTCTCCTAAACTTTGTAAATACAAGCTAGAGCCCCTTAAACAAACACAGAGAGCACTTTCATTATGGCCTAGGACCTTTGCGCTGAATACTGAAAACTCATAAAAACACGGAAAAAAAAAAGAGTAAAAATTCCATAGAAAAAAACATGGGATGAAAACAAAAAACTCACAATGTCAAGTGGAAAAAAAAAAAAAAAAAAAAAAAAAAAGACTAACACCGAAAAAAATAAAAGGACAAAATTGACTAGAAAAAGACATGGAGGAGCGGGAGGGTAGGGTCGGGGCGTCAAACCTATCGTCGAGGGTAAATATGTCTCGCCTATTCAATAAAAAAATTTCCTGCTTTTTAATACCTAATTTACGAAATAGGCAATATTTTTGCGACTGATTGCCAAAATACAGAATGATTTTATTGCTGTTAAGGGGGGAAATCCTTTATTTGCAATTAATCGCTAAATTCAGGAATATTTTCGCCATCAATTTTTCAAATAAATTAATTGTTTAGTCAATTAACAGTCGAACCTCGTTAACGTGAACAGAGTTAATCTGAATTACTTTTAACGTGAACTGTTTCCACAATCCCCGTCAAAATGAAGATTAGTTTAGTTATATGAAGATTAATTACTGGTAACATGAACTACTGAGACCATAAACAAATTTTTTATCCCCCTTGAGATTCACATTAATGAAGTTCGACTGTATAGTGTAAAGAGCGAGGGATATAAAGTACATAGTACAAAAACTAAAACTAAAACATTTAATAGGTGCTGAGATACAGTCATCCTTAAGATAGCAGTTTTTGAATGATAGCAGTTTCACCTGTCGTCGATAAATAACCAAACTGAAGTGCCCGGGAAAGACCTTTTTGCAAGCAGTGCGAACCTGGACCCGATGCAATGCGGACAGAAAATGAGCTGCCGTAGGCAGCGGGTACCCAAAGCGAGGTTTAGCATGAATTCAATGTAATGTTTTTAGTTTTTATTTATAAAGTGAATGTTACAACACCCTAGTTATGTATTTATATTTGAAACATATCACGCATAATCATACCCTAGAATAGATTCCTACCATGCAGAATATATTATGTATCAATTACATATCCAACATATTTATTGTCCTAATGTTTTTTATGTGAATGTAATTAACATTACAATACTAAAACGCACATTATATATTAAATTGCTTTTTTTGATAAAAGAATGCTTATAGGCTAGGCTGCCTTAAAATCTGATATTCTTTCTAGTGAAATATCATTTGGTAGAATCAATAATTAAAACACAAATAATATATTTTTAACTGTCTCTCTCTTTACTCATCGCAGTGAAAGAAAATTCTGTAACTGACATCTAGAAGGAAAAGGAATCTTGTAAAAAAAATCCCATGTCATCCTATAAGTTCTAGTCCCTTTGAAAGTGAGTTCTATAAACCCTAATAAGAATTCGAGAGCGTTTGTCTATATTATCGAGTTCAAACTTATTTAAAAATCTCTGCAAATAAATACGAACATAAGAGGCGAGTTTCAGTAACTATAATATAATCTTTGTTTGTGACCCAATTCTAGAAAATCAAGCGAGAATTTCTCGTAATACAAAAGATTCATTATGTTCATAATATTTATAATAGTGTTTCACCGTCTAGGAAAGTGCAGACTAGAAATTCTCTATCATTTCGTCTATTCAAGTTATGTGTTTACCTTATACGCATATGCTCGGAAATCTGTATTTCTAGTTTGAGGATTCAGAAAATGACCATTTATTCGTTCTACATGAAGGTGGTATATTTTTTTTTCTCAGTGCATTAGTAATATTAGCAACATAAGAGATGTTATATCTATTTGAAAATAGATATAACATCTCTTATGTTGCTAATATTACAAATTTTAATAATTTTATTTACGTACAAAAAAAAAAAAAAAAAAGAGAGAGAGAGAGAGAGAGAGAGACATCAAGTATTACTAAAATATAATGATAAAAAATCATAAAGTTTATAAAACATTTATATAACATATTGTTATTTACTTAAAATTCATTCATTTCATACTGTCTGTTTATTTATCGACACATTTTTCCATTCACCTATCTGCAGCAATACCTCCACGCTGAAGTTGGAAGAAAGTGATCCGACCGTACAAGCTACACTTATGCTACTGAAAAGCATCTTTTATGTGACTGAGATTTTAGGCCCATTGCCTAAAGAAGCTTACCTTACGATGAAACTTCTGTTCAATGACGAAAGTACGTAAATATCATAATTATATTTTGCCTTGATTGTTTTTTCAATAAAAGTAGCATTATATTACAGATATAATAATATAAAATAAAAATCAGCAATGACACCACTCAACTTTCTGAGCATTAAGTAATTAACTCTTGTGTAAATAAAATAATAAATTAAAGTAAGATAAGCCAAATATTAAGTAAAAGGAAAAATTATAATAGGGTATTTGAGTATTTTTCTCTATATAGTTTGTTGTTTAAATTAAAGTTATTGTCCTTCAAATAATTTGAGTTCATAGATCAAAATGATAAAGAAATTATCATTCTGTCCCTGTAAAAATCTATAAATGCTAGACTCACCAAAGTTTAATACAGTTCGTACGACGGTGATCTGTAATATTTATACAAATTTTCAGTTCAATTGGATGAGGCGTTTTGACGCTATAGCACTTTAAATATTTTGAGTCCATAAGCCACAATGATAACGTATTTTTTCTTTGTGTCCCTGTAAAAAAAAAAAAAAAAAAAAACTATAAGTGCTAGATTCTCCATAATTCATATAGTTCGTGTGACGGTGATTTATAAAACGTATATAAATTTCCAGTTCAATCGGATATGGCATTTAGACGCTATCGCACTTTAAGGAATTTGAGTCCATATGGCATAGCAGTGTTGCCAGATTTGGGGACTTTTTTATTCAACATCCACCATTAAATTTTTATTGCAACAGGTATCACATCGACGATTAATCGTCTATTATGTATGTCAAATTTTACTTCTTAAAATTATTAGTGGTAGTTGAATAAAAAAGTCCCCAAGTCTGGCAACACTGTGGCATAGTGATAAAGAATTTTCCATATTATCCCTGTAAAAAAAAAAAAAAAAAAAAAAAAACTATTCATGCTAGATTCATCAAAATCTATTCAGTTCATGCAACGGTGAACTATAAAATGTGTATAAAATTTCAGCTAAATCGAATGAGGCGTTTAGACGCTATCGTACTTTAAAAATTTGGGACCATGGACAATTATGATAAAGAAATTTTCGTTTTGTTCCTGTAAAAATCTATAATATTCAACAAACTCTATACAATTCGTGTGACGGTGATCTATAACATGTATATAATTTTTTAGCTCATTCGGATGAGGTGGTTAGACGCTGTCGCACTTTAAATAAATGGAGCTCAAAAGCTACAATGATAAAGAATTTTACTCTGTGTCCCTGTAAAAAAAAAACACTATAAGTTCTAGATTCACGAAAATCAATAGGGTTCGTGAAACCGTGACCTGTAACATACATACTAACTTTCAGCTCATTCAAACAATGCGTTTAGACGTTATCGTGTTCCCTCACATGCATACACATACACATACATATATCACAGTAAAAGCAGTAAAAATGAACTCAGGGGACCTCAAAACATGTAGAAACGCCAAAATCTCAAGATCATATTTTTGACATTATTACAATACTTTCCTTACATATGTATGTTCGGAAAGTAAAAATAATAATAGTTTAAAATATAATTGAAAGAAATTTTTAAAGTGTCCAGATTTAAATTGCATACTTGTGTGATTTTTAGCTAGATAATTAGGAGTTAAATATGTTGAAGTATATTAAAGTACTTTGAAGTGTATTTATATTTGTGTGAGGTATAACCCAGTACCAAAGAAATTTAAGTAAACATCGAACCTTACAAAAAAGGTGACAGTTATAGAAGAGAAACTACCTTTTTTTATCCCAAATAGTAAAAGGTGCCTGATATAATGATGAGTTCAAAGATTAATATAACGTTTGTAATATTTATAAAATATAGGAACATCTTAAACAGGCTTCGACAGTGTAATTAAGAACACTGTTGACAATGCCAAAATATTAATATAAACCAAGGCTTTATTGACAAAATGCTTAATACTGTTGTCAAAAACCTGTCTTCCTTGATTTTGTGTTTTATTAGCGTACTCAACATTTAACATTATACTATATCACCTATAATTATGTCTTTGTAGTTTTTGAATTCAAAATTTAGCTAGGTTTAGACACGTATAAATACAAAAGGTTAAATATTATTTTTGACTTTACCAGGAAACCAGACCGAAATCTGAATTAATTACTGTCCTGTTACACGAACAAGGAAATAGATTAAATAAATTTTAATGTAGGTTGTTTTTACTTGTTCTTATAGAACAAAAATATTTTCAGTTTTGTAAAAAGTCAATAAAAATAATGCAATTCAATGTAATCATCACCACAGCCAATGGGTTTTTTTTTTTCTTCTTCTTCTTCTTTTTTTCTTTTAATGGCATTATACAACTTGATATCAGGGAAAGAGAAATACTACGCTTATAGCAGCTTAGCATTTCATGTTAGCTATACTGTAAAAAATTTCTGTAAAAATAAAGCACTTTTTTAACATAAATACAGCATAGGTTGCTGTATATTTTTACAGTTAGTTCTGTAAAAATAATTGAAAACTGGTTACTTCACATTGTGCTGACATGATTCATCAATCAATCAGTGCTGATGTTGACATTATCTGTTTTTGTAACGAAAAATCATTGAGAGCCCAATGACGCGATTGGCTAAGTGCTGGTCTCTAGAACAGAAGATTGTGAGTTCGAATCCCGGACTATCCAAGACCGTTTGCTCCGCATGTAAAAATAAATAAAGTGAATTATGTGTAAAAAAATAATAAGTTGCTCAGCGTTATAGATTACTCCATGCACGCATGTGTAATAATTAGAGGAAATATTTTTAAAGCATACTGTAAAAATTACAGCACACGTGAGTAAAAATCGCAGCAAATTCATTTTACTGCACATTGTAAAAATACAGCCCGGTGATTAGGCAATACTTTTACCAGCACACTGTGCTGTAATCTACTATAAAAAAAAAAAAAAAATTACAGTGTATCTTCCTTGAGAACTATTCCCAGATATGAGATAATATTTGTCAGTCGAGGAAAATAATTTTATAACATTTTACAAATATACACTCACTTCCAAAAGTTAAGCACGTAGGGGAAAATGTTAATTTCCGTAAGCCAATCTGAATTAAAGAAGCTGAAATTTGTTGCAAAGGTAGAAAGAAAAATACAAATAGGTTAGGTAACATCCAATCACGGTTTCGCGTCGAGAAATATGCAAAACAGGCTGTCGTATAAGAAGCCGGCATTGTGAAGTGTTACAGAAGTCGCATGTAAGTGCTGATGAAAGGTGTTTAGAACATTCGTATGATTTTTTTTTCGAGCTAGACGTGTTTCTATGGCTTCCAGAAGACGAATGGAAGACAATGAGCGCTGGCGGGTTGCCGGACGCAATGAAGCTGGACAGTTTATCACAGATGTTGCTGGTTTCTTCGGCGTTCATCATTCCGTCATTTCACGATTATGGAAACAATTGAAAACCAGCCAAACAGTTGTCCGAAGACCTGTAGGCGGTCGTCCAAGGGTTATGACCTCCGCGGAAGATCGTTATATTGCTGTTGTAGCCATGTAGCCAAGCAGAATCGAAGATCGACCTCCCCACGTGTGACATCTATGGTTGCAGAGGCCATTGATAAGACGATATCTGCCCCTACTGTTCGTCGAAGACTATACATGAATGGTCTGTACGCCCGTGTACCACGAGTTTGTGTTTTCTTATCCGTCCAATCCAGAGAGTCACGATTAAAGTGATGCCGCCAGCATGTGAATTGGACTGTGTCTGATTGGGGCAACGTTATGTTCACAGTTGAGTCCAGATTTGACCTACGACCCGATGATAAGCGTGTAAGGATCTGGGGGGGAACAAGGCACACGCAATCGGCCCGAGAACATCCCTGAAAATCACGTATTCTGCGGTGGAAGCATCGTTGTCCGGGCAGGGATTTCATTGGGATATCGCACCAACCTGTACAACTTCAGGCGAGGTTCTGTAACGGCTGTACGGTATCGAGATGAAGTCCTAGACCCCATTATGAAACTGTACGCTGCAGCAGTTGGTCCTTATTTCGTTTTAAAGGACGATAATGCGCGTCCCCATAGAGTTGCCATCGTTGACGACTTTCTGGAGAGTGAAGGGATTGCTCGTAGGGAGTGGCCGGATTACTCGCCGGACCTTAATCCAATTGAAAATCTTTGGGATGCCCTCGACCGTGCTGCATGTAGACGTTTCCCACCTCCAGCCACTCTCAGATATTTAGAAACTGCCCTACAGTATGAATGGCGGTTACTGGACTCTGCGGTGGTTGATCACCTCTTAATAAGCATAATCACACGTTGTACACTTTGTATGAAGGAGAGGGGTGCTCACATACCCTATTAATGTCAGTTTCTGTTGTTTGTTTTGAATTTAAGCATCATTTTGTTAATGCGCAAATATGACATCATATCTTATAATTTATGAAAATTCAAAATTCTTTCTTGGTTTTTTCCACTTCATAAGTTTGTTTCTAACTTGGTTTTTTCCACATATTGTAGTATGAAATTATTTTCAAGTCTTTTAAGTGACCTCGGGCACTACATGTTGTAAATTTTTAGCAGTTTGCATACAGCATGAAAGAAAGATCACCTATTTTGCATACAATATTCATTCAATGCCCTTGGAAAAAAAAGTGAATTTGTATGCTTCAATATCTGGTTGCTTATTTTTTCTTTTCGTCAACTTCATTCAATTTTTATAGTTCTTCAAGTGATACTTGGTTTCATATAATGCAACGTTTTAAAGGGTTTTCAATATATATATATATATATATTTATTTATTTATTTATCTTTGTATTTAATTCTTTGTTTTGTTTCATGAATAAACATAGAGCTACTTACTTCCAACATTTCATGTCAATCAAAGCAGTACTTGTCCATTTTTTCGGATTTTACCGCTCCGTGCTTAACTTTTGGAAGTGAGTGTAATAAAAAGTTAAAGTTAAAAGTGTGCTACAAATGTCCATAAAATATCACTATATAGGAGAAATAATTTAAACACAATAAATTCCATGCCGGAGGGAACTAAATGTATGTTAGTTACATTTACTGTAACATACACTATATCTTAGTACACATTATGCGTGACATTATCTGTAAATATTTTACAGGGACACGAAAAAGACTAAGATTTATGGTAATTCAGATAGAATAATTTGAAATAGTCTTTATTAACATAAGTATTATTAAAAATTAAAAATGTTATTTTAATGTTAATTTAATGTAATATTTGTTCCCTTTATGCATGATATTTGAAATTTCTAAAAATACATCTTTTCAATATTTAAAATAAAGTACATCTGTTGCAGTAACACCTCCAGATTACCAACCACCAGGCTTTGTACCCAGTGAAAATGAAAAATTCTTTTTTCCACCCAACGCCGTAAAGCTTGAACTAGGAAAAATATCCACTGAATTCAACAAGTAAGTGTTAAATAAATATATAAAATTTTAAACAAAATCTTTTATTATTATTATTATTATTATTATTATTTATACATATATATGTATATGTATATATATATATATATTTTTTTTTTTTTTTTTTTTGCTACCACCAATATATGTTACAGAATGAAGTGTTTTTAATCCAATCTCTCAAAGCTTGTTTTTGCTATAATTACACGTTTTGAGATCACTTGAATCCAAAAACTGGGTTTTTAGCGGTTGGTCTGTGTGAGTGTGGATCTCTTATCAGCCCAATTCAAAAGAAAAAAAATCCTATTTATTATTATAAATCTCTATCATATGGGAATGCTAGATGTTCTTTGAAAACTTTTAATTAAGATTGAACAAATAGTTCGTGTACAAGGATTTACAAAAGTAATCATATTACTAAGTCAATGGGCAAATTTTTTCGTTAATACAGTTTAATATCCTTAGACTGCACTAAACGTAATTAAATCACCATACATTTTTACATACTTCTATTTAATTTTATTGTTCTGTCTGGGTCAAATCGTTATGTCAATTTTTAACCATCGAATTAATTTTTCTCAAAGTTAGCACTCAAGTTTGTAATAGGTGACAATTGAATATGCTGGCATTTTAATAAATCTGTATTATCAGGAGTGGGTTCCAAGACCAAAAAATCCATCCGCCTGTGTCAAATCTTTCGATTCATTTTTAGTGCACATCTGCAGAACTGAATTTATTCAAATTTTTGACACGAATCCAAAGTCGTATGTTACTTGAAGTTGTGATTTTCTTAACATGGCAGAATTGGGCAAAATTTCGTATAAACGTGCCTTTTACGGATTGTTTTCGTTGTATATATGTCAAAACAGTTTTAAAATATAATTTATGATATCGCTGTGACCATTGTCTATATCTTCTATATATATAAAAATGAATGTTTGTCTGTATGTCCTTTATAAAATTGTAAACGGCTTGACCGATTTCGATCATTCTTTTTTTGTTTTTTCCTTATAGTTCAGGGACGGTTTAGGAAAAAAAAAAAAATTGAAAAAATTCGCCCCCCAAGGGGGGGGGAGGGGGCAAAGCGTGAATTCAAAAAATCCTTCATATCTGAAACAAAAAAACAGATATCCGTAAAATTTTTGCTTATTTTCGGAATTTGGTCCCCAAGGGGGGAGGGGGGGGGGCAAAATGGGATTTCACATGCGTAAAACGCGATTTCGCATAATCCTATATATCTCAAACAAAAAAAAAACAGATATACGTGAAATTTTTGCTATAAAATATAGCTAATACAAATATCTAAAAACCAAATTCTGGAATTTAAAAAATTCAGCCCCCAGGTGGGGCAGCAGGGAGGGAGGGGCAGCAGGGGCAAAAACAATTAGAAATACAGTTAGGCCTTTCAAAATTGGTACAGATAGGTTTCAATAGCCTGGAAGTCGAATGGGGATATTTTCAAAAGTGTACAGTTATTAGGAGGGGAGAGAAGGGAGGAGGGGAAAGGGGGGGAGCAAAAAAATAAAAATAGAGTTAGATCGTTCAAATTTGGTATATAGAGGTTTTCGATACTTACAAATCGATTGCGGATATTTTCGAATTTGTAAAATTATTAGGAGGTGCGGGAAGGGGGTGGAGCGGTAAGGGGGGGGGCTATGGACAAAAACAAATAGAAATACAGTTAGGGCATTCAAAATTGGTACAGATAGGTTTTAAAGGCCTGCAAGTCGAATGGGGATACTTTCAAAAGTGTAAAGTTATTAGGAGGGGCGAGAAGGGGGAGGGGATGGGGGGGGTGGCAAAAAAATAAAAATAGTGTTAAATCGTTCAAAATTGGTACACAAATGGTTTTCGATACTTAAAATCGAATGCGGATATTTTTGAATTTGTAAAATTATTAGGAGGGGCGGTAAGGGGGGGCTATGGGCAAAAACAAATAGAAATGCAGTTAGGCCGTTCAAAATTGGTACAGATTGGTTTTAGAGGCATGCAAGTCGAATGGGGATATTTTCGAAAGTGTAACGTTATTAGGAGGGACGGGAGGGGGGGGGGCGGAGGGGCAAAAGAAATAAAATAGAATTAGATCATTCAAAATTGTTACATAGAGGTTTTTGATACTTACAAATCGACATTTTTTCCTAATCAGATTTTGTTTCGCTTTTTTTTTTTCACGTGATAAAAATTAATTCAATTTTGAGAATTCAGTAATTATAGTGATTCATTTAAAAATAGGGTCCAGCGAAGCGGGCGAAGCCTGTTAGTATATATATATATATTATATATGAAGCAGAACATTTATCGATCTGTCCGGATTTTTAGTTTGCTATACAAAGCTACATCATTCAAACGATCACTGCGAAAAGCGGTATATTGATTAAAATCTAGCTAATGCCGTATTTTTTAGTTCACTCGGATAATTGGTTCAAATTATACTAAATAAAAACATCATTTTAACTTTGAAATTGTTAAAAAGAAAAAAAAATAAGAAAAATAAATCAATAAATAAGTAAATATATTTATTTTTATGTCAGAAAAAAAAAAAAAAAAAAGAACGTGCTAACATTTTTCTTTTACTTATTTATTAATTGATTTAAAATATATAAAGTCGAAAGTTTGTCATTGTATCTGACCATATTTTTAGTTCGCTATACAAAACTTTATATATAAATATTTCAGTTAACATTCATTATAAATAATTCATTCTTTCACATGCAAAAAAAGAAGAAACAGAAAACTGAATACAGGTAAAAAGATCGGGTTTTAGTCTAACACATGGATGCATGTGCATCTTCACCTATCTGTAATGCATCTTTATGACCATTTTTCATTAAGTTTTGTTTTCTAAAAATTATTGAAATTTTTCATTTTTTCCAAAGCTTAATTTTGAGAAAAAAAAATCTGATGTGGGCACCACATGACTTCCTTATACACTTTTAGAGATATACATAATGTTAACAAACATTGACATTGGACCCGAAACAGTTGGCTAAAAATATTTAAAAAAAATGAATTATCACCGTGTTCTGAGCTTTTCTGAAAATTAGTTAAAAACCGATTGCAAGATTTGTACTGGTAACGCTGACGAAGGCAGCAAGGACCCGAAAAAATTGGCTAAAAGTATTTAAAAAAAGCATTTTCACCGTGTTCTGAACTATTCTGAAAGTTTCAAATATCTAGCTAGTCGGGAAGTTAGTTAAATAAATTTTCTGTTGAACCATATAAACGCTGCCGAAAGCAGCAGGGATCTGAAACAGTTGGCTAAAAGTATTAAAAAGATGCATATTCACCGTGTTCTGGACTATTCTGAAAGTTTCAAATGTCTAGCTAGTTGGGAAGTTAGTTAAATAAATTTTCTGTTGAACCATATAAACGCTGCCGAAGGCAGCAGTGACCGGAAACAATTGGCTAAAAATATTTAAAAAAAAGCCGTTGTCACCGTGTTCTGAGCTTTTCCGGAAGTTTTAAATGTCTAGCTAGTCGGGAAGTTAGTTAAAAATCGATCCCAAGATTTGTACTGATAACACTGCCGAAGGCAGCGGTGACCCTACATAGTTGGCTAAAAGTGTTAAAAAAAAATGCATTTTCACCGTTTTCTGATCTAGTCTGAAAGTTTCAAATGTCTAGCTAGTCGGGAAGTTAGTTAAATAAATTTTCTGTTGAATCACATAAACGCTGCTGAAGGCAGCAGGTATCGGAAACAGTTGTCTAAAAATATTTAAAAAATGCATTGTCAACGTGTTCAGAGCTTTCCTGAAAGTTTCAAATGTCTAGCTAGTCGGGAAGTCAGTTAAATTGCAAGATTTGTCTAAACCGTTTTTGAGTTATTACCGTTTTTTGATACATTATGGCCAAAACCTATGTATTTTTGTCATTATGAACCTAATTTTCCTAAATATCTCCGAAACGGAAAATCATACAAAGTCCAAAAAGGGAGGCAAAGTCCAAAAAGGGTTGCACAACTAGATGTTATAACAAACCTATGTACCAATTCGCAACTTTCTACGTCCAACCGTTTTTGAGTTATGCGACATACACACACACACACACATACAGACGTCACGAAAAATCGTGTAAAATCCCTTATATCTCAAAAACGAGAGCTCGTGGTAAGACGACACTTGCAGATGTGCAACTAGACATCATGACAGTCACACGTATAAATTAGCAACATTCAGCGATCATTCGTTTTCGAGCAATGTGAAATGCAAAATCCATTTTGCAAATCGGGATTACTATACTTCCTTATACATTGTATAAGGAAGTAATTAATATTTAGCAGCTTAAAAAACATTACATATGCTAAAGTTATATAAAATTCGGTTAATGATATGATAACGAACATGTCATCCAAATTTTATGTCCATATGTTTATTTGTTTAAAAGTTATATGCAAAAGAAGAAAACGAGAAAATAGGTTGTTCCTTTAATTCTGAACACCAGTGTACTATGCTGTTCTTTTTTGTCCCATTCAATAGCAAACACCCTGTATTATATATGAATAAATTTATTCTAAATATATTATATAAGTTGATGCATGCATGCAATATCTATGCATACGTGTAATGGTACTTCACTGATTGACTGTTTGGTTGACTGAATAATTATTTCATGACTTGATTCATTGATGAACAGATGAATTCATAAATTTATTTGTTTGAAGAATGATAAAAATGTATAGAAGGGTTTCGGTTTCTATTATAGTAAAAATTTGATATAAAATAAGTCTTTTGAAACTAAAGACTTCAAAATGATAATACTAATAAGAAATAATTATGGACTACCTCCGATAAATTGCGATTAATCAAATAAAACGGTATATGGTATTTTCTTGATATCTCCATTATTTCGGTCTCATACTATATATTTATTTTATCCTATTTTTAATTGGAATCATTGTTTTTTTCAGCTACAGAATGTTTCTAAAAACAGCGCTCAGCAAAGAACCATTGAGCCAGATTTTTGAAGAGTCAGTACTGAGTGGATCTCAGCGTTCACATAACAATGAAAATGTAATAATAATATAATTATTTGAAATTTTTTATATTAATTCGGTGACTTTTACTTAGACATAAGAAATAATTTATTTTGCACCACAGACTACTACCATAAGACTAAAATGTACTATTGGTTACAATACTTTTTTCATTACATGTAAGTGCCCAACGTTAAATTATTATATATGCAAGGTGTTCGAAATTAAACAACCCTATTTTAAAGTTGTGTATAGACGAAACTATTGTTGAGGAACTTATAAAATTTTATGTAGGACATAAAGTATGGGAAATTGTTTGAGCAAATAAATAATAATAATAATAATATATATAGAGAGAGAGTTCAAATTTTTGCCAACAGGGGGCATTTTTATGAAATACACACTTCTTGATCACTAGCCTCCCTTGTCCCCAGACCAATATCCATGCGACTTTTGGCTTTGGGAAAGTTTGAAGGGTCTGGTATGTCGTGATAATCCAAGAACTTTACCTGATTTAAAAAAAAAGCATTTCACAACATGCTCGTGACATTATCCCGAACACACTGCGGTCGATTGTGTAACATGCCATCTTACGATTTCAGATGGTAGCTGACAATGATGGCCATCATATTGAACATATCTTGTTGTAATAAAATTTGTAAACTATCACAAATGCACGATAAATGTGTAATTCATTCAAAAAATTCCCCTGGTGATAAAAATTTAAACTAATTCTTTATAGTTGTTTAAACGAATTCCCATACCTTCATTCCTTCTGTCTTCATAAGTTTCTCAACAATAGTTTAGTCTGTAAACAACTTTTAAATAGGGTAATTTAATTTCGGATGCCCTGTATCTATATATTTTCATTTCATACAGAAATGTATCTACATATATAGATGCTAGTTAAACAATTACTATATATTTTTATTTTTAGTTATCAAATAATAATAATAATAATGATAATAATAATGTAATACAATATAAAAGAATAGTGTAACATCATTTATTGATTTTTTACTTTCTCTTACCCACAAGGTAGAAAAAGTATTGCTTTTGAATCAAATTTCCAAAATTAAGATTCTGTTATATTTACATGTTTTGAAGTAACTGAATACAAAAATCATTTTTTTAGTGGTTGGTCTGTGTGTGTGTGTGTGTGTGTGTGTCTGTGTATCTGTCTGTTATCAGCATATCTCAAAAACAAATTATAGCAGAAAGTTCAAACTTCGTATTCTAAATGTCTATAATATAGGGACACTACACTAAACTTTTCTTTGAGATCAGGCAAATGGTTCGTGTACGTACAGGGTCACCCAAGAGAATTCAAATACATTACGTCTATGGGGAAAATTGCAGGTAAGTAGAGTTTAACATGTATAGACTGTCCTAAATCAAATGAAACAAATATATATACACTGCTCGACATTGAAAATGCAACACCAAGAAGGAATGATAATAAAGGAATGAAATTTGTTGGACACATACATTATCGTAGGAAGAACAATTGATTAAAATTTCAGGAAATTTGGAGTAATATGTACTGAGAAAACAGTACATAAAGCAGCGACCTCTGTGAGCAATAACAGCACATATCTGCCTAGGCATTGAATCGAACAGGGATTGGATGACATGTACGGGTAGAAGTTTTCACTTCATGAAGTTTTAACACGATGCCACAATTCATCGATCGAAGTTACTGGTGAGTGATGGGGGGCCAGTCGCTTTTCAAAGATTAAACAGTAACTTTCATTGGTGCGAGATCAGGAGAACGCGCTGGCCAGAGCAACAGTCGAACACATTCTGTATCAAAGAAGGTCCGGACAACACAAACAACTTGCGGTCGTGCATTATCTTACTTACATTTTGCGCTACGGAGGCCTCGAATACAGGGCAGAGGGGCGGGCCTTAACTCATCAGAAATTTAATGACCGCTGTTCAGAGTGCCAAGAATAGGAATACGAAGTAATCAAGACGTGTATCCAATGGGAACCCATAACATCATTGCAAATGATGGACAGTATGATGATGTCGAATCCCAGCTGGCAGTGTGCGTTATTCATAATGCCGTTAAATACGGATAAGGCAATCTTGATGCTGTAAACAGGATTGTGATTTGTCTGAAAAGTGACTTCACGCCATTCCTGCTTCCAGATTCATCGTTGATCACACATTAATGGCGCCCATATCAGTGATGCAGTTTTGAGGGTAATCAGAATTTTGGTAGCCACATACTGAGTCACCACCTGGATTGATGGTATGTTATACCATTGGATACACGTCCCGGTCTCCTCTTGTTTTCATTCCTGCCACTCTGAATACCAGCCATTACATTTCTGACGAGTTACGGCCCATAGCTCTGCCCTATGTTCAAGGCCTCCGAAGCGCAACATTTAAGCAGGACAATGCACGACCGCAAGTTGTCCATATTGTCTGGACTTTCATTGATGCCGAATGTGTTCGACTGTTGCTCTGGCCAGCGCGTTCTCTTTATCTCGCACCACTGAAAATGACTGTTTAATCGTTGAAAAGCGACTGGCCCCCCACCACTCACCAGTAACTTCGATCGATGAATTGTGGCATCGTGTGTACTTCATGAAGTGCTCTACCCGTACATCGCCGTTCGATTCAATGCCAAGGCAGATATTTGCTGTTATTGCACACAGAGGTCGCTGCTTTATGTACTGTTTTCTCAGTACATATTATTCCAAATTTCCTGAAATTTTAATCAATTGTTCTTCCTACTATAATATATGTGTCCAACAAATTTCATTCCGTTATTATCATTCCTTCTTGGTGTTGCATTTTCAATGTCGAGCAGTGTATATATTACACTTAAAAACATGTTTCATGTAGAATATGGTACAGAAAACATTCACTGTTTGTTTACAGGAAAAGCTAGATTATAGTTCGACAATACTTGAAAATTGATCGAAGTGTACTTCAGGTACCGTGTGTTATTAGTATAGAATTATATTTATGTCTACCTGTGATGTGTACATAACTTTTAGAAGATATACAGAGCTGCCAATATTTAAGCTATAACATTCTTTTTTGTTAGTGAAAGTGCTTTACAGTAATAGTTTACCATGTGACAGGAAAGCTGCTCAGGAATTGAAATTAATTCCTCATAAACATATAGTAAATAATGTTTTTTTTTTTTTTTTTTTTTGTATATTTAGACGTTTTGAGGCTTCCTGACTATTGAAATCAAGTCTTTAACGTTTGATCTTTGTTTGTGTTTGTTACAGTGACATAAAAACAATAATTTCAGGTAATCTAAATGTTGTACTTTTAAATTAATGTGTTTGTTACCAGAAAAGTTTGATCAAGATTGATAAGTTTCAAGGAATGTTGGTGTGAAAGTTGCCTGAATAATTTGAAATGAATTTTTGAATTTAATAACAGATTTGAATTCTATATAAATGTAGGTACAGTAATGAAACGGAGTGTTGAGGGGGGGGCTACAGAATTACTTGTCAAATAAAGTTGCTCCGAAGACTAATTTGAGTTATTTTAACATAGGTTTGCATAACAGTACTCGTTATCTTACCTCTTAATCTCCAATCTGCATTTATAGTATTAAATTTCGGGGTAAGAGAAAGTCGTGTGAGTAACACATCAGATTATTTTACTTTAATTTATTTTTATGTTTTTAATATTTCAGGAAGAAAACGAACAAGAAATTTTCACTGGGCCAAGTCAAACTAAAGTTTCGCTGAAGTCATCAGGTGAGAAATTCAATTGGGAAAAGTTTCTTAAAATGTCAAAATATCTATAAAATGATAGACTGGTTTCAAGAGAAGTAAATTTTTTAGCCCTTTCTATCAATTTTGATATCACTTAGTTTATAACTCTGCTTTTTACTGTTAGTTACACATGCATCTGCGTCAACAAGGAAGGTATAAATCTGTAAAATTTCTATTGAAATCAAGCCAAGATTAAATTAAGGAACATGGCCGTAAACATAACATGGGATATAAATTTTGCACCCTCTGAGTTACGGTATAAACTGCACCCTCTGAGTTACGATATAACCTGAAATGTTTTACCAGTTTTTATCAAAACAAACTGAAATCGGCCTTTGAAAGAAGGATATTGTGAAGACTAGAGTAAGGTGTTTGACTTGCTATTGTTCAGCCTGGCGTACAAAGCTCGACATATTTATTTATTCATTTAAATTAATATATATATATATATATATTCTTAGATTGCACAAATAAATAATTTAAGAGAAAAATTTTTTTATTTAATTAAGGAAATATCGATTTTTTTAATGTAAACATACTCTATTTGAAAGATATATATGACGAATAAAGTGAAAAATTATGTATTTATAATGAAGAAAATCATGCTTAAAGATACAAAACTAGTTTGTAGTTAATAATGACTATATTTACAAGTAATATATATATATACTATATATATCAGAATTTTTCAAACGTGTGAAATATAGATATATATCATAATATGTTTCATTAATGCCTTGTTCATCGAAACATATATCGCGAATATTTTGTAAATAATCTGCTAAAGAAAAAAAGAGAAAGAGATTCCTGCGGGGGTCTGAATGAATACCATACCAACTAGCCACATTACCATAGTTCCATTGTTTTCCAGATTCGATTTTTGTTTGTTTTGATAAAAATAAGTGATATTTTTTCTCGTCATATAAGGAGTGCAGTTGCTCTAAATTTGTTCCCTGTCTTATATTTCCGACCATACTATTTAATGTACGCTTGGTTTAGTTTCAATAGGAATTCTATAGATTTTAATACTTCCCTTGAAAAAACAAAGTATGAAAATTACTTGCTTTTATATGCGCATTTTTTAAATTTTCTAGAAAGTGTATTAAATTATTTGTCTCATATTGAGTTGCTGGATTTATATATATATATGTATATATTATAACAAAATTTTTTTATTAATGTACCAATTACTGGTGTTAAACATTTCAAGAGTGGTAACACTCTCTGTTCTTTTTAATTTTGCAGATGATTTCGTGATGCCAAAACAGAAACAAGAAAATGTGGTGTGCATTTGCGATTGCAAAGAGGTAATTAAAATTATGCAGAGTTATTAAACTTTTAAACGATATAATAAAAAAAAAGGGCCGAGGTAGCCCAGTCGGTAGAGCGCCGGCTTCGTAATCGGAAGATTACGGGTTCGGTACTCGAGCCGGCCAAAGACCGTCGTGTACACTAATGGTGGCTGGTGCACGTAAAATCTGTCGTGGCCGCAAAGTCCTCCATGTTCCCATCAAAAATTATACCTCTGGGGGGTCACCGAAGCGGGAGAGCCATTCCTTCCGTGGAGGATCAAAATTGTGATGGCATGTCTCCGGATCACCTATAGGGGTGTGTCCCAGACCGTCGCCAATTGCCCATCTGCGCAGCATTAGTGCGACGTAAAACCCAACCACACACAAAAAAAAAAAAAAATCTCTCACTATCTCTTGCCTTTTTTGCTATACTTATTCAAATGCATAAAAAATCTGCAATTAATATTTCATTTTATCAGCAGTCGTTTGCATTATAAAGTTTCAAATGAAAGTCAAACACAGATGTGTATAAAATGCAGTGTTAAAAATTCACCGAATCAGTATTTTGCCATAAAATAATTATCAAACTTTATCATTTGAATTAACGCTTATTTATATTAATTATTACCGAATATAACATTTGCACTGCACAAAATATGTAGGTTACTTGGGAAATGACAATAAGAGTTAGATTTAACAACTTTGAATAAATAATTTCTCAGGTCTAACTAGATGGCGCTATAAATGCGTTCAGTTCAGTGAAAGAGGACATGAAAAACATTTATTTAGTATCAGTACCCTGCCATTTTAACAATGTCTCCAAAGTGTCACAATAACCGAAGGTCGTAGTTTTATTTTGAAAAATTTATATTTATGTGGGGAAAATGTAGCACTATTGCTACGGAAGTTGCCTACAACATTCGGAAACCGGCCTAAGCTTTCTAGAGCAATTGTAAGAGATCAAATATAAAAATTTCAAACGTTTTGTTCCATGAAAGAGGATTTAATAGGAAAAGCTAGCGCAGAAAGGTAACTGTTAGATAGTAGAATTGATATGCGTTGAACATAATTAAACAGCAGATTCTTGAACAATTAATAGTGTATTTAAACCCGAGTTATCGTCTTTCAATACCCAAGCAGCTATCCAGGTTCATTGCATTGGCCACCTTATTTGCCAGATATCAATCCCTGCGATTTTTATCTTTGGAGATAATATGAAAGATTTGGTTTACAAGCAGTCGACAGATTTTATTATCCTCAAAAGGTCCATAAATAATTCATTTATACGCATTAAAAAGAAACTTTTGAATGGGGGGGAGGGGGGAGTTATAAACAAACTTTTGTGACTGGGTTGCGCTATTGTATCCCTTTTGAAGGTTTTCACTTTAAAAGCCTTATCCATTATTATTTTTTTTTTTTTCACGTTCTTTAAAAAAAAAAAAAAAAAAAAGTGGTAATTAACTGATTATAAGACTAGCTATTTCATCCCAAATTGAATAAAATTCTAATAATTATTTATTCAATCATATAATTTCAGTTTTTAAAGCACACTTGAAATGGTTGTATCTGAAAATAATAAAAATTAATTTACATAGAGCTGCCACGACTGATTATATTTATCGACTGATAATGAATGATATTTTTTCATAGCCGCCAAAATTTGATGAAGTGCAGAATTCAGTAAAAATTTGAGGATAAAGAATCTTGATATTAATTTTATTTTTTCTTACTGCATATTTCGACCACAGTTCAGTTTTTAAAATATTAATGTAAATGCGCTAGTGATAGACACTTTTAAATGTAAACTCTAAAAATAAGATTTTTATGTCGTGCATAAGTTCTTCATGTTCTAGGTTATTGTTAAAATCCTCTACAAATAATATCTTAAATTATGCAAAAATTGAATTACGTACAAATTCTCTTGAATATCATTCAAACCATCAGTTCATCACCTCAATTGGAAAAGTGCTACCTTTTTATAACCTTGTCGTTATTTCTGGTATTTTTGAATAATGTAAGCGAAATTTATTTTGCATGTAAATATTTTGTGTCTATTTCTTGTAGCCTCTGCCTTCCTATGATTAAAATAAATATACAGAATTCATTTATTGTGTTAATTTTTTATTTCTTAACACATTCGGTGCTGCGCCCACAGGGCTCGACTAACAAATTTTTGTGCCCAGGAACCTTTAAATTTTTCGTGCCCCCTTAGAAGAGTCCCCTTCTTCCTCCCCTCTCCTCCCCTAAAAATGTTATTTAGTCAAAAAAAAAAAAAAAAAAAAAAAGCTTCTGTTTTGGGCTCTAACGACAAATAAAATTTCCCTCAGTCAGCCTAATAACAGATTTTATTTTGAAATTTTATTCATGTAAATAAAACACATTTGAGTTCAAAATCGGGGGGTGGGGGATAAAAAGCAAGATTTAAACCATATATTAAGTATTAACAGGGAGGAGGAGCCGCTCACCACTCCAGGAGTGGTGTCGAGCGATTCTAGCTAAAATAGTAAAATTTTGCATCCCTCAGACATTTCATGCCCAGGGCACGAGAGCCGAGTGCCCGTGTGATAGTCAGGCTCTGTGCGTCCCGCCGATCGACTTAGCTTAGCGTCTGTACCTAGGAATGGCGCCCACTGATCGGACGATTGGGTTTAACGTCGCACTAGTACTGTGCAAAGGGTAATTGGCGACGGTCTGGCGCACCCCTAAGGATGGACCGGAGACATGTCATCACAATTTTGATCTTCAACGTAGGGGATCCGCCGATCGGTGGACTCAGTCTCTAACTCTATCAATGTTTATGGCTCTTAACGCCGATCGTTTCCTACCAGAAAAATAGTGTCACTCTCACGCTTTTTAGTCGAAGGAGGGAAAATTTTTTTCTAGTGAAGTAAATGAAAGTTAAGTAGCATTTCCCGTGCTGCTGTGAAAGCTCCACCCTTTTGGAGACATGATTCCGCCCTCTAATATATTTAAATAGAGGCTTACTATTTGTCTAAACGACATTTCCTATTGCAAGCTTTCTTCAGATGTACTCAGCTTCTTAGTTGTCTCGTTATACATATTAATTGACGCTAGTACTTGTTTAAAAATGTCAAAAGAAAAACTTCTAGTGAAGCGAATGAACAGTTCCTGTGCAGCTATGAAAGCTCTGCCCTTTTGGAGATATAATTCCGCCCTCTGGTTTTATTCAAATAGATGCCATATGTTTGAATATTGGCGGAAACCTCAAAAACAAGAGGCGATAGAAAGAAACATAAGATATCTACTGCCTACATACTGTAAACTACATACTAATAGAAATCTATTATAGCAATATATTTTATAAGTACCGATATCGTGTCACATAATGTAATTATCTAGTTTTAAAACACTGTGTTGAAATAATATCTTTATACATAGCTGCCAATATTTTAATTTATTCCGGAGTATTTTTAGCCCAGCCTCTATTTCGCACCACTTTATTTATAAAATTTTGTTCTCTAATATATAACACCGATAAAATAAGAAAAAAATTTCTCTTAAAAAAATAAGTGTTACGAAATAAAGGCGGGGCTAAAAATACTCCGGAATAAATTAAAATGCTGGCAGGTATGTCTTTATATCACTAAAGTACAATGTTGCCAGATTTGATTTTTTTTTTTTTTCAATATCCACCACTAAATTTTAATTGTAGCTGTTCACTAATTTCTTCGTAGACTATATCGAAGTCATCTTTTATATATCAAGTATCATTATTGATGACTATTGAATAAAAAAAATCCTCAAGTCTGGCAAACACTGCTAAATTACCCTGATTTTATATGAAAGTTGTGTGAAAAGTAGCCCGACGCGAATATATTAATGGTAAGTAGCACTTTTAGGGAGATCCAATACTGGTAATAAGATCTGTCATCATTATGCATAGTGAACAGCCATGTCCAATAGTGTCTATTTAGTCAGTGGTCCACTTACAGCAGCTTTGAAATGTCACACTTAAACTCACAACCCCTAACACCACCACACCACACAACACCATCAATTGTTAATTTGTTTTATTATTGTGTATTTTAGGTAGCTTTATTACAATATATATATGGAAAAATAGCTCAAGAAAGATAATTAAAACCTCAGCTGAGTTAGTTGTCAAGCTTTATCAGGCATCTTGCATCACACAAGAGCTATTTAAAAATTTTAAAGAATATTAAAAAACATTTTTTTTTTTTTTTTTTTTTTTTTTTACTTTTATTTATTTATTTGTTTTGTACAAGCTGGAAAGACAACTTTTTAAACAAAAACTAATAAAACAATATTGGTAATTTGTTGGTGTGTACAGTTGATGAAATATTATTTGCAAAGACAAAAAATATTTTTTTTAAATAATTCTTCCTAGGTATATTACTATTTTCAGAATTGTAACTTTTTTGCTCATAATGAATGCTATTTAAATTTGAGATTTAATACTCAAAAGATATTTTTTCCCCTGAAGTTTAACATATTGTTTATGATATTTTAGGATTCAGGTACAAAGATTCTTGAATGTATAGTGTGTAGCAAAAAGCAGCATTCTGTTTGTTATGGTATTTTGAATTCTAGTGAAGTCGAGCCCGCGTTTTATTGTATTGAATGCATGAATGAAGCTCCTTATGACATTTCAAAAGAAGACGTGATATATACTTATGAAAGTGACGAGCAAAAGGTAAATATTTTTTTTTTTTTTAATTTTATAAAAATTTGTTCGAAACTTTACTTTGTTATTCACAAAAATAAACTAATTTTGAAACTCCTATTTTTTAAAATTTAAATCATTAAAAATTAAATTATAATTTTAGAAAAATTATATAACAAGTTTCTTTCATAAATTCACAAGTATGATGATGTTTTTATTTATTTGTTTATTTTATAGGAATTGTGTGCATTAAGAAGAACACTCGTATTTTGTGCTTCATTGAAACAAGTAACACCTTTCCAATTAGAAAAAGGTTTGAAGTGTAGCAAACAGCTTGCAAAAGACATGGTTGCAAAACTTGAAGCAGAAGGTTTCATTAAGAAAAGTGGGTAAGTAAAATAATTTACATCTAGGTTGTAACTTCTTAATAAGAAACGGAAAAAAAATTCCGAGTTTCTAAAGTGTGTAATGTAAGTAATATTAATGTGTAACATATCGTAAGTAACATTATCGTGTATAATGTAAGTTTATTACATATTAATAGAATTACATTATACACTTTATTCTATTACAATTTAAGCTTAAAAATTACATTGTTATGTAGATGGTTACTAACTATTAAAAAAAAAAAAGTCTCATTACAATTTTATAAGCAAGTGCTAGAAATTGTCAAAACACTTAACAACTTTTCCAGTCGAAATAATTAAGATCGAGTCCTGTGTAAAAACAGAAATCCGTGCCTACTTTTTTGCGCCTAGTGGTTCGCACTTTATCATTTAGGCCTGAAATAATTGTTGGGTGTTTTTGTAATTTATATTGTTTTTTTATAAAGATCTTAATTCTCAATAGTCAATGACAGTTTTTACTTTCTCTTACAAATGTATGGTAGATAAAGTACAGCCTTTGGGTCAAATTTTCGAAATGGCATTTTTGATATAATTACACATCTTCTAAATACGAAAATCATATTTATGAGGGTTCTTTGCGTGTATGCCGATCATCAGTATATCTCAAAAATTGATATTTGTAGAAAGTCCACACTCGGTGGTATTCTAAATCTGTATTATATGGGGATGTTATTTGAGAATTTTTATTGAAATCGAATTAATGGTCTGTGTACAGAAGCATACAAAAGTATTAAATACATTAAGTCTAAAGCGAATTTCCCATTGGTAAAGTTTAATATCTTTAGACTACACTAAATAAGATGATATTGATGTATATTAGTTCCCCATCATACTAATAGGTGTGGGGAACTTAGGTAATCGTGAAAATATTCGACCTCGGTTTTTTGACTTTTTTACACGTTTTCAGGTGTGAGGAATCCGAAATATCAAAATGGGTATGGTGTCCGTCTGTAGAATGTCTGTTAGTTTGTTAGTCCGTTAGTGTGTTGTCCATTAGTCCGTTAGTTTGTTAGTCTGTGTATACGATATATCACGAACAAATGATCGCAGAGAGGGCGGACCAGTTCTAAAATATTATTTATGACACTGGCAAGAACCCTATTCATTTGCAACATTCTAATTTAAATACTTCAGAAGTTATTCGAAATTTACAATTTTCTTAACATGGGAGAATAGGACAAAATTTCACTTAAACGTGCATGATACAGTGGCGGACTTACAACTCTCAAGGCCCAGGGCAAAAATTTCCCTGGGGGAATTTATTACTATAAAAAGGCAATATAATTTCAATTTATTACTATAAAAAGACACTGAAATAAATTATAAGATTGATTCAGAAGCCAAACACACAACAAGAAGGCCAAGGGCATTAGTACCATTTGTTCTGCTTTAAGCTTTATATAAATGATTTTTTTTTTTTTTTTTTTTCTTGAGTTGTCGCTCAATGGTCACATTTTGTACACTAAGGCTGTTTAGACAGAAACCTACGGCTTAAGGAACTGCAGGAAATTTTTCTGGTTAAAATAATGGCATGGCAACTTCGCCAAATATGTATACATAAAGGTTAAGTTTTTCCAGAGCCCCCCCTCCCCCTCATGATCTGAGGCCCAGGGCGGACCGCCCCCTCCACCCCACCCTTGGTACGCTATTGTGCATGAAAAGGTGGAAGAACAGCTCTTAAATATCAGTTTTGATGTTGGTATGAACATCATTAACTATAAACGTACTACTTCGAAAATTTCGCAAGTTATTGGAAATTTGATTAAATATTACATTAATTACACATTAAATTGATGTGCCTTAAATTTTTAACAATTTAAAATTTTCAAGAGTGTTTTAATATCTATCCTTTGTTGTAAATAGGCAAAAATATATCGTCGATGATAAGAAGATCATTAAAAAAGGATACTGGATGTACTTTCGAAGAACGGAAGACAAAGAAAACATGCAGAACTCTAGAAAAGTAAAACCGTCACCAGTAAGCTAACTTATTTTTCTATTTCCAACCTTTATTCCTGAATAACTAAACGTTATTTGTTAACAACAATAGAAATTCAATAATTTTTCCAATATTACGCAATTTTATTGTTGCTAATAACATAATCTTGAAAAAGAATATGTATATATGCTAAATAATAATTCAATTAACAATCAAACAAACTAACGAATAACAACTAATCGAACTAAAATCCATTAATACCGGCAAGTTATTGTCAATTTTTACATGTTATTTCAACTGTTATTATTATTTTCAGAGTTGCAGAATCATTAAATGCAGAATCATTAAAATGTCAAAATATATATTTCAAAAAACGTTCAGAGAATACAGGAATTTACAAGGAAAAAAAATTACTGTTACTCAATGTATCACAACAAAAATTAAAGGAACGATTTTCCAAACAAATAACAAAAAAAAAAAAAAAAAAAAAAAAAAGCCTCCAAAATCTCACGAAATTCCTTTTGTGTTATGTATCGCTTGAAAAGTGTGGATTTTCTAAGAATTTGTAAGCTAATTCTTAATATTTATTGTACTGCTTCAAAACTGGAATTTTCTTAAACTATCAATTTCTCATCAACGTTGACAAAGAAAAAAGGAAGGGGGAGGGGGGATGCCAAACCACCAAGTTTGTTGCCAAGGCCCTTCAGATGATACAATCTTGTTGTTTTTAGCATAGAGAATTTCTGCCAGTAAGAATTGTTTTACTGTATTGAAACCACGACTGCACGAAAACCAAGAATTCTTCTGTACTGAATCTTCTTAGAAAGCATTATGTAATATTTACATATTCGTAACAAAATTTTCTCCAACTCTCGCTCATGCAAATTGGATCGTAAACGTGCTTTAGTACTTTTTACTTTCTCTTACCCATAAGGTAGAGAAAGTATTGTTTTTGGGTCAAATTTTCGAACGCGAGATTTTGTTATTTTTACACGTTCTGAGGTCCCCTGAATACGAAAATCATGTTTTTAGCAAATGGTCTGTGTGTGTGTGTCTATTATCAGCATATCTCAAAAACAAATTATGGCAGAAAGTTCAAACTTAGTTTTCTAAATGTGTATCATATAGGGATGCTACAGTAAGCTTTTCATTAAGATCAAGCAAATGGTTCGTGTACAGGGACAATCAAGAGAATTCTAATACATTACGTCTATGGGGGAAATTGCAGGTAAGTAGAGTTTAACGTCTATAGACTGCACTAAACCAAATGAAACGAATATATATTTTTTTGTAATAGAGATAGTTAACTGGGGAAAAAAATGTTGTGTATGTAGGAGCCTCGCCCCCCCCCCCCCCGGGGGGGGAAGTCCCCCTCGAGGGGAGTAAATTTTCATGATGGGTATCTTTCAAAAGAGCTCGCCAATACCTTTAAAACGAATGGTTGAACCATCGATCTGCGACAATTAAAAATATATATATCGATTTTTTTTTACTTTTAACGAAAAAAAACTTAGGAAAAAAATAGTATTTTTTTTTTAAATATTGCGAATAAAATGGACTTTTTTTGGATACTTGGTGTTGTACTACTTCTCTAATATGGAAATCGTCTGCATTATCATAAAAGATAATTTTTTAAAATAATAATTTTCATAAATTATTTTTTAAAAAGAATTATTTTTTAATAACCGAATTAAATTCTATATAAATGTAGGTGCATGAATGAAACGGGGGTTGAGGGGGGCGGTAGCCCCCCTCACACAGAACTAATTATCATATAAAACTCTTCAGAAGCCTAATATGAATTGTTTAACACAGGTTTACATAACAGTACTCGTTATCTTATCTTTTAATCTGCAACCTGTAATTATAGTATTAAATTTCAGGGTAAGAGAAAGTCGTGTGAGTGACACACCAGATTATTATTATTTTTTTTTTTTTTTTTTAAGTGAGATGGCAAGAATCATGCATCACTGATAAATTATGAAACATCTTCCCAATATATGGGATATAGTATAGTTACAAGTAAAACTGAGTGAGGTTGAAAAAAAAAAGTGTCATTAATAAATTATGCAACATTTTCCCACTTGGATGTGAAATTGCCTAATTTTTACACGTTATATGAATAGTATGAAGCAAAAGGGGATTTCGATAACTTATGACAAGAAAGGCTCTGTCGAAGACAGTGTAGGGGCACAAAATGGTATTTGTGTGCAATTTTTTTGTTTCTTCAGAACTATTTGGTTGGATATACTTTGGTTTACTGGAGTATATTCTTTATCTTTTTTCTTTCCCTTCTTCTTAAAGGGCAGGGGATTCGCAATAGTCACTATTTTGAACACTACTATTTAAAGAAAGCAATATTCATGTTATTCGATCAAAGATAAATAAATCAAATGACTATATAAGAAAGTCATGTTCAAAATAGTGATTTCTACGAACTCTGCTTTTTGTCTTGATGTCGAATTTTTTATTTTTATTTTTTAAATGCATTTCAGAATTACAGAAATAGAAAAAAATCAAATTTTCTAGGAAAAGTAGGTGAAAAAACTTCAAATCGTATTCTTATAAATGATGTAAAAATTAATGAGACGAATATCTTATTGAGATAATCAATTTTTATTTTGTCATCTTTTACTACTTCAGCATCTTTTTTGTGTTTTGGAAGTTTAAAGATAGACCTCAGCATGCTAACGAAAATTAATTTCTTCCTTTTGAATGAACTTTTACTTTCCTTTTGAATACCCTTCCATAGTGAATGTAGAAATGAAAAGTTTCTCTTCGCAAAAAAATTAATAAAAATATTTGTATAAATCAGTAAATTAAAATATTTACATAAAATGAATCTCAAACCAAGTAGAATATAATTTTTTAATAAAATCACACAATCAGCTGTGGAAGAAAATCATATTTATTGAAATTTAATTTTTCCGACTGAGTGAAAATAATGCCTGGACCGGGACTCGAACTCCGGATCTTTGACTTACAAGGTCAAGGCTCTACCAATTGAGCTATCCAGGCCAACATCCCGGTCAGCATTACTCACTCAGAAAACCTTTTAGGCAGAAACAATCTGGTCTATCATTTAGATAGCTCGACAGAAATAAGCTGCAGGAAATGGAAAACACCATTAAACAATGGGAGAATAAAATACAATTTTTTAATAAAATCACACAATCAACTGTGTGACCTTGACCTTGTAAGTCAAAGATCCGGAGTTCGAGTCCCGGTCCAGGCATTATTTTCACTCAGTCGGAAAAATTAAATTTCAAGTAGAATATGTTTATCTGTATTATATGAAAATTTCAGAGAAGCCTACTTTTGAAAGTCATAATTTTAAAATGTAACTGGTCTCGCCATAATCTGCATATATGTGTTGAAAGAATATAAAAGAGAGAAAAAAAAAAAAAAATCAGTAAAAAATGATTAGACTATGCATACCATGTAAATGCAAGCATACTATTACGTTGCTTTGTGTAGTTTCTAATTCGATGGAACTTTTGCAACAGAAATATTACAGGCTAGTTCAGCAGTAAATAACCTAAAATAATTCAATGACATATACATATACTATTTGTTTTCTGTATGTTTATTGTAAAGCGCATTTCTAAACAAAACTGCCAAAGTTTGTTTTTATGTGAAATAGT
The DNA here is from genome assembly GCA_963930645.1 of Salticus scenicus. Lineage (NCBI taxonomy): Eukaryota > Metazoa > Arthropoda > Arachnida > Araneae > Salticidae > Salticus > Salticus scenicus. The sequence continues at coordinate 155,591,864 of OZ005662.1, forward strand.
TTTTGTCGTACTAGCCAAGAAAATTAAAAAGGCACGATGTATTAGAACAACAGCGAAAGTGGTAATAGTTAATTTAATTAAATTTTTATCTAATTGTTTAGAATAAAGAGGTGCATTTATTACTTAAAAAAAAAAAAAAAAAAAAAAAAAATGAAAATTTTATTAAAGAAAAAATTCATTAACCCTTTCAGTCGCAGTGTTCCCGCTGATGGAACACCTAATTTTAATTCTCAAGTGCAAAAACTCATCAATAAATTTTTTAACAAAAATTTACATTTATAACATAGCAGAAAAGGCCCTTTTTTTAACGTGAAAATTTAAAAATTCTTTTATTTTAATTATATTCGTAAATTCCGGTGGCAGTGTAATTTAAATGATCCGAATTAACTTGTGCCGCAAAGGGTTAAAATACTCCGGAATAAATTGAAATGTTGGGATCTATGCAACTTTTACGAGTTTTTGTTGTCGATAATGTTTACTTATAAAGTGATTTATTTATTAAATTAAATATTATTTTTATTTAATAAGGTTAACTTACAGATGCTTCAAACCGAAAATTTCTCGAAAAGGAACAATGCTAATTTTTTATTTTTTAAATATTTATGATCAGCTATGTGTCTAAAAGCCATTTTTAAAATTAGTTTAGTAATTTTTAAAATAAATTAAGTAGTGAACGTTAAAAAGGATTAATGGAGTGCACCATTGGAAATTTCATTGGTGATAGATATTAGAGTAAAACCCACCTTCTAATGAACAATAAGCAGCACAAAATTAGAATTAACATGATAGTAAAAATGAAAGTTTGCAGTTGCGAATGTTAAGATATGATTGATATAAATTAAATATCAGACATCCGTCCACAGAAGCTTTTATAAAATAATAATATTAATTTATTTATTTTTAATCATCAGGCAAAAGTTTCTGATGATGGAGACTCCGAAAAAACTGAGGTTATTCAGGAAGATGAATATATGGAAGATGCCATAGAAGACAAGGTATACAATTATTGTTTTTATTTATTTTTTGTGAATACATTCTGATCAATTGTTTTCATAAAAATATTTTATTAAACAATTTTAAAAAGTAATTGAATTGTATATCAGTATGGTGTGTCTATCTCCTGTTTTATCACATTTCCCATCAAAAGGATGAGATTTGTATTTAATCTTCTTTTTGATTCTTTTGTGATTTCTTGAAACTGTTCGTTTCATTCCCAGTTCAGTCAATTCCCACCATGTTCAAGCTCTTAAAATTGCTTGATGGCATCAGATAAAATCGTTGGAACTTTCAGCACCCAATGACAACAGACTGTATTAGTGCTTCCTGTTAATTACTTCTTAATTAATTCAATCATTACTTTTAAATTAATTCGTGTTAATTACTTTTTACTTAATTAAAAACTAATTAACATGATAACTGATTAAGAATTTACTGACTTTCTTCCATCGCAGATGCCAGTGGCGTACGATTCATGTATTAGTAATTTAATTAAGTAATTTTTTTTTACTTTTTTTATACACTCTCTTCCTTCATGTGTACTTTCCAGGTCTCACTTCCACGCAAATATGTTCTAGGATCCCTTAGATTGCCCATCTGCGCAGCACTAGTGCAACGTAAAACCCAACCAACTAGGATCCCTTAGAAAGACCCCCCCCCCCCCCATGGAGGGCATTCCACTTATAGGCCTAAAATCCTTACGCAGTCAATTGCCCTTAAACCCTACAACCAACTAGATCCTACTTCCAATTTTCCAATTCTCATCAAAAGCGGACAAACTCATCTGTACATCAGACCTGTCTTAATTATACAATTTAATTGTTGTATCCCCCGATGGTGATTCTACCTTGACCAAGGGAGAGAAGAGATAGAGGAAGACCCCGTAAAAGATGGATTGAGGCCGGAACAGGCTTATATCCTTCAACCGTGTTGGACATGATGATGATGATTGTTGTATATATTTATAGTTTCGAGACTTGATAGATCCCCCTCATATATACACACACACAAACACTCCCAATTCAATTTCCAACAAATACTTAAAAAAAAAAAAAAAAAGACTTAGAAGACGTTAAAACATGTAAATGTGGTGAAAACTCGATATCAAAATTTTGACTGAATACAAATATTCTTTTGTATGTGTCATTAAAAGATCTCACAATTAGTAAGCTCACAATATCTGATTATCTGATTTTCCTTATGTTTTAAATAATTTAAAATTAAAGCAAAATTTTAATGGTTTGAACCCATAGATCACAATATATAAAAGTTCTACTTAGTTTACCAAGAAAAAAAAAAAAAAAAACTATACCACCTACATTTATGTAAATTTGCACAATTCTTGCAATGATAACCTTTAACATGCCTACCAATTTATATCTTAATCGAATGCAGAGATTGAATGCTAGCACACTTCAAATCTGTAATGATAAAAAAAAAAATTCTTTGTGTCCCTGTAAAGGACACAAAGCCACAAGCCACATGCACATGCTCTATAAGCCACACTCATAGGACCCTATAAGCCACATGCTCATCAAAATTTATAAAAATGGTGCAACAGTGAACTATAACATACTTATGAATTTACACTTTAATTGAAAGTCCGTTGGCCATAATGATGGAGAATTATACTTTGTTTCTCTGTAAAAGAACTATAATTCATACAATCATCAAATTCCATACAGTTCATGTGGATGATGAACATACCTACCAACTTTCAGCTCATTTAGACATGTTCACTTGACTACATACATTATCATAAAAATGAACCAAAAATACCACAAAATGTATAGATACACCAAAATCTCACCGTCGAATTTTTCATGATTACAATACTTTCATGATCAGAAATAATAACTCGTTACTTTTCGAAAACACTATCAAATCAAAGTATTGACTTACACATTACTTTAAGATGACATATTTTAAAGAAGTATTAACAGATCAAGATTTGTTATAATGTTTTGAATTTATTACAATTTACTATTTTTTACTTTTCAAACAATGGATTAATTGATATTTAAATTTCCTTTCTTTTTATTTTCCACTACAGGTTAAAAATCTTAATCTAAGAGGATCACAAGGGAAACAAGCAAGAGTATCAAAAAGAAGAAGCTTTAAATCGGTAAACATTATTTAGTGTACTCTTTTCAGAAATGCTGAACATAAAAGGTGGCACAGAGGAATAATAAATGCATTTTAGAAAAATTTAATTCAATTCTATTAAAATATGTTACTGTTTTTGATTTTTAAATTGATCTCTGTGCCCTTAACATTTCTGCATCTCTCTTGCCTAAAATATTTATTATCAATATTTCTCTTTATATGAATTTATAACTGTTTATTAAACATTTGATGTCTGTTTTACTTAATCACTAGCCGCCTTCAGCAACCAGCTGGTTCGCGATCCTTGAAAAATCAGACTTTACGAAACTCCCGCTCGGTGGTGCCTGCGGCGCCTTTTTCCCGTTTCAGGTCTTACAACAGCTTAGTGACATATAGTGAAAATAGCTTAATTGAAAATTTTAATCTCAGTAAATTCTCGCTCAGTAGCGCCTGTGGCGCCCTCTTCCAATTTCAATATCTGAAACAACCTGTTCACTCACCATGTTATGATCTTTCAAATTTCTGACTTCAGCAAAGTCCCGCTCGGTGGCGCCTTATCCCGGTTTTAGAACTGTTCAATTCCAAATCAACAAACCTTTCAAATGATGTATTACTTGGGAATTTATTTTAATTAGTAGCTGAGATACCAAAGAAAACCTAATCAGGAGACCTCAAAACGTGTAAATAAGGTGAAATCTGGAATTCCACTTTCGATAATATAAAAGTACTTTAAAATATCTTTTGAATAATGTATTAAAAACAATTTAATAATAATTAGAAATTGAAATATTGAAATTTTAAAATATTACAACGCCATCTGGCGGCAGAAATTTCTGTATTCCACTGTTCGATTCCAAATCAAAAAAGTTTTCTAATGAAGTATTACTTATGAAATTATTTTAATTAGTAGCTGAGATACAAAAGAAAACTGATTCGGGACACCTCAAAACGTGTAAATCTGGTGAAAACTTTCGATAATATAAAAGAACTTTAAAATATCTTTCGAATGATGTATTAAAAAGACTTTAATCATAATTAGAAATTGAAATACGCTTATTAGAATAAAATTTAATTTGCAATTAAAATGTAAATTTTTTGAAAAATCGATGAAATTTGAACTGCAACTATCCCCTGTGCTGTAAACTGCGCACACAAAGTAAAAAAAAATTTAGAAGAAAATTGAAGCATTCTGAAATTTGAAATTTTTATTTCTAGTAGAAAAAGCATGTGATCTCAAGTGGTAAAATATTTTCTTCGTTTGGGCGGATATCGAATTCTCTCTTTTCTGTCAAGGTCAGTTGCCATGGTAACCCATCCCATGAATCAAGATAGCAAGCAGTATTCAGTTCATTACGGAATGGCGATGGCCATTTTCAATGGTTTAATGCCTAAAATTAAAAAAATTATAACTCATTCAGTTTTTGAAATTTTCTCTCACTCTTTTGAGAATTGAATTGTGCAAGCGAGATCTATATACAAAAAAAAAAAAAAAAAAAAAAAAGAAATGATTTATCTCTAAACAATTTTGAGTTATAAAATGTTTTGTGAAAAAATCGATGTTTCGTAAAATCTAAAAATATGGATCGCTAATCCGTGTAATCCGAACCATATAAACATTTTGTAAAAATGTTTATATGGTTCGAAGGAGGATTAAATGACCTTTCCAAGTATACCAGTTGTTAATAAGTGGAACAGTTACTCGGTCGTACAGGGCGTTTCAAAAAAGACGATCGAGAAAAAGAGAAATTTTCGACCCTTTTTAAAACTTTATTTAAAAATATAAAAAATCCGTATTTTTCAAAAAAAAAAAAAAAAAAAAAGTACCATAAGAATCGGTAATAAATGCTCTTTCTCGTGGTATAGGTGTATTTTCAATATCTCCAAAAGTTCTGCAGTGATCGCTTCAGAAAAACCTGCGAAATTTTTCTCTCTCTGCTTCCTCTTTTGAGGAACACTCTGAATTCTACTTGAAGGGCGGAAATTACGATCCGCTCGCTTTTTAATTAGACATTGGTCGACATTTTAATTAATATCTCCGGAACTAATTAAAATTTTTAAATTCTTTTTTCACTATGCACTCGGGCACCGTATGTAAAATTTTGTAGTTCTGCGTTCAGTAGGGGGCTGAACGTATAGATGCTCAGACAGACAGACATCTTTTATTATTATAGATTATAAGTATAGTATCTCTGTATTGATACAAGTACTATAGAATACTCAAAATTGTCATAAAAATTTTAAATTATACAATAGTTATATTCATATTTTTGAGCGATGAATAAATATTAGTTCAACTTACTAATTTTAGGTGTGTTTAAAATAATTCCTTTCAACATCAATGCACTTTATAGACAAAATTTCCAGAGATAAAATGTTTTAAGACAGACATTTCTTGGAATCTAGAAAAATAAACTTTTATCTCATCCAAAAGAAAGAAAATTGTCTTTTACAAATTTTAAAAGTTTCGCTTACAATGGTTAGTACCATCTCAATAAAATGTGAAAATCTCAGTATCTAAACATGATGCATAATTTTAACTTCTTGTTTTACTATTTATCTTACTTTTTTTTTTTTTTTTTTTTTTTAAATAACATTCACTTAATTATTCTCTGATTCTTTCTCAGTTTTATTACAAATGTATCCAATTGTATGTGAAAGTGTTTCATAATTTATAAATTATGCATGATTTTACTTTTTTGTTTTTAAATAACATTTACTCAATCATTTTCTGGCTCTCACTTTTACTATGGGCTGTGTTCCGTAATATCGGAATGTGATTTATAATTTATGAGTGGTTCATGATTTTTTATGATGTATATTTATCTTATAAGGAAAAGTCACAATATGAAAAATTCAGCTATTTTCTGAAAACATTTATTTTTGTTTAAAAAAAATATTTTCTTGAAATATTTTTAGATTTTTGTAAAAAAACAAAAATGGAAATAAACTCAGATTCAGCCTAAAATAACACTTTTGCTTTTAACAATCATTACTGTACCTTTTCATTCAGAACAATATTTTATCTAAATTATTCCCAAAAATGACAATTTGTTACAATGATAAATATATGTATATTTACAGTTTTTAAGTGAATGATTTATTTGATATAAATTTAATAAAGTGCAATTTTGTGATTGGAAGATTGAATATTTTGATACTCGAGCTGGCTAAAGATCGTCATGTACACTGGTTCTGGTCATCATTGCAATGTCCTCTATCTTCTATAAAAATTAATACTTCAGGGTTACTTAAGTGGAGGCAGCATTTATCTGTGTGGAGGATCAAAATTTTGAAGGCATATCTCGAAACCACCCCTCGTAGTGGATCACAGATTGTTTGAAATTTTCCATTGTGTAACTTTTGTTCAACATAAACCGACTCGATAACCAAACTGGAATGAATAATCCCATCCAAAGAGGATCAAATTGTGATAACATGTGCTACCATACTAAACATGCACCATACTGAAAGTGGATCCCACACCTTTACCAATTACCTACCTACCACTTAAGTTTGGTGCAACATCAAATTCACTAATCTCTAGAGGGTGATTTGAAGATTATTTATGCAAGGGAATTTTTTAAATAACAAGTGTTTTGATTCGCGATTTCCAAAGAAAATTTTTGAATAATTCATAAAATGTTTTTTGAGGGCCCCCTTCTATTAGATACATCATATATCTACCCTGAATGCCTCACCATAAATCAGTCCTGAACTATACAGTGTAGTATATATATATATAGTTGCAGACCTGATGTGCAGTTCCTTCTGAAACATTTCATAGGTTGAATGATTGTCATGGTAATATTATTTCTGGAGTAATAGCTAACAAAGGTATATCAATCAAATTTTGTTGAGAAATGCTTTAAAACTGATATCTTGAAATGCATACGAAAGGATAAAAAATAGTTAATATTTTAATTCAAAATGTTATTCAAAATTCATATATCAAAAATAATTTTAAATCGCCTCTGTAACCTAATTTTTATTATAAAATACTTCATAGCATGATAATAAAAAATGTAGACTCATTTTAAAAGTTATTAATCAATTAACAATATAAATTGTCAATAAAGCTGGTATTTTCCACAACTTAACTCTCAAAATTAAATAAAGAAAAAAAAAAAAAAACTTGAAGGAATATGCTTGATGGAGCAATTTTTGCAGTATAAATACTTGCTATTAAGATCTAAGACTAATGGTGATCCCAGTTCAGGCTATGAAATATTGAACTTCAGGACGTTTGTATGACCATCTACTCCAACATGACTCAATAAAGACCATCATCTAAATTCTCATTCCTCCGGTAATAATGACACATGGCTGCATATGACACTCTGTAAAGTACCTGTGACACACTATACACATATTTGTGAATAATTAGTCACAATAACATTACAGCAAGATAACCCCTACCCTGAATTAAGATATTTTGATCTCATGCCATAATACAGTCGAATCTTGTTAACATGAACACTGTTAACGTGAATTACTTTTAACATGAACTGCCTCCACAATCCCTGTCAGAATGAATATTAGTTTAGTTATATGAAGATTAGGTACTGACAGCATGAGTAATTTTGTTTTCCCCCTTGAGATTCACGTTAACGAGGTTCAACTGTATTCTCAAAATGGATAGCTATGACAATATAATATGAGAAAGTTACCATAACTTAATATCTATATATATTTCATATAAGGTAAAGACACAAGTGTTTGGCACCCTTGGAAAAGAAATGTTAACATAAGTGTTAATTAACATCTATGAATTTGTATCCACCCAAGCTAGATTCTCTAATTACAGCAGATTCAAATTCATAAATGTTATTAAATGCTTATTTTAAATTTCTTTCTTCTTTTTTTTTTTTTTTTTTTTTTTTTTTTGTGTGTGTGTGTGTGTGAGGGTGGCGAACACTGTTGTCTTTACCTTAAAAGATTATCTAGATATGCATATATAATTCTCTATATCCTACACTTTTAAGCAATTAACAAGTAATTTAACAATCGAATTTATAAATCATAATGACTTGATAACAGCACCATTTCATTGCAGTCTAACATTACTCGGTGATAATATTTTTATTGTCTTTATATTTAATGTTTCTTTTATTCTTAAAAATCAATTTAAATCTTAACTAATATTTTTCAAAAAGAGTAAATAAAATTAATAAAAGAAGTTGTAAAAACATCTCAATACTTTTCACACACATCACATACATTTAATTAAAGAGAGTACATATATTTAATTCAAATAAACCATACAATTAGTAACTAAATTAATGTGATATATGATTGTAGCAAATATATTTTATCTACACTTTCAATTCTTTAGTTTGCATTGCACTCCCAAGAAAATTCGAATACTTTTTAATTTGAAATGTCTCTCTACACTTTAAAAAACTTTTTGATAAAAATAGTAGCCAACAGATCAAAATTGTGATGACATGTTTCTGGACTATTCCCAAGAGTGAATCTTAGTCTCCCTTGTCAACTGCCTATTGCATAGCTCTAGAGGAATATTAACCCCACTCAACCTGATATATATTTTTTTTTCTCAATTCTTATGAAGAAGTTGTGTCATTGATGGTTTGTATTACCAAATATCTAATACAGTCGAACCTCATTAACATGAACACTGTTAACGTGAATTACTTTTAACATGATCTGTTTCCACAATCCCCGTCAAAATGAAGATTATTTTAGTTAAATGAAGATTAGTTACTGATAGCATGAACTACTGATAATTTGAACAAATTTTTTATTCCCCTTGCTTAGGCTTTAAGCATATATATCTGTTAATGTATTAACTTTTATTGTTTGATAAAATCAAAAGACCTTGTATCGTAAGCTATCTCACATTCTAGTGACACTTTTCTCTTCTATGAATTTAATAAAAAAGTCTAGATTTTCAGTCATGGAACTTTCCGAATTAAAATTTTTCTTTATTTAGATACCATATTCAAATAAAACAAGTTTTAAACATTTGTATGACTTAAATCTGATTTTTTTTTTTTTTTTTTTTTTTTTGATTCCTAATAAAACAAACAAATAAAAAGTGATTATAAAAAATATTTTCAGACTCTTGAGGATGACCCTGATGAAGCATTTCAGAAAAAAACAAAGAAAAGGAGATGTGTGGATAAAAATGAAATTATAAATCTTAAGGAGTAAGATTATCATAAAAGACTTTTAAATAACTATTTACTAATTTCAGTGCAAAATAAGTTTCTTGCATAAAATTTCAACGTTAAGTAAATAATGATTTCAACTGCAAAGCATCTATTTACTGATTGTAGAATGCAAAGCAGTTTCTGTATTAAAATTCTATATATGAATAAAAATGTATTTAAGTGTGAACTAACTACTCATTACTTGTATAATGCAAAAGAGTTTTACTGTTATAAAATATTATCTCTAAATGAACATTTATTTTGCAGTGAAGTAATTACAGGGATGAGATTCTTCAGCTGATTTTAGCTTTTTTGTAAATTTAGCATTTCACCTTTTTTTTTTTTCTTTTTTCTAATGTGTATTTGTTACATCAGCTAATTAAAAAAAAAAACTTGATTAAATACTAAAGCATAATCTTTTATTTATTTATTTATTTATTAAGATTGAAGATTAGAAACATATTTATTGCTCTAACGTAACAGATTTTGCCATCAGAATTCTAGTACTTAATTTAAAAATCTTGCCTTTGTGTACAGTTTCAGTATTTCGACTTTTTGCTACTCTCATCTCTGTACCTATTTAGTGATTGTACAATGTAAAACAGTTTTCTATCGCAAAAACTTTATTCTCAAATAAATGTGAAGTAGCTATTAACTTATTTTATAATGCAGAACAATTTTCTATCAAAAAACTATAAATATTAAATGAAGATTTTTTCAAGTATAAACTAATTATAATTACTTATTTTACAACAAAAAAAAGAATTTGTTTCATATTTTAATTAAAGATTTCTCCTACTTTAAAAGTTAACACCCCCCCCCCCCCCCCCATCCTCAAAAAAAAAAAAAAAAAAAAAAGTCACTTTTAGTTTAATATTGCTATTTTTGGTGAGCAGCTGATTCACCTTTTAACAAAAACAGATTAAAAACATCAATGAAATGGACTAACACATGTTTTGTTCCCCTTTGTCTTGCTGTGCATTAAAAATGCATGCAAGAAAGTATTTGGAACAAATCTCCTCACCCAACATTTGCTAGGCAGTTTGGTTTGGGGTTGTCATTCTACAGTCATTTTTGCACTTTAAGGCTTATTAGACTGGGACTTAAATCTCGAAATAGATTTTGAACTAAGAAATCCATAACTGAACTGGGACTTTAATTTGACAACTGAAGGTCCAATTACTAAGGGAAAAGCAGTGCAATGCTCCTCACACCAAATAATACTACACACAGATTTAGCAGTTGGTTAATAGATCAAAGTTTGGGGTAAGTATGCAGATGGGACTCCTCAGTCTAGGTATTTTTGCTTGTAATATAAATGAAGAAATGTGTGGGGAAAAAAAAAAAAACTTGTCACCCTTACTCCTAGAGTATAAATTTCTGAAATTGGTTTTTAGGTATTTGTATTTATTATACACTCTATAAGAAACACACACACACACACACACACACAAAAAAAAAAAAAGATGCACCAAGAAGGAGTAAAGCAAACTGGACACAAATTGACATACATACAGGTTTAGATGTAAAATGCAAAATTTTAAAGTTTGGCTGCCATCGAATGAGCATGCGATGCTGCAGCACATCTTAACTGTGCAATTGTTAGAATATTAAAAATGAGAAATTTTGATTCCAGGTCATAAATTCTTCGAGAATTTTATTCCATCTGCTCAGAAAGACAGTAACTATGCTTCGCATACAGGTGCACAAACAACATGCACAGATGTCAGTATTTGAGTGTGGTGTGTAGTTGGGCTCAAAGAAGCCGGCTGGTATAATCGGCAAATTTTTTGACAATTAGATAGGAGTGGCACCACTATTAGATGATATTGACAATAATGGATGAACCATGGCTGAACATAGCATCAAGGAGGAAGCGGTCGGCCTAAAGAGAGGATAGAAAGTGAGAAATAGTCAATCGCAAAGCAGTACTCAAAGCTCCAATTCATCATTATCGTCAATCCTATGCACAACTGGTACGTCAGTGACTTCAAAGACCCTTAACAGGTGGCTCAGTGAAATGGGGTTGAGTTCAGTCAACGGATCTCTCTTCCATTGAGGACGTTTGGAGCATCATAAAAACAGTCCTACATCAAGCTCCGGATTTTGCCAATCTAACGCACCTATTGAACAGTATTTGGCACGATACTTCACAGGAGCACATCTGCCAACTCTATCAATTAATACCAAGCTGAATAACTGCATACATAAGGGACAGAAATGAACCAATGCGTTATTGACTTGTTTACTTTGTGAGGCCCTTTCTCTTGATTATATTATTCAAATTTTCTGAAACTGTAATAATTTTTCTCCACATGTACATTGCATCTACTAATTTTTGTCCCATTCGGATAACTCCTTCTTGGTGCGTCGTTTTTTTTGTTATAGAGTGTATCTTAAAACAACAATCTTACAGGTATTTATTTTTTCGTCACCTTTAGGTATGAAAGAGATATAACAAAAACACATTTTGTTCCCACCCACCTTGTAAATCCGATTCCTTAAATTTCTAAAACTCGTTTTCATATTTAATGTAATTTGATGCAATAGAAATAGCTGTATTTTTCTTTGAGATATGGAAAAATATGTAAAAACATAATTTTAGTAATAATAAAATCAATATAATAAATATTTAACTATATATAAATATATATATATATATTAGCAAACTTTGCTGGTCACTGTATTTAAATGAATCACTTTATAAATGAATAAATTTGGGAAAAACCATTAAAATTGGTCAATTAGTTCTCAAGGAAAAAAAGCACATGAAACTTGGTTCGCGTCTCTATTTCTTTTGGCAGCATCTTTCCCGGCACGCTCAACATGTACTTCTTTTTTTTTAGCCTTACAGAACATTTCTTGTGCTAAGTTATCAAAATCCTCTATTGCTTTACCCTGTTCATACTACATGTGAAAATTATGCAGTTCCATATGTGACTGGGAAAATGTTTCAAAATTTATGAGTAATGAATATTTTTTTTTATTATTATTCAACCTCCTTCAGTTTTACTTTAATTATATCCCGTTTACTGGGAAAGTTTTTCATAATTTTTCAGTGATGTATGAATTTACTTTCATGTTTTTATTGAATAAATTTTCACTCAGTCCTTTTCTGACTTACTTCTCAGTAATCTGAATCTTAATTTTCGTTTTCTGTAAGTGTACACCTGAATGAGATTCTTATGCATAGTTGCATTTCATGTTTTAATTTCTCAAATATAAATCCACTCTTTTGAAAATTTTTAATTCTTAAAATTAACATATTTTCTTCATTATTCAAAGCATTTTTAATTTTTGGTCTAAACGACCCTTTCAGGTAGAAAAAATAAAAAATAAAATAAAGTAATAATAATAATCATTAATTTAAAACTAAGGGGTGCATACAAATGAAACACTTCCAGTTGCAAAGCCATTTGCAGGTGTTCCAAATGTATGACTGCAGTCAGCAGCAAAAGTATCCGAGCACTAGCAAAAATTCCTATCTGAAAAAAAGCACACTTAACACTGTTTTGTTAAATAAATCCTTGTCGAATCATGTTCTTAGACTGACTAAGTACAGAATTCAACAAGGATTTATTTAACAAATCTGCATTAAGTGTACGTTTTTTACATAGGAATTTTCACTAGTGCTCTGTTACTTTCGCTGCCGACTGTATTTGCAAAAAAACTTGCAAAATTTACGTCATCGAAATTGCAAGCATTCCGTTTGTATGTAACCCTAAATTTTTGAGTAAGGTTAAAAAGACACTTAAATGTTTAAAATTGTAAAATCTGCATTTTTTAACTGATAAATTTTATTTTCACAGTGTTTGCTACGATTATAAAATTAAACATATTTCCAAATTCCTAAAAAAATCTTAGCAATACTTCATTCACTATAGCTACTTTAATTTTAGGCTAATACATAAAAAATAATTATCTCTGGTAGTGATCTCGATTGAGAAATAATCTGTTTGATAAGCCAGGCTGTATATAGCAACTAACATAAGATATACAGCAAAAGGCAATGGAATTGCTGCAAAAATTTGCATTTCAATTACTTTTTAAAATCTACTGAAAAATTAAAAAATCAGGCTTTAAAGTACATTATAGTGAGTCAAAACAAACTTTTACGGCAAACAATTTTGTTACTCTGCAGCTAGTCCTTAATCGACACACACACACACACACAAAGAAACTATTATTACAGACTAAAGGATACATAACTGAAGAATAACAAAATGTACTGACATATTTGATGTATGATAAAACAAAAATAAAAAGTAATCCAGTAAATAAAGATCGCAAAAAACAGATATTTATAAGCCAAAAAAATAATTTAAAAAAAGATAAAAAGGCTAGAAACTAAAGAAACAGCAACACAATGTAACAAACACACAATCTCTTTGTAATCACATTTCTTTTATATAAATTAATACTTTGATGTATACAATCTTTTCCAATACGACACTCAACACACGATCTCTTTATAATCACATTTCTTTTATATAAATTAATACTTTGATGTAAACAATCTTCTCACAATAAATGTTCAGTTTAAAAAACTTTCTAATGATATAAGATATATATTAGTTTATTTTTTTTTTTTTTTAAGTCATTTATATCATTAGTTTAAACTGGCACTCAAGTGTTATTTATTCCACTTCAGTAGCGTTACTTTTGAAACTGATTGGCCTCTAGTGAGTAATTTTATAATCGGATATCTTTTTAACTAATCACTTGATACATACAGTGTTCTCAAAAAATGTCCAATGTAAAAAGCAGTTTCTAATGATGTAAGTTTTATGTTTATTTAATTTAAAAGCATTCCATCTGTTTTATAAATTAAAACATGGTGTCGCAGAATTTTTTTCTTGAAACGGTCATCTCAGAAGTGTTTGGGAAGACCTCTTTCATTAATATTATATAGAATATTTATTTATAGTTTAAATAAACAAATTAATAAAAATATATAAGAAAATTAATTTAACAAATAAAAACAAAAAATATTTACTTTTATTGAAAATAATTTACAAAAAATGACAACTTTATTTACATTATTTAAACATTTGAAGACAAATTTCAACCTTCCTCCATGGTGGCTGGGCTAGTTCTGGATCTAAAATTCAATGAACAATAATCATGAAAAATATAATTAGTAAAATGAAAACACTATAAACATTTAAATAAAAATTGCTACTAGAAAAAAATTAAATTATTTATACTTTCAAAAAATAATAAAAGTCCCCCTTCCCCTTTAATTTCCTTAAGGGCCCTCTTCACTCACCGCCGCTGGAAGCCGAAACTAATGTTATTCTATGGGAAATTTTTCTTTACAAATAACTTATTAACTAATACATATTTTGAAATTCTGTTTTCACATTCTGAAAGTTCCCAGCTCTTAAATTGACGCACCTTTTCGAAAAAATTATTTTTTTAATTTTTTATATTTTATTTTGAAGCTGCAAAATACGAATTTTCAATATGTGAAATTTTTTCATTTTGCAATTTCGAAATAAAATATTAAAAATTAAAAAAATACATTTTTAAAAAAGGTCCGTCAATTTAACAGTTGGGAATTTTCTGAATGTGAAAACAGAATTTAAAAATATGTATTAGTTAATAAGTTATTTGTAAAGAAAATTTCCCCATAGAATAACATTGGTTCGGGCTTCCGGCGACGGTGAGTGAAGAGGGACGTTAAGGGGTGGGGAAAGAAAACCACTGGGAATAAAAATACGATATACATGTACAATATTAATTTTAATATATGTAACTTGCAGAAAATATTTGACTGACACAAGTCAGAATACTATTAAAGATCCAAAAATCCCCATAAATATATACAATACTCTTAAAAATTTACTAAAAAATTATTTTTAAAAATATTATAATAATAATCAATTTCAAATATTATCCTTTTTCTTTTACTTAAATAAATAAATTTTCCAATATACTTTGAAATTTTTACAATTATGACACATAAAAGTACTTTAAATTTTATACTGCTATGATACATAAATTATAATTTCTAATATGAAACATTCTTGAACTAATAATCAACGTAGGTAATTTTATTCCTTGATTTTTACTATGCCTTTGAAATGATATTATGTTTGATCTTAAGGTTCTTTTTAAAAGGTAAATGTTACACTATTGTGAAACAATATATTTTAATTTCACTGTAATTTAAGACTTTTAAGTATTTACTGTTTATAATATAAGGTTCAGACTAAGTAATTCTCTATTATGAAATGTGAATAAGAGAAATGGCAATAAAGCATAAGCTTTAATGGATAAGCTTTAAAGATAATATGGTACTGCAAGTAAACAATACAATTTTAAAATTTCATGGAGCTGGTCAACTATTCAGATATCTACATATATGTGAATTTTAAGTCCAGTTAACATCTCCAGAAAGTCATTGTATATTTATATATACTGTAAAATACTATCCTAGTGTCTCCTCAATCTTCGAGGAAAATTGGGATATACTTGGGGAGTGGGCGGATAGGTAAGAATGTACAAAAATATAGAAATTGTATTTTCCTGTTAAAATTTAGTGGCATAAAAATTATTTTAAAACAAAACGTATGTATATATAGTTGTAATCACAATGATAAAAGATAATAATAATAATAATAAGCAAATAAATACAGTAAATTCTTGATTGACTGGCTTTCAATTAAACAGAAAAAAATTAGAAAATTCTCCCCCTCCTCCCCATAAATTGTTTTTAAATATTTGCTCCTATTTTAGGAATCTTACAGTTTCCATTTTTAAATAATCAGTGTCCAATTTAATATAATACAAATCATTGTTCATACTTACAAAGGAGAATTTTACAAACGAAATAAATAATATAATACACTGTCATCTATTCAGATAGAGTCTACTGATGAATGTAAGAGCACCTTCATCAGTATTTTAAGAAAAGAAATTCATGTAAAAAAGCAGAGGGAGGTGTTTAATTGAGGTAGGATGCTTTTACGATATTTTATGATATAGATGGTATAACTTTAATGCATAAAAATTGTAATAAAAAAGTATTAAGATTTTTAAAAATCTTTCTGTTAATTTAATATTTTTAAAGTTTATTAATGAAATACAATAAAGCTCAGATTAATTATTATTATTTTTAATTTAACATACAAAAAAACTTTTAAAAAAATTATATGAAATTCATGAAAAAATTACCTATTTTGTAACTAACTGGATTTTGCTTTTCAGACTGTAGCATTGCAGCAATTGAATTAGCTGTTGAATCAGGGCCAAATTTCTAAAACAAAACAAAATTATCAGGACTAAGGACTAACATTTTACATTATTACTTTTTTTATTTATTACAGGCAGTAGTACATATCTTGATATTTCTGAAAATTTAAAAAACTTCCAACTTATTCTAAATTTAAACTATACATATCAAGCAATCAGATCTTAGATTTATGCTATACCACAAAAATAGTTTGCCACAAACATTAGTTTCAGTAATAAAGAAAGAAAATTCATAAACAAGAATCATAAATTGCACAAAACCTTAGAACAATTGTTTCAGATCAAAATAACAGTATAACCATTTATCAAATGCCCCCTCCACTCCACTCCCCCCCCCCTCCCCCCAAAAAAAAGCAAGCACGAGTGGGGCATCAAAGTAGCATGCTCGTTCAATGAAGATGCACTTTTTGATATGAAGATAATTAGATTAAAACAAATCCACTCTGTGCTTGCCATGTGACAACTAAACAAATAAAGTGGCACCTGGCCACTCTCTTTTTCTTTTCCATCCATGAGCTGCGTTAACCTGTTAGTGCTCAGTATCCTGTTTATAGGTCATTTTTATTTTACTGGCATAGGTAAACAAATCGCTTTCCAATCTTTCTGCTTTGGAATTTCCTGTCAAGTGTTGATGTATTCTTACACACACAAAAAAAAAAAAGTTCTGACTGATTTTTTCTAGGTTAGCTAGGTTAGACGTCTTAAACATAATTTAAAATAATTTTACTTATGTTCACGCTTTAAATTAAATTGGGTGATAAAGGGTTTACATAAATCCCATTATTCAAACACATATAAAACTATGCATTTTATCTGTCAAATGTAAATTAAGTCAAGCAGTGATGAAATTATTCCACATTTTGAAAATCAGAAGAAATAACATGATGTATTTCAGAAATCAGCTGTGAGAAAAGTATAAATTTTGTTTAGTCGCAAAATAGTTTAATAATTTTTTAATTGGGTGTTGAATAAAAGCACTTTTGTAATCAGATATAATTAAACACGAGTTAATTCGAATAGCCTGAAAAAAAAAAACAAGCATTTTGAAAATAGGCAAAAACTTTTTTATATCAGATATAAATATGTATATAACAAAGCTGACTTAGTTTTTTGGTAAGACAATTACATATTTCAGAAAAATGTTTTTAAAAAAGAAATAATTTTTTATTTTCATCAATTAGCATTAAAATTATAATTATTATTTTTATTGTTTTTTTTTTTTTAAAAAAAAAAGTAAAAGAAGAAAACATATTTCAGCAATTACTTGCAATTAAAGATAATTATTTATTTTAATCAATGATCAAATACTTCGGTATTTCGGAAATCAATGGAAAATTTTTTAGCCAGTTGGCACACAAAAGAAAAAATAAATAAAAATAACACAAATTTCATTAACTGACTATGGAAAAATAATATTGAAATTTTTATTTAGGAAAAATTTGCGATAAAAAAAACACCCTTTAAAAAATTAATGAATTTGAGAGTGATTTTGTGAAGAATATGTTTAGTCAAAGCACAAAATTTAGCATACATATAAAGTACCCTACACAAAAAATTAACAAACTTCAAATGGATACTTCACAAGAATGGACGAACTTAAAAGGTACTTTTTATAAAAATTTGATGATTTTAAAATTTTCATAAAAATCAGACCATTTTAAGGAATTTTTTCAAAAAAAAAAAAAAAAATTGGGTGAGAATATTGTTTATTTCAGAGATAAGCCAAAAAAATAAAAATTTGCAAAAAGGAGGTGAATAAGCTAAAGGGATTGATTACCCACTGGCAAATAACTTAAAATTTTAATATTAATGGTGGTTTAGAGATGATTAAAAAAGCACAAGTAGTTTAAGAGACTTTTTGGAATAGCTGCTGTATATGAAAACATGTTTTAGCAGTGTAATATTGAAAAACATTCCCAGGTCGATCTTTTGAAGCATTGTGTCGTACAGCTTAAACCTATTAATGAGTTAACATAAATTGCAGGCAAGTAAAACATATTCCAGGGAAGGAATCCTTTATTAAAATAATGAAGGATATGTCATTACATTTTTCTCGTTGATTATAACCACATCAAACACTTTAAGTTAACTATTCAAAAGGAAACACAATTCCAACAGTGAAAGGTGTGAAGTGAGAGGACGGCATAGAAAAAACAACTTCTTTTTACAAGCAAAGTAAGCAGAGAAATGTCGAGAATTCTACCAGTCTCCAATCAAAAACCACCAACCAAAAAATCTGGCGTAGTTAAAATTAAGCCAAAAAGAATGACAAACAGTTTCTTTGTTCCCATACATTTTAGTACAAAGATTTTGAAAATAATTTGCCTTTATAAAAGTCAAACTAATTTGGCATAAAATATAATCGCCAGCTGCCAATCAAACTGCAAACACAGACGAGAAAACATCAACAAGACAGCCAGTCGTCATAACCCATTAAAAATCTATTTTTAGAACCGCAACCATTTGCTCAAAAAAGTTAATAGCTTTCTTTATGTAAATAGAAGCATTATAATAGCTAACAGAAATTCCTTATTACCATGTTTTTATTAACTTCTATTCTTGTTTGTTTGTGTGTTTGTTTGTCCGGTACAAATCTTGCAATCTATTTTTAATTAACTTTCCTACTAGCTAGACATTTGAAACTTTTACAGTAGCTCAAATCCCGGTGACAACATAATACTTCGAAGTCAGATTTTCAAATTTTCGAATAGTTTTCTTTTAATTAATTAAAATATGAAAATAATAAGCTCCTAATAGCAATAAAAATCGTCATTAAAATATTAGCTATAATTTAATTGCTGCCAAAAAAAATTTACAAGTTCAATTTCTTTCGACATAAAAATAAATAAATTTAATTAAACGTCAGCGTTAAAAAATTGTAAAAAGTTAAATTATGTATCCGGCAAAAATTGACGTCATTATCGCTTTAAAGATTTTCTACACATTGATAAAGTGCTAATGTAGTTCATGATGCAAATATATGTTGTTCTGAAAGGATTAATATTTTATTTTTAAAACCAACTTTTTTTTTAAAATTCAAATTTCCTATACTCTTTAACCAATCACATTAGAACGTCCATCTTTGGAATATGGATAATAAGGATTTTCTCGCCAAAAGTCGCAAAAAAAAGTCACCAAATTTGGCCCCAAATCCATTACCTGCCTATTGGATCTTTTTAATGTGTTTTAAAGGAAAAATTAAGCTATTTTAATGCAAAAAAGAGCTGGAAATGCAGAAAATTGACATTTTATCAACTTACTAAGCCTCTTTGAAAGAATTTATACAAAAATAAATACAATTATTTACAATTTCGTAACAATACACATTGATAAAGTGCTAATGTAGTTAGTTCTATAGCTATGATTCAACAGAAAATTTAAAAACATGGTTTATAAAAAGTTTTTTATCATATCATTTTTTGTTTTATTTATACTGAACTATGCTAGAAATCTGTTAGTAATAATTCTGAAAGAACAAAGAACACATTCTTAAATAAATAAATTATAGTGATAACAGTTTAATTCTTTAAGGGAAAGATTATGAATTAAAATTACTTTTCAAAACCCCTATATAAAAATTCCTTTATTTTAAAAGAAGAACAAGAATGCTTTTAATAAAAGAAAATTAAATGCTTTATAAATCAGTTTTGACTTGGAAAGAAACCGGGAAATTCAGTTTAATTAACTGAATTATTTAAATTAAAAAAAATATATTTTTTTATTCTTTAATTATATTAATCTCTATTTCCTTTATTATTACAACACATTAGTAAAATTAAATTAACCTCCATAAGACATATGTGTGAATACACTCACACAAGCAGTTTTAGTTGCTGCAATAAAAGTTAGGCCTTTAAATAATTCCAAAATAGTGAACTAAATGTTCTATTTTCCAGTCATTTTAATTTTTCGTGTATTTAACAAAATGTGCTAGCTAAATTTCCTTTTACGTTTTTTGAAAGAAAGCACATTACACACATAAAATTAAAGAAATAAAATGCTTAACTATATAATTCTTCTATAAAAATAATAAATGTCAAAAAAGGGAAACAGTCAAAAAGCTATATTAACAATGCAAAATTTACAGAAATTGTCAATAAAAGATTGAATGTAAGGCAGTGAAATTCAGAAACACTTTGGCAATAACAAAAAATAAGGATAGCATTAGAAGTGAGTGAAAGAATAAATAATTAACTGCCATGTGCAGATTTTTTCCTTTATGAAAAATGTTAAAAGAAACTAATACATCATTCTTAAATGACAAATAAGTTATGCACAGCACAAAGAAAAGAATGGAAACACGACTTTGAAATTTCATTGAAATACACGTGGCAACGTCCAGAGAGGAGAAAAAGTGTATTAAGTACACACTGGGATACAAAATATTACCCAAAAATTGATTAATTATTATGGAATTCACAATCTCATTTAAGAATATATTTAATATGTAATTCAATTTTAAGTAAAAACTTTTGTTTTAGAAAGTAAATAATAATGATGAAATTTTTACACAATTAAGTTACATTCTCTGACATTTTTCTACACTGGATAATATAACATCAAAAAACTTTTAAAGCAATGCAGTTACCATTTCAGAGTTTTGGAGATTTGTTTCAACTGGTTTCCAGATTTCTGGCATTTCCTTTTCTACAAGAGTGACCAATTCACACATTTCTTGTTGTAAAACTTTTGCTTTGTTGTCATGACCAAAATGAACTAGAGTTTTCAGTGTTTCGAGAAAGTTATCTATAGGATAAGAGTATTTTATAATAGTATAAATAATGTTTAGTAATGATTAAAATTATGAAGAATTAACAAACATACTAATAAAATGTACATTGATTATATATATATATATTTAAAAATAATGAATTAATGAAAAATATCCAATTTTATGATATTTTATATAAACATTTAATACAATGCCTAATTGGTACCAATTCAAAAATTGATTTTCATTATTTTTATGCAACTAATGTTTTTGCTATTATAATTATTTTTATTGTTACCAACCTAGTGGCAGAATGTTTTCCAGTTGTCTGCAACTAAGTCAAAAAAGCCTAAAAATAATCTGCACTTCACATAGAAAATGGGCATTAATATTGCAAAAATTTTAAGTTCATAAATGCAGTCCTTAAGCAAATATTGCTGCCACTGTAATTGGCACCTTTGTTTATACATCTAAGAATAGTTTTTAATTTATTTGATATTCTATTGGAGATTATTAAAATCTGTTAAAATATCTGAAAGGAAAACAAACGGTAGCACTATTTTTATGCAAAGGGCAGGGGAGGGGGTGTGTGTCATGTATTGAGAGCAAGTAGTAGGGCATATTTTGAGGGGCAAGAAGGGCGTGTTTTGGAAGGCAAAGAGGATGCATTTTTGTTCTTTAATGGGTATCTAGCTTAACACAGCTAATGTAATAAATGAAAATACATTTGCGAAATTTTAATTAGTTGAGAAAACAGTATTTAATAAAAAAAATCTGGAGTGACTCCACTTGACTTTCCGAACATTGAGTAATTAACAGTTTTGTAGATAAAGTAAAGAAAGAGAAGTTGTTAAACAGACAAAAGAGAGAAAACCATAATAAAGTGATTGAGTATTTTTTTCCATATATTGCACGATAGTTTATTTAACGCTACTGAACTTTGAGCCCATAGATCATAATGATAAAGAATTTTTCGTTGTATCCCTGTAAAAACCTATAAATGCTAGATTCACCAAAATGCTTATAGTTAGTGCAACAGTGATTTATAATATTCATATAAATTTTCAGCTCAATTGAATAAGGAGTTTAGATACTATTGCACTTTTAAAAATTTGGTCCCATAGGCCATAATGATAAAGAATTTTTCTTTGTGCCCCTATAAAAAAAACTGTAAGTGCTAAATTCACCAAAATGTATACAGTTTGTGCAACTGTGACCTATAACATGTGTAAAAATGTTTTACTCAGATTAATAAAGCGTTTAGACGCTATCACACTTTTAAAAATTTGGCCCCATAGGCCAAAATTAATAAGAATATATTAATAAGAATTAATGATAAAGAATTTTTCCTGGTGTCCCT
This sequence comes from Salticus scenicus, assembly GCA_963930645.1. NCBI lineage: Eukaryota > Metazoa > Arthropoda > Arachnida > Araneae > Salticidae > Salticus > Salticus scenicus. Next base: position 155,614,464 of record OZ005662.1, read on the forward strand.
GTAAAAAAACTATAAGTGCTAGATTCACCAAAATCTATAGGGTTCGTACTACGGGGACTTACAATATACATACCACCTTTCAGCTTATTCAAACAAAGTGCTTAGACGCTAGCGTGTTCACTCACACACATACACACACACATACATACATCATCGTAAAAATAGTGGAAACGAACTCAGGGGACCTCGAAACATATAGAAACATCAAAATCTTAAATTCGGATTTTTTATATGATTACAATACTTTCCTCGCTATAGTGTTTGGAAAGTAAAAGTTAGTGAATATGTCCTTATAGTTTTTTTAGGACCAATCTCTGATAAAAAATATTGTATAACCAAAGATAAGGGGGATGGAATGGGGAGAAGAAATCTAAAAACACAAATCTCCTCCAATTTTTATTTAGGAACTAATAGTTTATTTTAAATTATATTCCAAAAATAAAATATCAATGAATTAAGCAATTAAGCTATTTAAATATTTTGTAATGTGTTACATATTTATTATAAATGTAATATCTTTAAAAAATGTAGCATAATTTTTTTTTATAAATATGTTTTTAATAAATACACATTTAAACCAAATCATATTTTGATGCACACATTTGTCAAATAGCTTAAATGCGTAAAGCTCACACTAAATATTATAGAGAAAGATTGGAACATAAAACGTTTGTTAATCGCTAGTTGGTGATGGAATAGGAGAGAGGAGGGACAGGGTGGAGGGGGGTGTCAGAACTCCCACCATTCCATCACCAACTAATTCTACCTCAAATAAAAAACCTTAAACATTACTTTGTGCATCGTTGTTGTTTAAATTTTTCGACCGGGTACCCAGTCCTCTTCAGAACGACATCTTCTGTGGAAGACTTGAGCTTGACTGATCTTGAACGTGTTTTACCAAAAGTGCGTGTTTTGCCAACTTTTGGCAAAACACATTCAAGATCAGTCAAGCTCAAGTCTTCCACAGAAGATGTCGTTCTGAAGAGGACCAGGTACCCGGTTGAAAAATTTAAACAACAACGACGCACAAAGTAATGTTTAAGGTTTTTTATTTATGTTTTTAATTAATGTTTATACTTCGTTTTTATCTATATATTTAATTCTACCTCTTTATAGGTTCTGGAATCTAGTAAAGTAAGTTTAAAAAGAACAACATTTATATTAGGGAAAGAATGGAAATCACAATGCTTCAGCGAGACGTTTTATCACCAATTGTTATTGGGGGAAGGGGCGTAAAAAACTTATATGAGTGAAAGATATTGAACAATTCTACTTTTTTATAGGTTTGAAAATCTAATAAAATTAATTTAAAATGAACATTGACATTTATAATGTGGATGGAGAAAGATTGGAAATTGCCAGGTTTCTGCAAGGTAATTCATTAATCCTAGATCTTTTTCTTTTCCATGCCAAAATTGGAAGACTTTGAATCTATAGATGCAATTTTTGACCAAATTCTGGATTTGTCTGCAGAGGTAATGTAAAGTCTGTGACATTCATTGCATCATGACACACTTTCTACCATCGGGGTTAATAATTATTATTATTATTATATGCAATTTTCATGAAAAATCTATGCAAAATATCAAATACTAGCAGGCAACGCCCACTTCGCTGGTCCCTATTTTTAAATGAATCACTATAATTACTGAATTCTCAGAATTGCATTAATTTTTATCACGTGAAAAAAAAAAAGAGAAACAAAATCTGATTAGGAAAAATGTAGCACCGGGTTCTCACTGTCTTCGGAAAAAAATCCCAAAATGCTCTAACTCTTATTTCTATTATTTTCCCCCTTCGCCTCCCTCCCGTCTATCCTAATAATTTTACAAATTCAAAAATATCCGCAATCGATTTGTAAGTATCAAAAACCTCTATGCACCAGTTTTGAACAATCTATCTCTATTTTATTTTTTTGCCCCTCCCAATAATTTTAAAAATTCAAAAATATCCGCAATCGATTTGTAGGTATCGAAAACCTCTATGTACCAATTTTGAATGATCTAACTCTGTTTTATTTTTTTTTGCCCCTCCGCCCCCCCCCCTTCACAGCCCTTCTAATAAATTTACACTTTCGAAAATATCCCCAATCGATTTGTAAGTATCGAAAACCTCTATATACCAATTTTGAACGATCTAACTCATATTTTTATTTTTTTGCCCCCCTCCTAATAACTTTACACTTTCTAAAATATCCCCATTCGACATGCAGGCGTCTAAAACCTATCTGTACCAATTTTGAACGGCCTAACTGTATTTCTATTTGATTTTGCCCATAACCCCCATTACCACCCCACCCCCTTCCCGCCCCTCCTAATAATTTTACAAATTCGAAAATATCCCCAATCGATTTGTAAGTATCGAAAACTTCTATATACTAATTTTGAACGCTCTAACTCTATTTTTATTTTTTTGCCCCCCTCCCCCTTCTCGTCCCTCCTAATAACTTTACACTTTCAAAATTATCCCCATTCGACTTGCAGGCCTCTAAAACCTATCTGTACCAATTTTGAATTGCCTAACTGTATTTCTATTTGTTTTTGCCCATAAACCTCCTTACCACCCCACCCCCTTCCCACCCCTCCTAATAATTTTACAAATTCGAAAATATCCCCAATCGATTTGTAAGTATCGAAAACCTCTATATACCAATTTTGAACGATTTAACTCTATTTTTATTTCCCCCCCCCCTCTCCCCTCCTAATAACTTTACACTTTCGAAAATATCCCCATTCGACTTGCAGGCCTTTAAAACCTATCTGTACCAATTTTGAACGGCCTAACTGTATTTCTATTTGTTTTTGCTCCATAGCCCCCCCCCTTGTTGCCCCATCTGGGGGCTGAATTTCTAAAATTCCAGAAATTGGTTTTTAGATAGTTGCATTAGCTATATTTTACAGCAAAAATTTCACGTATATCTATTTTTTTTTTTTTTGAGATATATAGGATTATGCGAAATCACGTTTTACGCATGTGAAATCACGTTTTGCCCCCCCACCCCCCTTGGGGACCGAATTTCAAAAATTCCAGAAACGGATTTTTAGACATTTGTATTAGCTATATTTTAAAGCAAAAATTTTACGAATATCTGTTTTTTTGTTTGAGGTATGAAGGATTTTGTGAAATTACATTTTGCCCCCTTCCCCCCCCCCCCTTTGGGGGCGAATTTTGTAAAATCGCTTGCGGCATTGTGTTTCTAAGGAACTTGTTTTCTCTTGGTTTGATATTACTATCATCTTAATTAGCAAAGTTATCAATTAAAAATCTTGTGTTAATAAATGCACTCTATTAGCCAACTTGCAAATAGTTTTAATTGTAGTTCTTTCACTCTAATGTGCTAATCTGAAATAATGTACTATAATATCGGAAATGCTCTGAATAATTTCTCAATTTAAAATTGTCATCCTGTCTCTGGATAAAATCTTAGAGAAAAGGAGAAACAGCATGGAAAATAATTCAAGTTTTTTTTAGTCCTTTTAAAAAAATAAATAAATAAATAAATAAAAAGGCTGTTTTTTAGTCATTTTTAAGTACTTATTTCAGAATTGTTTTTTGAACAGTTCTGTACAGCAATCCATTTCTTTGTTTTCTGATTCAAAAGTCTTGATTTTTTTCTCTTTAAAAGTACATTCAAATATGTAAATAAATCTATAGATTTCTTTTCTTACTTTCTTTTTTTTTTTTTTTAGCGATTTTTTGACTAAACCTAGAAATTTTCGCATAACTCATCTTAAGTATTTTATAAATAAAAAATTTCAATTCAAATGATTTGCAATTTTTTTTTTCTTTCTGATTTTGTATCATTAAAAAGTTCCAAGAAATGTTCTCTAAATTTAGAACTATAATAAAATTTCATTTTTTTTTTTTTCTTTTTTTTTAATTTAACATTTAATAAACACTTCAAACTTTAGTACATAGTGTTGAGTATTAAAGTATAACTACAAGATTTTTGATAAATCTGTGAAATTTATCGAAGAAGAAGGGAGAATGCTGAACCTACCAAAATCACCTTGGCTATAGCCTTGATTAACACAATGATAATTAGAACTCAATCATAAACTTTCGCGAGCGTACATTAAACACTGTATTAAAAAAAATAGCATAAAATACTCTCTATAAATTTGCAGAACGTTAAGTTGACACATGCAAAATAAGTATTTAAGAGGGAACAATACCTAAACCGGCTGGCAGACAAAGCTCATGTTATTCAATGGAAACTTTTTTTTTTCACAATTACTCATTCCATAATATATGTTTTTTAATTCCGTTTTCACATTTAGAAAATCAAAACCATCAAAAATTAGTACATTTTTTTTTACTTCCATTACCCAACTACCGTAGGTAATGGAAGTATTGTATTTGGTCCAAAAACTCGATATCGAGATTTCACCTGATTTTCATGTTTTAAGGTCTCCTGAGTCCAAAAAAGTGGTTTTTGTCAATTGGTCAGTATGTGTGCATGTGTGTGGGGAATCTTCTGACTATCATCTCTCCGAAACTAATAAAGATACAACTACAAAACTTCAGAATTAAGACAGAACTGGTGTACAGATGAATTTTCCAAATTTTGGAGAAAATTAGAAAAACCGAAGTGGGACCGGAAGTCTGTATCTCAAAAACAGCTCTAATGATTTTCTTAAAATTTGCTACATAAACACTCTATTAGATGTCCTTTTGAATGATATAGTTGGTTAGTTCAGGAAAATTGATAAGCGCCCTGTATAAATAGCTCAATTTCAGGTCTAGCAATTGTGCTCCTTTAAAAATGGCTGTAAGATTTTTTTTCAAACTCACCATATTAACTGTCTTTTAAATATCCTTTTGTATGTAATTATTATTTTCTGGTCAATGATTGAGTATGCCAATTTTTGGTAAAAGTTGGTATCTCAAAAATAGCTCTAACGATTTTCTCAAAAATTGTTACATAAAATCCATTTTAGATATTCTTTCTCATATATTACGTGGTTATTACAGGAAAATTAACAGTAATTCTGCTTAGGTAGGTCAGTTTTAGATCTCGGATATTAGTGTTTCAAAAAATAACTCTACCATTTACTTTTCTTATTTTTTAACTTGCTATGTAAACTGCTTTACATTTCTACATATATCAGCTTTTGTATAAATATACCAGCTTTCTCTTATAGGAAATTTATTAGATGTCTACTTGGTTAGGTCAATTTTATGTCTTCTGATCACATTTTTAAAAATTGCTTATAATACATGAAACAGTGGGTAATGGAAATTGTGTGTTTGTTTCACACCAGATTTTTTTTTTTTTTCTTTTGCATTTTTATAGTTTAATTTTGATTTTAGAAATGTAAATTTTCACTAAATTCCTTTTATTTTTATCGCAAAATGAAATACGAAAAATTTAAAAAAATGAGTTTTCAGAAAATGAGTACTAATATAGTAATTGTGAATTTTCTGTACCTGAATACAAAAATTTTAAAAATACATTTGTGTGAGTGTTCTCACACATATGTCCTTTAAAAGCTTATTTATTTATCCAAATTTAATATATAACAAAAAGGAGGGATTAATATAGATTATATAAAATAAATCTTTTTAAATTTATCTAACTCAATTAATTAATTATAGAGAATTTCCCGTTTTATTTTTAAATCAAAATTTTCATTTCTTTGTTCTTCTATCATTACAAACACATTGATCTAGGAATAAAATAAGCAATTTTTATATCAGGGTTTTTGAAAAATAGTATGTTTATACATTTTCCCCGAATGGATTAAATCAATTTAGCCATAATTATTTATTTTCAGAGGGTAATTTAAAATTCGTTTCCAGCATATTTCTAGCATATACAGCTATTAATAAAATAAAATAATCATTTGATTTCATGTTTATTACCCTTGTATACCTTAAAAACCTATTATTATTTCAAGAGGGTCATTATAATTCTAAAAATAGATTTATAGTGTTGTTTTGATAGTCTAAGCGTCGCCGTCTTTGTTCATTGAGAGTTGAAGGTCATTTGGCATGGCTTCTCAATGTCAAATCGATTTAATATTTGTAACGAACTTTTTATATTCAAAATTTAGTATGAATATGTTAGAAGAACAAAGAAACAGTTTGGCATTCTTTTGGCTGCATTTTAACGATGCCAATCTTTGGGGTTGCAATTTAACTTCTAGGAAGCTGCGAGATTTAGAAAAGCTTTTGCGATTTTGACGTTGATAGAGTAAGCCGTTTTTCTGTTGTGTCCTCCTCTCCCCCCGTCTCAATTTCCGTGGGAGATTGATATATTCTTCTGTGCTTCAAAAAAAGATGTACTTCATGCTTGAAGAGGAATTCTTTTTGTGATTTTTTCAATAAAACGCAAGTTAATCTTATTCTGTCTGATTACTTCTTCTGAAAAGGAAAATTACTATCTACAGTTTTTTTGTGTACTTCTACACGGCCCGTACAGCTATGGACCCAGGTATTGCGGTGACGGAGAAACACCGTTATAACATTAGATAAAAAGCAATTGTGAAAACAAATTTTCTCATAATAACATGGGCCACAGCTGTCAGTGAGATTAGGTATTGTCTTCTCTTAAGTTATAACCTCTTTTTGCATGCAAATTGGAAATGGCAGCTGAAATTATTCAATTTTGCTTATTCTGGTGATTTTTTTTTTAATTATTATTATTATTATTTACGAGCCATGGAAAAATGATATATTGCAATACTAATATATATGCTCTAGCTCAAAATGACAGCAAATTGCTATTAAGCTGTTGAATGTTAAGACAAAAAGAAAAAATTGTTGGCCTGTTATTTTATTTAAACAGAAAATATTGCTTTAAATATTGCGTACTTCAATTGGATATCAAATACTGGGATTTCTATGATACTACTGTGCTTTTATGTTGTGTTATGTATTCTTTATACCCTATTCAGTGAAAGGCAAAGCAGCAATTAGGTAGGTAGAGCCCTACAGGGGTTGGTGAAAGTGTTCTATGTTCCTGTTATGATGTTGGTGCATAATGGCAATATTACATGTGTACTACAGCTAATATACTTTAATTAAATATACTAAAAAGAAATATAATTAAAGAAAAAGTCTGTTTTATTTGGAAAACATTTTTCAGAATTCTTAACAGGTCCAAGAAAAAATATAATAAGAAGCAAGGAAAATTACTGCAGACTACTATTAATTTATTTGAAAAAAAAAAAAAAAATGTTATTTCTGCTATTTACAACACACAGCACAAACAGTTTTGGTTATGATAAAATTGAATCCATACTCAAACAGTGTAATTCTTCTCCACAATCACAAAAGAATTCTTTTGCAAGGCAAGATCGACTCTGACAATACAAAGTAAATAATCATACCGTAAAATCCCAAAAGTACCCCCCCCCCCTCCTTTTTGAAAAGCAAAACGGATAAATTTCAGGTGGGGGGGGGGGGGGGGTTATAATCAAGATTCTCTAACAAATTTATCAAAAAAAAAAAAAAAAAAAAAAAAAAAAATGAAGAAAAGGGAGGGGAGGTTATATTCGATGGAGGGGGTACTTTCGGGATTTTATGGTACTTACTTAAGGAAATATTAAAGGTTATCATTTCTTACATTAAAGGTAAAAAAAAAAAAAAAAACTGCGTAACGATTCCATTGATAGCGTGCATCCGACACTTTATGAAAAATTAGTTAAATTAGATATAATATATAAATATTAAAACTTAATTCAATGCCAAACTTAACTTGCAATGCCGATGTACCATAAGTGCGCCCAAAGATTGGATATAGCTTTGTTGGATGGAGAGAAAAAAAAAGGGGGGGAGGGGGGTTACTTTCAGGATAACGGAGACATTTCACTTTCAGCGAGAAAAGGGAAGGGGGGTTATATTCAATGGAGGGGGGGGAGTTACTTTCAGGATTTTACGGTACATTTAATATTTTGATAATGAACAAATATGAATACCTTTTAAATTATCTATTTTGATAACTAATTCAGATAAAGCAGCAATATGAGCCAAATCTTCATCAGGACTTCCTTCCTTAAGACGGTATTTTTTAAGTTTTTGTTTTCTTCTACTTTTTGAGCTTTTTCTTGTCATGATAGATCTGTATCAGAGAATTTATATATATATATATATATGATTGACATAAAAAATTTAAATTTTACTGCAGTTACAAGAAAAAACAATTGTAATTTAATATTATTGGATTTTAATACATTCAAATAATTTGTTTGTCTTCAATAGCCAGCAACAAATGAATCTATTTCAAAATAATGAAATTAAAAATACACTACACAAATAAAAAAACAACGAAGAATATAATATGATAATTTTAAATAAAACAATCACAACATTTAATAGTTATTCCACATTAGTTACAATGGTTTGATTCATATCAATGACACAAGATCATAGCCAATGGGGATTTTGGGGCTCATTAATAAATTTAATGGATACCCTTATACAGACTATTCATTCATTGAAATTTAAGCAAATCCAATCTTAAATATGTTTTTTACAATATGAATTTGAATTTTTCAAGTAAAGGCTACTTGGGAACAAAATAGAGGAGTAAGTTGCCCAGTGAACCAGCCAAGGTATTTGTAAGATAATTGAGCAAATGTTCAACTTTGGTTCAGTTAGTTTCATTATTTCAGGTGTTATTGTGATGACAAATTTTCCATTAGATAGATATATATAGATAGATAAACTAACTGATTACAATAGATCAATTTCTAAAGAAATTAACTTAAAACTAAAAAATACGACTATACAGACAGAAAAATAGTAGGTTAGTTTTATATATCAGTTTCAGTTGTTGGAGTTTAAAAATTTCCCTTACTGTACAGCACTAATTTTTCTAAAAATATAAGAAAAATTAAATCATAAAAAAAGTTTATATAATTTATTTATTTAAAAAACCGTGTTTCTATTTTAAATTACTTAGATTTCAACAAAAAACATCTTAACATGCCTGATGCATTTGTACGCATTAAAAAATATATATATATATTTTAGAAATTTATACATTAAAAAGCATAAAAAAAAAAAAATAAATAAAAAAACTGTATGAGTGGATCAAATTATACTTAGATTTATAAAGCAGAAAATTTTAATTTAAAAGTAAATGTAACTATGCAAAATACAATTTTATTTATTTATTTATTTTTGTTTACCCAGATAACTGAGACGATTCAGTACAAGATGTAGTTAAAGATGCCCCATCAGCAACACTATCTCCTTCATCAAATAGTTCTTCATCATAGTGTTTCATCAAGTCTAGATTTAAATAATAATTTTATAAAAACTGAAAATAAAACAAGTAACAATAAAATAAAATAAATAAAAATTAGTACTAATTACAATTCTTTGACAATCCCAAAGTCTTATATAAAAAGCATAAAAATTCAAAAGATAGCTTAATTACACTTCTTTAAATTATTTAAATAGATTTAAATAGAAAATAAACAAATAAATACAATAACCAAAAAGAAGTACTTGCAAATTCAGCATCTTTCTGTTTTTGTATTCTAACTACTTTTAATCTCTCATTGTGGTTGCAAAAGTCTTTAAATAACTGCATAATATGAGATTGCAGAAAAGAATAATGATCAAGAAGAGCTGGCTTTAAATGACTTTCCAGTATATCTTGACGTCTGTGCTTGGAAATCTTGGAAAAAAAAAAAAAAAAAAGACTATCATAAATAATTTGTTAAACTCTTTATTACTAGAATATATAAAAGACTTAAAATTACAAACTACATTTTTTTTTTTTTTAATTCTGTTCTTTTTTGTCAGTTTTTAAAATCAATAAACAACTGGCTTTCAGAAACATTTTAATACTATCCTACTTTGACAGTTATTAAAAAAAAAAAAAAAAAATTGAACAGTAGAAATTTATTAAAATGGGCTATTTAGGATGCATAACACAAATTTAGAAAAAAAATGGAATAATTTAATCTATTCCAAAAAAAAAAAAAAAAAAAAAAAAATGGGTATGAGAGAAAATTTGCTCCAGGCACCCTGAACCTGGTTATGAGGTTAGGGTGGGGGTTGGGGTGTTCTGAAAAGACTTAAGTTTTAAGTATTTATATCTGCTGAAGTTACCGTGCCAGTATTTTAACCTGAAATATTCTCTGCAATGCTACTTCAAGCCATAGATTCTGATCCAAAAAGCTATTATGTATAAAAAGTGACTATAGAATGACAACCCAAAAACTGAAAGAACCCAGAAATATCAACTGGAATAAACGCCTAGTTAACACAAAAAAAAAAAAAAAAAAAAACTATTAAAGACCTATACAGTCTTTCTGTATAGTACTTACAATCCACAATTGTGCACATCTTCAGTACAAATCTTACATTCTTCAATTGTTGCTCCTGAACTTTTCAACTGTTTTTCTTCTTCTTTACATTTCAGTTCCCCCATTATCTGTTGTCAATCTGGAGGAATGATACTGCATTCACAGTCTTTAATGGAATGGCATAGGGGCATGTTCTCCAGTATAAACTTAACCAATCACATTAACCCTAATTCCATAACCACCACAAAAAACAGCCCAATATCACTCCCACACCAACACACTAAAAAGAGAAGCCATCAAAATTCTAACCTGCCCCTCTGTCATTAACAACTGTGAGTACAGTACCATTCCTCCAGATTGGCAACAGCTCATGGTGGAACTAAAAAAAAAAAAAAAAGAAAAACAATTTGAAAAGTCTCGGAGTAACCTGAAGATGCACAAAACTGAGAAGTGAAAGTATCATACAAAAAAGCCATATAGGTCAGGGTGTAAATGATTTTAATCAAATGATTAAAATCAAATGATTTTTTTTTTAAATCGTCAATCTTAATCAAAAAAATAATTTATATGTTTTGTTTTGGAAATATTTTATATACTTTTCTAAGGTTATTAAATTCAAATATAAACAGAAAAGTAAGGATATATATATATCTAAGACAAATAAGATCTGAGATATATATCTCAAATTCCCCACACATACTTCAACATTTTTATTTCCTATATGACATTTTAGAAAGCTACATCAAAACTGGTCAATTTTTATGCAAGTTTGCAATGATAATCAAGATGATTTTTACACTAATATCGGGTTCAAAGTCATGAATACGGCATTTAAAAGAAACACAGAAGGTATGCTTGCAATGTTGAAACCCATTTCAGTGGCTGTAGACAAAATGCAAATTGTTCGATAAAAAACCCCTAAAATCTTCAAATACTTTGGAATGGTGGAGATCACAGGGGTGAAACTGACCTCAACTCAAAAACCCTGAAAATTACTACTAAAAACTTATGCGTAAAACGAAGAAGGAAAAACAACTCAACAATACATTAGATGAACTCTATATGGATTCGATTGAATTAAATTTATAATCTAAGCAAATAAGAAATTGATAAATTATAACAGAACAAATATTTCTGAATGAAAAACTTCACAAACAAAATATAGTGCACTAAAACTGATATCCAATATAAAAAATATATTATGATTTGGGTTTTTTTTAGCGTCAGTTTTAAGGCACTTTACTTTATGCAATACCAAATCTGTAATTACAAAAATGTAAAACATCACCAACACCATTATATTTGGAAGAAATTATAAAAAATCAATTCTTACCTTTTTCAAAAACATTTCATTACTGCAAAAGAATGGAAAATCGTTGAAATCCAAGATTATAAAAAACAAATGTGTAGGGAGAAAGACGAAGTGTTATACTTTATTAATATTTATTTAGTATAAGAAATAAAATGCCAGAATAATCAACATTTTATGTATCAAAATTTTTGGAATAGCACCATTGGGGTTATATAGGTCATAAGAAATGCATAACTAAAAATTGTAATAGTTAAATTAAGAAAATTAAAAATGCTTTCCAATAAAATAAAAGTAAAAAAACTTTCAAACATGGGAACTCATTAAAAGTAAACAAGCCTCCTAATATATATATATTAAGAAAAAACTTTAAAATTCCATCAAAAAAAAAAAAAAAAAAAAAAAAAAAAAATAATAGTAATAATAATAATAATGGTATTAAAATAAATGTATTTAGTAATAATAAAAAGATACAGTAATGAAATTAATAAAGAAAAAACTATAAATTTCAGCAAAAAGTAAGAAAAAAATAAAATAAAAATGGTATTAAAATAAAATTAATTAATTCTAATAATAAAAAATATATACAGCAATGGAATTAATATTTTTAACATCTAATCTAGGTCTGTTTCTTAAAAAAACTGGCAATTTTTGTTTGTTTAACATTTAGTTTTTTTTCTGGCGAATGTGAACGTTTAATTGGTGAAGTCCTTGATGTTGAAGGAACACAGAAAATTTCTTTGGTAACATTAATATCATTATGACATCTTGCTTCATTATCACATTGTTTTATTGAATTACTTTTGTCCTCAAGTGTATTTGAAGACATTGCTGCTACAGCACAGTTCTTAGAATCTAATGTCTGTTGGTAACAGGAACGACTTTTAATTAAGTTATCAGCAAAACTTTTCTGGATAGGTTCATTCATGGGATTTTTTGATCCAAATATTTCACAAGTTGTTGCATTTTTTGACAGCAAATAATATTTGATCGTCTGCACAGAATCCAAACTTTCGATGTTTAATGAAGTTCTGTTTGAGGTCATAATATTTCCCATATTGTTAAAGGCACCTTCAACATGTGGGCCATGAAAGCATGTCAGTACAGTTTTTACTAATTTTGACAAGTGTGGATACTTAAATTCACCACCCTGCTTCATTTTAAATATTGAAGCCCAAAAACTTTCAATATTGGTGGAATCTATTTTTTCCAAATCAGAATCAACTTGGTACAGGCGTACCTCTTTGTCAAATTCTGCAAATTCAGTTTGAGATATAATATTGGTAGATTCAGCTAATTTAACCAGAGCTGAAAAGGTTGCAGTTTTACCTCTGAGATCAGGATCTAATCCAGAAAATTTAATTAGTGATGAATTCCTCAATGGTAATTTTTTTAGCATATAAGATGCACACCTAGAATAAGCTTTTTTTACAGTTTCTATAAATTCTTTAATGACTGGATTATTTTTTTTTTGCTTTCTCTGACTATCTTGGAAGAATCCATGCCTAAATATATCAAGTTATTAGGCAAATAACAATTAGGATCATCAAGATTGATTTTTAAGAGATCTCCAACAGTGCTAGCATTAGAAATACTATCATGTTCAATAAAAAAAGCCAAAAATTGTTTGGTTAAATTAAACAATTCTACATGGATCAAATGTAGAGAAACAGACTTTTTTTGGAATAGTTTCAAATAAGAGTTGAACTGTTGAAGGACAGATTTATAAATACCAAAATGAAGAAAAGTCTTTTTTTTCTGGTCAAATAACCGTTTAATTATCCGCTGTTTCCTCTTTTTGCCATCTTCTGTTATGTGTTTCTTCTTAAGTGAAGACTGAATTTCTTTAATCTTATCAATTTGTGAAGAAGATAATTCATTTTTTTCAAAAATACTTTCCATATCACTTCTAAAAGTTTCTGCATCCTCTTTCTGCAACCATGTAAAGTAAAACAAAATCAGAACATCCCAAAGATATTCCAGTCTCTCAATAACAAGTAGTACATATAACCACCTGTGATCAGGTCGAGAAAGTGGTTTTAATGGTTTAATACCCATGATTAGACACAATTCAAAGAAAATTTCACGCTTTGATGAACTTTTCAAGTCAAAATATACATCATCACACAGTATCTCAATATGTTTCAAAAATACCTCAGTAAATTTTTTTGCAGAATTATTGACTGTGTGGCACGTATCTCCATCAATATCTAACAGATGAGGTGCTTTTTTATTCCTTATTTGGTCTTCAACCCCATTTTTCATGCCTCGCATTGTATTACATGAATCCATCAGTAAACTTACAAGATTTTTCCAGGGTATATAATTATCTTCTATTACAGAAACAATAGCTTGAAAAATGTTATCTGATGTGCAGGCAGATAATTTCACAGACATTAGATGCCTTAAAATGACTTTTTCCTCTATATCACAGTAGTATTGAACCAATGTTGTCAAAATGCTCTCATTGGCTTTATTAGTCGATTCATCAATATTCAAAGAAAAAAATGTCTTTTGAAGAATGTTAAACTGTTCATCTTTAACAGTTTTGGCTAAACCATATTTTAGTTTATAGGCAGCAGTAGTACGGCTCATTTGTAAAGAGTTTAATGCTGTTTGATCTTTTGATAAAGTCTTACTTAGCTCTAAAAGACCTGGAGCCAACGAAAATGACAAAGAATGTTCACCAATAAATGATGTTAATAAAGCCTCTGCCCTGCATTTTCTCGTAGTTAGATCAACAGTTCGATCAGCCGAAATATAACTAGATGTTGATGGAGATGAGTATGAAAAGAGAAATTGTGTGTTTTGCACAGATTTTCTTGCTTTTTGATGACCAGCAGTCGATGAATGTCTTAAAAGAGCATTAAAACCTTCAGAAGCATACCGAATGGAGCTATTACAACAAGTGCAAAAGCATGCTCCAGGCTGATCAATCTTTTTGCACCATGATCCAATTTTATCGTTCAAATTATCTTCAATTTTGAACCAGTCCCATCTGAACTTGTTAATAACATTTTCTTCTAACTCATTCAAGTCATCTTTCTCCGATAAAAATTTCATTTTTGCTAACGTGAGTAACACTCGGACATGATCAACGACGCTAAGAACAAAAATAAACAACGCGAACGTGAGAGGAGAGGAGAAACATTATCATCGCTTCACTTCCCTTTCAAATACATTTGCGAAAACATGGAGAAAGATATTCAACTTCCAGACTTTATCGCAATTTACAGCACAGTTGCTCCATTGCGTTGCGGCCCGCGGCAATCCGACTTCTCGTTTCTCGGGAAGGCGGAGTCATTGAGGGAGGAGTTAAACAAGTGCGGTTGTAAATGCATTGTAGTTATCGGGAGGTAGGAAGGTGAAGGTCATTTTCTCTTTCGGTTTCGGACTCCGGAGTGGAAAGTGCGTAGCTGAAGCAGAGAGGATACTTGTAAGAGGGGAGGGAAAGTAGCTTATTTTCCGGGAATTTGCACTTATCGCCGTCAAATAAAAAGTTGTTTAAATATAAAAGACGATCTCAGCAACATTATTAAATTGCGATTTTTCTCATTTTATTATTTTTTTCATATTTGACTATGAATATGTAATTTTCTATAGATTTCAATATTTCCAAAAATCCGGAATTCCGGGATTCGTGTAGTTAAAAAATCCGGATTTCCGGGAGTACCCCGGAAAAGTTTCACCCCTGAGATCAATAGCACTTCTAAAGAACTTCATTGATCAGAAAGAACTTGATATAATCAGTTGTTATGTACTGCAAAAGGAACAACTGCAGGGATAGAGAGGATGTTTTTCAATTTTTTTACTTGTACATAGCAAATTGTGAAACCAATTGTGTGTAGAAAAAGCAGCTAAATTGGTCTTTCTGTTCAAATCTTTAAACAAAACTAATTGAATGAATCTTTAAATATTTTGATATTGTACATTGTAGATAAAATACAATTTTCTTTTCTGATTTTCAGTTTGAAATTACTTTGTTATTGATTGTTTATCTTTTGAAATTATTAAAAATTATTTTAATAATTAATATTCAATTATGAAATAATTATTGACAATGTTTAACAGTGTTTGATTTTGATAATGTTTATGTATAATGCAACTGATTATGTTTATGTGTAAAAAAATCTGATTTAAATAAAAAAAAATCCAATTTAAATTAAAAAAAAAAAAAAAAAAAAAAATCTTTTTTTTTTTTTTTTTTAATCATGATTTTTATACACCCTGGTATAGGTATTTATGTAATAGTGTTTTTAGTTAAAAGAATCCATTTATGTAAGGCCAGACTAAAGCAGTATAAGCAGGACCAATGCCTATGTCCTCCCTTCCCCCCATTCTGGATTGGCCTTTTGAATCAAGTTTAAAACTTACTTCAGTGTTTTTTCATAGTTATCAATTTAAGTGAAAACATATAAAGGGCCTCCTGATAAGGGGTAAGGGTCTCAATAAAGGGGTCTCTAATTAGGGGTCCCCCAGTGACACTTTCACCCTGGGCCTTGAGAGTTGTAGGTCCATTACTGAGCAGAGATTTAATTATAAACACCCAATATTTTTAAAATAAAATCTTTAGTGGAAAAAAAAAAATACATTGTGAAAAACTACTTGAGCATGAAAATAATTATTTTTCAACATTTTAAGTGTTAAAAAACTACTACTTGGGCTGAAAATACTCACTAGTAACTTTGCTCTAATGCAAATGAAAAACAATTAATATAAACAGCAAAAACTTTACCAAAAGTAAAGCAGCATTCCATTCACAACCATCTATAAGTGTAGCAATACTGTCTTCAATATCCTAAAAACATTTTTGAAATGTATTTATTGATTTTCGGAATGCAATTGATAATACAAATCTAAAAATGGCAAGTTATAACAAATTCATTTACCTTCACATAATGCTCTAGTAGGTATGAGGCTTCTACAAATTGTTTATTACTCTTCAATTTATCTAAAAATGAATAAAGAACGTCTGAATTTTACTTAAAAAATAAGATTTTTTAGAAGAAATTTGTAGCAATGTTTCAACAAGTTTTTAAGCTATAACTAACAGGATTTCATTATTAAGTTAATTGTGTTGTTTATATCTTTATGTGTATATAATGAATTGTAAATATATAAATTATTTGAACATTAAATTTATCTTTTATCTTTGTATATTTCTTCTACAAATAATAATAAATTAAGTGTTTGATGGTATTGAAGCTAATTCATTATTCATAAATAATATGCATTCATGAAAATTTTTATCTTTTAGGGTCAAATCTCATGTAAAACATTTATATATATATATATATATATATTGCAATTTTACTTTTATTCTGTTAAATATCAGAATCTTGATCAACATGACTGCATTCATGTTATCACTAGCATGATAGATATACGAGAAGATAAGTTGATTAAAAAGAAAATACACAAATAAAACTGACTAAAAGTAACAGAAAACATACTTTCACATTCATACTATAATAAATAAATATTTCTCTTAACCCAAATCAATCTTCATAAAAACTATTAAATCAAGATTAAAATTACACTATTAAACCTAAAAAATCAACTTCTAATAATATAAATCTTCAATAAAATTGGCGGTGATAGAAAGCTTTATTATTTAATTAAAGCTGATTTTAATGAGAATATTATTACTAAAATATGAGTATTCAAATTACAGGGGAAAAGTTGCATAAACGTTTTTAAATTGTCAATTTTAGAACATAAAAATATTCAAATTAAAATAAATAAAAAAATCTGGAGTGACTCCACTCGACTTTCCGAACATTGAGTAATTAACAGTTTTGTAGATAAAGTAAAGAAAGAGGAGTTGTTAAACAAACAAAAGAGAGAAAACCATAATAGAGTGTTTGAGTATTTTTCTCCATCTATTACACGATGTTTTATTTAACGCTACTGAACTTTGAGCCCATAGTTCATAATGATAAGGAAATTTTCGTTGTGTCCCTGTAAAAACCTATAAATGCTAGATTAACCAAAATGCTTGCTTATAGCTAGGGCAACAGTGACTTATAATATTCATATAAATTTTCAGCTGAATTGAATAAGGCCGCTATCACACTTTTAAAAATTTGGTCCCATAGGCCATAATGATAAAGAATTTTTCTTTGTGTCCCTGTAAAAAAACTGTAAGTGCTAGATTCACCAAAGTCTATACAGTTAGTTCAACTGTGATCTATAACATGTGTACAAATTTTTTGCTCAGATTAATAAGGCGTTTAGGCGCTATCACACTTTTAAAAAATTGGCCCCATAGGCATAATGATAAAGAATTTTTCTTTGTGTCCCTGTAAAAAAACTATAAGTGCTAGATTCTCCAAAATCTATACAGATTGAGTATTTGTGACCTATAATATGTGTATAAATTTTTTGCTCAATTGAATAAGGCGTTTAGATGCTATCGCACTTTTAAGATTTTGCTCCCATAGGCCATAATGATAAAGAATTTTTCTTTGTGTCCCTGTAAAAAAACTATAAGTGCTAGATTCACCAAAATCTATAGGGTTCGTACTATAGTGACTTACAATATGCGTACCAACTTTCAGGTTAATTGAACAAAGCGTTTAGACGCTAGCGTGTTCACTCACAGACATACACACATACATACATCATCGTAAAAATAGTGGAAACGGACTCAGGGGACCTCAAAACGTATAGAAACATCAAAATCTCGAATTCGGATTTTTGACATAATTACAATACTTTCCTCACTATAGAGTTCGGAAAGTAAAAAGAAGCAATACAAACCAGCAATTCCTATGCATAATGCAAGTATTCTGTCATCGGAACAACTCAATTCTGTTGCAACATATAGCATAGATTGCCAATTAAGTGATTCTCTGTATGCCATAAGAGCCTTTTCGTATTCTTCACATCGAGAAAACACTATACCAGCTTCATCGTAATATCTTTTATCCATCAGGTAATTTCCATATTCTTTCCATACAATCTAGAAAATCAAGATAAATCATTCATTAAAAACTAAGAAAATTCATTATATAGAATTTCACGTGAGAAACATAAATTATAAAAAAAAAATGTTAAAGGAAAAAAAAAATATATATATACACACAGATTTGTAAGCATTTTTTAATTGTACTTATTCGTTATGCTACCTAATCTTTGACATATATTAAATATTAATATGTATAGTTATTAATTTTTGAATAAGCTAAATATTTTAATATTACAGCCATTTATTGATAATTATGCTGATTGTAATTTAAAATATATTTATTTTTAACAATGAAATAGTTAATAAATGTAAATATTAGTAATACAAGAAAACATAATTATAAGAAATAAATGAATCTACTGAGATTGAGAGATTTGTATTGCAATTTTTCTTCTTCTTTTTTTCACTATTCCCTCTGGCAGGTTTTTATGCACACGCATGTCAATTTTCGTACTTTTATGTTCCATGGAGGCTGAATGTATAGATGAACAGACAGACACATATCTTCTTTTATCATTATAAGTATCAGAGACTCCTTTTTTTAACTCATATTTCTAAAATTTTATTAACAAAAATTATCATATATATATTTTAAATTCTCAAATAAATTAGCTTACTTTATATCTGTCGGATGCAGTAGGAAACAAATACAGAGAATCAATGAACAATCTCTGATCTCTAATGAGGGACAGACATTCATCAAAATGTTCTTCTGTGAAAATACATAAAAATAAAACAATAAAATATAACTGAAATTAAAAATGACTAGAGTCTGGTTTATATGCACTATAAAAAATACAATATATACAGGCAAACACTTTGTCTTTTAATGTTATATTTAAAAGGGAAAAAAAAAATCTCTCAAATATTCATTTTATACAGATATACAAAAAAATAACAATTACAATCAACTCTGTGAAATCCATGCAGTTTGAAATAAAAAAAAATTTGCCAGATTACAGAAGTTGATGGATTAAAGATCATTACCAATTATATACATGTTTAATTAAACAAAATCATACACATATTTGAGTTTTAAAGTAAAGTCTTTGTTATTTTCAAATTTTGCTAACATATTATCCCACACAAAATAATAATAATAATAATAAATTAATATTAAAAGTTCAATTTGAGTTGTGCTTTTGCTTAAACAAAAACTATATTTAATGTTACTAACACTCTCTCTCTCTCTCACACACACACACACAAATAAATTTCTGAATAAAAATAATATTTCAAAAGATAAATATAAATAAAATAAATAAATAAATACAAGCCTTTCAAAATGTGATTCTAGAAAAAAATGTGAATCCCTTTCAATTTTATGCAACTAAACACATTCTTTGCTATCAAATTTAAAAATAAAAAAGTTGAATGTTACATTAAATATGAATAATTTGTATATTTATACTGATGATAAAAGTTAATTAAAGGAAAACTTTTTTTTTTTGAAGAAAAAAGACTTTCACTTGGTGTCATGTATGAAAAATAGTTCATGCTTCAGTAATTTAAAATTAAAATCCTGATAGGTGATTAAATATATTGAAGACTGAAAAAAATCATGCTCGTCAAGACAAAAACTTTTAATCACACTCACACTAGAAGATGGCAGAGCGAACAAAGAATGTAAAAAAAAAAAAAAAAACCAGTGCATGCATCTATGGTTGTTGTGTGGAATAAGGCTGACTGACTATACTGCACTAGGGTCCTAAAGCCTATAGGTGGAATAATCCTGTGTGTGTGTGGGGGGGGGGGGGGGGGGGGGCATCTTTCTAAGAGGTCCTAGCCTGCATGCGTCTATGAATTAAGATATTTAATAGTCCCAACACATGTCTGGCAATGAATTTGACTTTAAAATCAAAACATTAAACAAAAAGGGGTGGGTGGGGAGAATTTAGTCATCAAGACAAATATCTTCTAAATATATTTAATAAATAATATTTAAATATAAAATTGCAAAAAAGGACTATTTTAATAAATAAAAATCGTGGCAATTGATTTGACAAAAAGTGAAAAGCAAAATATTGAAAAAACATTTTTTTAAATTGACATGATCAATAATATACATTTCTGTATTTTACAATATATAGTTATAAATATCTAATTCTAATTAATAAAAAAAAAAAAAAAATGCAAATGGAGCTGTCTTTTTGTTTTCCTCCCTAAGATGTATAATGGCCACTGCTTTCTCCCTTCCACTGTATCAACATTTCAAAACAGGTATATATATATATATATATATATATATAACTTAACAAAATCAAACAATTTAATTTAAAAATTAATAAAAAGCCCAACAAAATTAAAACAAATACTCAATTAATTGTGACTTTTACAAATCAAATTTTGAATAGTATTAACATTACATCTATCATTAATGACAAAGAATGTTTGTTTCCGATTAAAGATTTAAATCTATCTCGTACCTTCAAATATCCTCTTCCTCTTGGCAGAAAGATATTCAATTATAATTCTGTATCTAAGTCTACCTCTTTTACTAACACTGTAACATGTAAATGCAATGATCCTTCTTTCTCTAAATTTATTGACAGAGACCATGGACACATTATCACTGGTAATCTCAATATTATTGATAATTATCAATTAAAAAAATTCATGGAATTTGGCACCAAATTTAGACTTCCAGTTAAAACTAGCATTCCACAAATCTTTCAACAGTTTTCTTATGACCTAGATTTATTTATTTATAAAATATCTATTACTCATAATAAACCTATTGCCTACTTCACTCAATAGAAAGTTTTAGTGTTACAAAAAATTAAAAATGCATTATTTATCAATTCTTTAAATCTGGTGTTATTTAAAAAATCTGTACTTCTTAACTCTATCAAATCACTACAGGATGACTTTGTGATCACTTATGTTGATAAATCACCTAATAATTATGCCATTATTTGTAAATCCTACTATCTCTCTATTTTAAACTCTTCAGTCACTAATAGTAACATCTTCAGTCACTAATAGTAACATCTTCAGTTTAACTAATAATAACCTTATTATTAATAATCGAAAAATACATAATTACTATAAACTACTTCAACTTCCCTTCAATAACTTTAATTATCCTTATATAGTTCTCATACCTAAGTTTCACAAATCTCCAATTAAATTTTGCACTGTCACTGTTGGGTGTAACACTTATAACAACAATGCTAATAAAGCTCTACTGGATATTCTAAAACAAATTTACAATTGTACTTGCAAAGTTGATAATTTACACTGTCTTAAAAATAGCTTTCAATTAATTCAATACATCAAATCGCTCGATTCAATAGACAATATTATGACTTTTGACTTTCAAGATCTTTTCAATAATATTGAGTTATCAGATCTTAGTAATATCATTTACAGTCTTTTTCAAGAATATAAAGCTCAAATTAATCTTCCTCACAATTTTAGAGCAGAAAAATTTAAAACACTTCTTAACTTTGTTATCCATAATAATTATATCTTCCACAACAACGATATCTATTTGCAACAATTAGGCATCCCACAAGGAGGTTGTAGCTCCAGTATTTTGTCAGATCTCTATCTTTATTATTATGAAAAGCAAATTTGCAATGATGATGTTCGATTTTATCGTTACATCGATGATATTATTGTATTTTATCTCAACAAGCACTCACAAAATGACTTTTCCTTCAATTATCCACCTAATTTAAAGCTAACTCAAAATGCTCTAACTAATCAATCAATTAACTTTTTAGATCTCAAAATAATCATTGATGGTAATAAAATTTACACAGATATCTATGACAAACGGCAAGATTTTAGTTTTAAAGTAAACTTATTTACACATTTTAATTCATGTCTGCATCTTTCGGTATTTAGAAACATCATCATTAACCATTTATTTCGAATTAATCATTTATGTTCTGCGAAGTTTAAAAACAAGAATATTAATAACCTGATCACAGCCACTGCTAAAATGGGTTTTCCTAAAAACTTTGTATTTTCTATTTTATATCCTTAACCATGTAAAAAAAAAAAAAAAAAAAAAGCTGTGTACACTTTTGTGTATATCAACAAAAAAATTACAAAATAATAAAAGACAGTAAAAAAATCTGGTGTGAAACAACCACACGACTTCCATTATCCGCTATTACATGAATTATATGCATTTTTGAGAGATAATGTGATCAGAAAACACAAAAGTGACCTAAAGAGAAAATCGTTAGAGCCGTTTTTGAGATACCAACTTTTACAAAAATCAATTACTAACCGGAAAAAAAATAATTACATACAAAAGCATATTTAAACGTGAGTTAAAATGGCGAGTTTGAAAAAAATCCGTACAACCGTTTTTAAAGGAACGCCTTGCGAAGCCTGAACTTGAACTATTTATACAGGACGCCTATCAATTTTCCTGAACTAACCAACTATATCATTCGAAAGGACATCTAATAGAGTGTTTATATAGCAAGTTTGAAGAAAATCGTTAGAGCCGTTTTTGAGATACGGACTTACGGTCCCACTTCCGGTTTCCGATGTCCTACTTCCGGTTAAACTCAATTACTAACAGGAAAACAATAATTACATACAAAAGCATATTTAAAAGTGAGTTAAAATGGCGAGTTTGAAAAAAATCCGTACAACAATTTTTAAAGGAACGCCTTTGCGAGGCCTGAAATTGAGCTATTTATACAGGCCGCCTATCAATTTTCCTGAACTAACCAACTATGTCATTCGAAAGGACATCTAATAGAGTGTTTATACAGCAAGTTTGAAGAAAATCGTTAGAGCCGTTTTTGAGATACGGACTTACGGTCCCACTTCCGGTTTCCGATGTCCCACTTCCGGTTTTTCAATTTTCACCAAAATTTGGAAATTTCATCTGTACACCAGACGTATTTCAATTCTAAAGTTTCGTAGATCTATCTTTATTAGTTTCTGAGCTATAATAGCCAGAAGATTCTCCACATACATACATACATACATACATACATACATACACACATACATACACACTGACCAATTGCCAAAAAACACTTTTTTGGACTCAGGGGACCTTAAAACGTGTAAATCAGGTGAAAACCCGATATCGAATTTTCAGACCGAATACAATACTTCCATTACCTACGGTAGTAGGGTAATGGAAGTAAAAAGGTGGCGGTTGGGTGGGCAGATGTTTGATTACGGAGGTGGGGTGGTGTTGTAAGGCTGGATGGTTGGATGGGTTTGTGAAATTAAAAAAAAAAAAAAAAAAAAAAAAAAAATTCCACTAAAATTTCAGTTTCTTCCTTTCTGAGTTGTCAACTATATTTAAAATTCTAATCAATCTGTGAATTTCATTGTTGCTTTGTGGTTTCATTGTTATTCATCTGCTTTGAAATTTTGCTTTTTTAAACCCATATGGTTCCTGTTCTGGTCGTGGCAGGCTGGGTGAGTGTTGCCAGCGTGAAACTAGTTTAACCCCACAGGCAAGTCACAAGTCTTGCCGCCTGCCTCCTTCCTTCCTATCTTGTGTTTCTTAGGTTATTTTTTCATTAATTTTGATAAGTTTATGGTTTTGAGTTGGGATTTGTTGTGTTACTTTATTGATTCATTTGTTTTGCAGGCTGTTGATTAGTGGATCTGGTTTCTTTACATTAGTGTATTTCATCCACTGATAAAATTTTTTTAAATCTTATTGGTCATTGGTATTTCAGTGATCTTGTATCTGTTGCTTGGCTTCTACTATGCTTAATAGATCATCTTTATTATGTATATATATATATATATATATTAATAATAACATTTTTATAAAATTTTTGGGCAAAAAGTTTCATTGGCTAAATTCTTTGCAACAAGGTGGGCATACTTATTCAGTAATGTAAAATAAGGACTTTTTAAGGGCATCCAAAAGATTTTCTAAAGAATCTGAACAATCTCTCAATGATTATAAAAAATTAAAAAAGAACCACAGAACTGGCATTAAAAAGTAATAAGTACAAAACTTTGAATAAACACCATAAAGTGCAATAACTCACAACAATTGTTTCGGGTTAAAAGAAAACACAACTCTTCATGAGGCAAACAAAGTAGGTACGAGTGCTGCAAACAAACCAGCAACAGCACACACTGTCATTTTATTTGCAGCATTGATGTTTGTTCAAAGTTTTGTATCTATTACCTATTAATCTCTCAATGAATATCACACAAAATGCTTTTTAGAAGAGCCTTTTTGAACAAAATAACTTTTTAAAGCATAATTGAAATTTTTTTGGAGTCTTCCTTAAAAAAAAAAAAAATAAATAAATAAATAAAATGCAATTTTTAAAATTTAATGCATTTAATATATATGTGTGTGATTTTTTTTCTAAACTAAATTGAAATAATTAGCTCTATAAATTAAAGCTGGAAAATTTCAAATCAACTTAGTTTAAATAATTTTTATTTATTCTTTCATTGGATACATTTAATTTTTATATAATTTATCATTAATATAATTTTTCAATGCTATTTACATGCTTAAAATTAAATGCATTTTACTAAGGTTCAGAAAATATATATATATATATAAAAAATATATAGTATCCAAAAATCAAGATTCAATAAATGTTTTTGTTATTATGGTAGAAACAGACTTACCACATTTACTGATATGCTGCAATGCTTTTTTATACCTTCGAAGATGCATATCAATTTTAAATTTTCTGTAATTTTCTTCTAATTTCAGTAAATTATTATAAAATGGTAAAAATTCTTTGGGATCCTAAAACAGCAAAACAAACAATAATTAGTTTTTTTAGATATAATAAAAGAAAAAAGCTCCTTTCAGACCAAGTTATACTTCTGCATAAATAAAAAGTTTTTCATGATTGGTTATTGCTATTGTATATGTATTTTTTCAATTTTAGAATGATTCATTAAAAAAAAAAAAAAAAAAAAAAAAAAAAAAATGCTGTAGTGTACATTTATTAAAATTCATGAAAAACAGGGTGGTAACACCACCTATTAAGGGATTTGCACCAAAAGTTGATAGGCACTATCTTAAGTAAAGATTCAACTACATATAAATTTATATGAAATTCTGTGCATAGTTCTTGACCTAGAACTGCCACAAAATTTTTGTCTCAATCACACACACCGACGGACATTTTCAAACAATAGTCAAATTGTGTTCTAGACTTCTCAAAATGTGTAAATCCACATACAACTGCAATTCGAAAATTACTACTACCATCCAATACTTTCTTCTATATAATATAAGAAAGTAATATAACTCAACTACATATGTTTTAAAATTTTTTAATAAAACATGAATTTAGAAATTTAATATGAGCTAAATTATAAAATTAAATGATTTTTTTTTATTACAAGTGAAGGGGTGATTTTGACTCAAAGGTAAAAACTGCTGAAAGCTAGAGCCTCATGTAAATTATATATACACATCGAATGATACTCAAATTATTTAGATCAAAAGCTTCCAATCTTTTTACAATTCATTCATATATCATCTGGATGAAAAAGGAACAACCAATGAAAACAAAAGATAACTTTATAGGAAATATGAAAATAAGATGTGTTACATTAAAATCCCTGAAATCAGAGGTAGCCACCCCAGCAGCAGAAAGTGCTTAAAACTGCGACGCATGTCGCAGAACAATTGAGGCTTTTGCAGAACATTTCATCTATCCCCTAACTGGATGATGTTGATACAGCTAACATTCTAAAATTAATAAAACCTAGATATGTTCAACTGACCTGTAAATCTGTTAGCATACTAGAAAATTGCTGGAAACAGTCATTGTTTCAATGTATAGACAAAATTTATAAACATTTTGTAAGTAGTATATCCACATTAATGTGACAATATTACTGCCAAAAGCCATTGAAAAAATTGCAAATTCTGGGTGTATTCCTCAGTTTTAGATTACAAAAACTTTAAATCATGTTTTATTATAAATGTGTAATAAATATTTTACTAATAAGTACTATTTTTATGCTTATTTTGTATTTTACTGTGCTTTGACAAATTTGAACCAAATACCTGCAGAACATCTGCAAATTTTAATGTCTCGTTGCAGAACATCAAATATAATTCTGCTCCTGGGGTAGCCACTGAATGCAAACACTCCTGAAAGTGTTCATTCAAAGGGGGGGGGGGGGGGGGAATTCTGGTGTGTAATAACTACACAACTTCTATTACACAGTACTATACATATTATAAACTTTTTTTTTAGAGATAATGTGATTAGAAGGCATAAAATTGACCTAACTGATCAGGACACCTATCAATTTTTATACATTTATGATATCAGCTGATTCTACATTCCAAGGACATCTAAAACGGAATTTATTCAGAAGTTGGAAGAAAATTAGAAGAGCCATTTATTGACAATCTACTTCTGAAATCAAAATTGACCTACCTAATCAGGATGTCTATACATTTTTTTGTAGTAACATTGAAAGGACATCTAAAAAGAGTTTTATCTAAGAAATTTGAAGAGAATTGCTATAGGCATTTTAACCCGTTAGTAGTCGCTAGTTGGTCGATTTGCTGCCCATCCTTCACCTTCAGTGTTGCCAGATTTTTTTATTCAATAACGACCAAAAATTTTTAGAAGTGGCATTTGATATACATAATACGCAAATAAAATCAAAGAAACGTCGATCACATCACTTCTTAAAATTATTGGTGACAGTTAAATAAAAAGTGTGCAATCTGTAATAGGTGGCGCTGTCTATAGCGAGTACTAACGGGTTAAGATACAAACTTTTGGTCCCATTTCTTTCTTTTTTTTTTTTTCTATTTTCCATTGTGAATTACATCATCGTTCAATTCCTTATCTGGTAACTTCAAAACAACTTAATTTTGATGTAAAGAATTTTCTGGATTTCAAATCGCTGCAAAATATTTTAGTACATCATACAAAAATTTTGCAACAGTACTTGCAGATTTATACAATAAAAAATATAAAGAAAGAATGGGATATTCTATTTACAGAATGCTATAGTATCTGTATGATACTAAAATTTATATTTAAGAACTACTATAATAAAACATTTTTCATGGAATGATAAAACTTTCACATTTTAAAAATACATCTGAAATACAAAAATCTTATAATAACAAAAATCTAAGCACAAAATAGCAAAAATAAAATTCCAACCTTTTGAGATTTTTGAGCTACCATAACAGTTATCTCCAGATCATATGTTCCTAGAGCAACATCAATCAGCTCATTTACATCTACTAAATATAACAAGAAATTCAGAGCACTGTCTATTAATGCTTGGTAACCTTTTTGTTCTGCATCTACAAGAAGAAAAATACATTTTGTGATACTTAAATTGTATGTAACAAAAATATAAATATTTGAGAGATATAAATCACCAATGCAGGGTAATTAAAAAAAGATGGTAATACCATTGTAGTAAAATCAATTCCCTTTAGATGGTGCTGCGTCGCTGCTGAAAGAAAACAGAAGAACTTATATGTTTTTGTTTTAGACTTTGGCAACAGCCAATAAAAGTTTTAGTTTAGATTTTAGATTTTGATTCTTCAATTGCATTCGAAGATGAAATTTTTTGATCTCTCACTATGAGAGTTTATTAGATTTGAAATTATGTTCCTTTAAGTATTTTTTTTCTGTAAATACTGTATAAAATGTATATAGAATTTCTAATTTCATTATGATTATTAAATTTCAAGAAAAAGAATGCATTGTTCTCTCTCTTCCATTCTCTTGCTTAGAGCAATCCGGCATTTTGATTTTGTTCTTTTTTTCTTAGATTTCAAATACCACTGAACCGCAAAATATTTATCAACATTAACAGGCGATAGTATACACTGATACGAACAATTTTCATCAAAGAATGCATGATCCAAAATGAAACGCAAATATGCTAGCACATTTAGAAATAGTTTATTTGCCAACTTTAAAATTGCATTCCTGTAGTAATTTATCAGAAGAACTTGAATGCAAATGCAACTTTTGGAAGAAGAAACAGTAAGCAAATCTGTATTCACAGTAAGTAAAAAGTGCTGATGCTAACTCAGTGAAATTATTATCTGGACATCACTTTTCCGGATGAATGGACTGGACAAGGTGGTCCTATCATTAACACAACTGTCCAATCTTTTTTCAATCACTTTGCATAAGGAAAATATTAGAAGAAAAAAGGTTATACCTTTCATTTCTTTTAATATTATTAAAGCTTGCTCCAGTTCTGGTTCAGTCTTTTTTGCATATGTTGCAATGAAAGCTAGAAATAACCTTAAAGCAAACAAATGAATCATTTTTACATATAAATTTAAAGCAATAACAAAAATTATACAAAAATTGAGCACTTTTCAATTATAAAAAAATAAAAAATAATTAACAAAATTAAAAAATGAGTAAATAGAGGATTTCAAATAATGAAACATTCATGTACGTTGGTTTTAAAACACTTGTGTAGATAATTCAATCAAAACATTTTTAACAAAAGATAATAATTTTTAAACGATTTTGAGCAATTTATAATTATCATGGAAGAAAATACGAAGCACAGTGCAAGTTTAATTGAAAAGTAAAAAATAACAAAGAATTAAGTATGCAAGGTAGGGGTCAATTCAGGCAAAATTTCGGTCCCTTTTGCGGCCCTTTCACAAAATTCTGCATCATAAAAAGGGACCCTTCACAAAAATCAAATTTATAAAATGAGTCCTTTCATACGATTTTGTTTTATAAAAACGATCCTTTTATAAAAATTTTTCATGCTTTCAGTATTATTTTTAATTAATGCCTTAATTTGGCTCAATGAATGTATATTAACTTGATATTAAAGATTATATACAGTGATTGTAAAAATGGAAGATTTTACACAGTAATTTATTTTTTCACAAAAATGAATAAAAAACTTAACAAAAATATTTTGTTTTTCACAAAAAAAGGGACCCAAACATTCGACCTGGATCGACCCTTGCAAGGAATATACTCCAGAGTGTTGCTAGAGAAAAGCATTTTGAAATTCCTTGCAACTTGCAGTTTTTTTGCCTGACACAACAATAATTACAAGCAAGAACTAGAACAACCACAAACAAACAAACACAATACTAACCACACAGTTTTTTTTGGTGGTGTTTGCTTTTTTTTTTTTTTTTTTTTTTTTGAAGGGGTGTGACAGTTTAGTAGTACCTATTTTTTTTTTCTTTCTTTCATTTCCTTAATTTATTACATTCTTCCCAAATTATCTGCTACTTTCAGAAAAACAAATCGTTTGTGAATTTTCTGTTTTCCAGACTACAGAACATCCTGACAACAAAGTTTAACAATATATAAATATATGTGTACATTATGTTTGAACATTATTTTAAAATAAATGCTTGAATTTTGATTTTTTTTTCTTTATTTAATTTAATTGATTAATTAATTAATAATTTTTTGAAAGGATTATTTTTACTGCATCTGTCTATGCAATTTTGGCATTTCACTTTTCAAAGAAATTGGCAATTAAAACGCAATTTAATTATTTGTCAACATTAGTCTATTTTTCACACTAAAAATTATCACTGTATAAATATAGCAAATAATTAAATAAGGCCAATATTTTTATAGATTAGAAAGAAAATTAATCAAATAGGTCATCATACAAATGAATTACGTAAAGTATTTCACATTTTTATATCAATTTATGTTTGCCTTTTATATTAAAGCTATCATTAGTACATTTAAAATAATAATGTAGTAGCAAACTCTCTAAAAGAATTTATATGACCATTTATAAAGCCTATGCATGTTTATTTATAGAACTGTACCATCATAAATGAAAAAAAAAAAAAAAAAAAAAAAAAAAAACTGATGCAAAAAAGATAATTATTAACTTATAATTTATCCTTAATTGGAACATGATTTCTAATGACTATTATAACATGATATCATTCTCAAGAATATGACTAATAATAAATGTGTTTACAAAACACACAAACTTATGATCTATAATACAGAAATTCAAGTTATATTGCTACAGTAATATAAAATGCAAGTTTCTAAAACTAATTTATAGTGTGATTTATATTTAGAATACAATTAAAACCATAAAAAACTTTACCACCAAACATTTTCACCAACTAGGTCATCATCTTCAGGACGTAGAGAAAATATTTATGGTAAATTTTTAATGGTTGGTTGGTTATTGGCATTTTATGGCACAGGGTCCAAAGTAGCACATTCCGTCTCAACCATTATTTGTTAAAACATCCAAAATACATGGAATAAGAAAAAGCATCTGTATGGAGCGCTCCCATCCAGATTGTCAAAAATAGAAAGTCACTTTAAGAAGAAAAAAATAAATAAAACAAGAATGAATAGGTGATAACACAAGATAAAAGTTAGATTTTACTGTAAAAAACCGGAGTTTAAAAAAATCAGTATGAAGATTTCTACCCAAAATTTTGTTAGATTTTGTGAAGATTGTCCAAAATAATGCCAATACAAATGGTGCAGCAAGGGCAGTTGGTCAGGATGAAACATATTTTAATCTGGCTTAATAAATGGGACAGTCTGGTAATAATAACATATTCCCATGGTGTAAGCACATGCCAGATTGCAATGTGTGGTTTTCATCGTTTGTAATTTAAGATTGTTTTGATATTCATAATCTCATTGTCAGATATGCCTGAAAAAACTTCTTATAGTACGTTTTATATTGTCATAAGAAACTGGACATTTAAGAGGAGACAAAGCCTGTTTTGCTGTCTTACCAGTAGCTTTATTATGCCTAATGCCAACACAGCTAGGAACCCAACAAAGTAAAATGCTATATCCCTGTCTGAGAAGGTTGTTATAAATTTTTAAAACAGAAGTAAAACTTTTTAATGGCCTCAACTTTATTTTAAATATGAATTTTAAATGGACTCTTCCCACCGTCGTCTGCTCAATCACGTGATAGAGAAAAACAAATAATCGAATTCTGAGAATCGAATTCAATTAAATATTGTTCTTAAGAACAAAAGTGTTAATATTTAATATAAAATAAAATAAAAGCAATATTGTGCATTTGTAAACAGTAGAATAACTGTATTTGTAAATTTAATAATTTTTAAAAAACACTTTACGTGTTTATTTATTTTCACCTGTAAGAATCGATTTTTGTATGTTTTTGTGTAACTGTTATATTAACTGATCTAGCAATAAATAATAGCTTGTTCTTGTGGAATGTTTATGGATTATAATTTGAAATTTTAAAATGTTTTCATTTAATTTAATTGTATAAAGGTGTTACAACAAGATAATTAACTTAGTTACTGGTCTAAATGGATTTACGTAGTACGATATTGCACTGTCACTGATTTAAGTACCAAAAATCAGAGTATTTAAACATGGTCTTCATGAACATCAATAACAGGTATAAACTAAATGATGATTGTAAATGTATACAGCAAACAAAAGATGATGAATAATGATATAAAATGGATTAAAAATGATGATGTATAAAAAATACCACAGATTAAATACGATTGATCAAAAATAAGAATAGAAAATATGTTATTTCAGCAATCGCTCTAGATAAACAAGACTTTGTCTGCTATTTGTTTTTCCTCTATCATGTGACCTCTGACGTCAGGTGGGAAGAGTCCATTTACTTTTAATTTACTAAATGAATAATTCTGATTTATTTATAAAACTATAAGAACAATAATGGGGACAGAAATGTTATACTATACGTTTCTTTTGATAATAATGCACATCTTTTTTAAACAAATTGAAAGTAAGTTATATAATTAAGCCCCCCTAAATAAACAAAAGTTCAGCACATTTACAGAAAATGCAGCTTCACATTAAGGAAAAGACTAAATATGTAAACAAAAATTTGTACATACCTGTCATCGTTTTTAATTTCAAGAACTTCCCGAATGGAATCACAAATTACATCAATTTTGTTTCTTTCCAACTTTAATTTGTTTCGATGACGTTTCCCTTTATAAGCAAGTGAATACAATGTTTCACATATATCTTCATTTCTAAAAAATAAGTAAGGACAATGCTACGAAAGTTAATTTATCAAAATTGCTATTATTATAAAAAATAACATTACAATGTTTAAAATATTTTAAAGAAAATCATTAATACAAAACATATATAAGATAGTTAAGATTTATAGAAATGTAAAAAAACATTTTAAAAGAGAATGAAAACATCATATATTGCAATAAAATTGAGAGTGACATTCTGGTTAGAGGATTGAAAATAAAACTCTTACGATCAGGATCAGAGCCCGAATATATATTTAAAGACCTGGGGCATAGATGCTATTCGGAAAAACCTCTCGGGCTATTCTGAAAAAGGAATATATACAGTCAACTCCCTCTAATCCGCAAAAGTTTTGTCCAAAGGTTGTGCGGATTATAGGAATTTGGAGATTAGAGGTCATTGTATTTGTTTACATTTTTCTTTTGCAGATACAAAGTCAGTCATTAATTTTTAAGTAGACATCAAAATGGAAAGACTTCTAATAACTTTTAGAATAAAATATTTCTTCAGTATCAATAAAACTAATCAATCATATTCATATTTGATGGTAAATAATTTAAACATATTCAAATAATATGTACCAATAAAATGTAAACAAACATATTTAAAAAAGAGAAAAAAAAATATTTTTTGAAGTACAGAAATAATATTCATCACTCATTATTTTTAATTTTGTTAAATACTGATGTGATATGTAGCGATTTGTTTTAAATTTTTATGTACTTTCCTGACATTCTTTGGCTTGACTTAGCACTAGTCTGTATGAATTGCAGGAAAATAAATTCAAAAACGTTACTGTTTTTTTTTCTCCCCAATTGTGTTTCAAAGCAAGGATTACGCTAAAAATTTGATTTAAAAAAAGTAAAAATGCGAGAAATGTTGCAAATTCTTTTAAAATATGAGATGTAAATTTCTTTGTTTATATTAAAAAGTTAATTGCGGATTAGAGGGATTTGCAGATTATAGGTCTGCGGATTAGAGGGAGTTGACTGTATACATGTTCTTTCATCAGTTTGAAGCAATTTTAATTGCGTAGTGCATTTCTAAAATTTCTTTTTCAGTGAGGGAGAAATTAAAAAAAAAAAAAAAAAAGCACTATTTCATATTTTCTTAGTTTGCATCAACTAATAACAAAGTCACTAGTTTTATGCTCAAGAATACAAAAAACTAAAATACATCGACCAATCAATATAAATGTTATTTTAGTATAGGATATTAGTGATAAAATTTAACAATTGTTTATGCTCATAATGTAATTTAGAAAGAAATATTTAATCAGTTTTTGCTTTTACTAGACATATCAGGTGAAAATCTGTACTGTTACTTCTCAGCTTTTGGAAGTGAGCATCCCCCCCCCCCACCTCCTACGTATGAAGACCCTGGGCCAGTGCTCTGTGTGTCCATGCCATAATATGGTCCTGCATGCAATTTTCCAAATGAAAAACAATTAACTTACATAACACTAATAAAAAACTACTTATAAAGCTGCAAGAGCTAAAAAGCTAAAAACATGATGGATGCATGAGTTTATAGAGTATTTAAACAGGGAAAAACAATGAAAAATAATTATATACTAACTTCAAACTAGCGAGGAAAAGATTCAGATTACTTGAGGATTTCAACTGCTCAACAACTAGTTTCACATTTTCTAAAAATATCTAAAATAGTAAATGCATACATAATAAGTAGTAATAATAATAAAAAAAAAGAATGATAAAACTGAGCATTTATATACATGAGGTGTGGGTAGAAAATAATGAGACTACTGTTCCAAAGCATTTCATTTTGAATTTAAACATTTTGAATTATTATCACCTTCAATATACATCCCTCCTGTATCCCTCCAATGCTCCACATGCAGATTCCCCATTGTTTGAAACAGTGCTGGAGTTTGTCTTATGTGAGCTCCTAGATGAAGTGCACCATTTTTTTTTTTTTTCAGTTTAATTGTCTGAAGTCTTGTTTCTTTTAATGCAGATTTGACTTTGGGAAATAGATAAAAGTCACATTGTGCAAGGTCAGGCAAATAAGGCAGATGGTCTAACACTGCGATGTTGTGCGTACCTAGAAACGTCTTGACAGATAATGCAGAAAGAGCCAGTGTGTTGTTTTGATAAAGAACCTATGACTTGTTCTTCACCAATTTGGCTTTTTTTTTCCCCCTATACTTTTACAAAATTGAGCAAGAACTTCAAAGTAGTAACTGATAGACAGATCAAATCAGATTACCAACTTTTTCAATATTTTCATATTGTTTTTCTTTCGTGGAAGGGCAAACCAGGCTTGAATCTTCTTCAGTGTCTTATTGGCCATCTTGGAAACACTTAACCCTTTGTGGCACAAGACAATTCCGATTATTTAAATTATACTGCCACTGGAATTCATGAACTAAATTAAACATTAAACTAAAAGAAATTTTAAATTTTAAGGTTAAAAAACCGGCCTCCTCTGATATGTTATAAACGTAAATTTTTGCTAAAAATTTCCGGGATGAATTTTTGCAACTGGATCTTAAATTTTGCGTCCTCGCCCATTAAGACATTCATGCACATAATAAACATTCATTGCCATACATTTCTTTTAATAAAAAATAAGTTTCAGTTGTGCCTTTTCCAATTTTTGTGTAAAATTTCATCATTATTTATTGCTCTTTTTATGACAAACGAGATAAATAAACCAGAGTGATAAATGGTAACCCTGACATGGTCAAACATGAGTCATATGAAAAGAACTATCTATGCATTGGTTTCCTTGGTTACAGCTTATTTTCAATAAATTTCTATGGTAACTGCTTGGAGATTGTATTTGGTGAAGGTCAAAACTGCCAATGTTTTTGTTTACTTATATGTAATTTAATTTTTTTTTTAATTTTTTTATTTTTTTTTTTTTTTGTTCTAAATCATTTTAGTTTTTATTTTACTTCTTTTTATTTCGTGTAGCCAAAATTTAACCGATAAAATATTTAAAAATAGTTGAGGAATTATTATTTGTTTTTAAATTTAGTTTTTTTTTTTTTTTTAAGTTTAACTTTTCTTTATA
Source organism: Salticus scenicus (assembly GCA_963930645.1). Classification (NCBI taxonomy): domain Eukaryota; kingdom Metazoa; phylum Arthropoda; class Arachnida; order Araneae; family Salticidae; genus Salticus; species Salticus scenicus. The sequence goes on from OZ005662.1 coordinate 155,650,008, forward strand.
AACACTTTTAAACTTTGTTGGGAAATAATGAAAATAAAAATTGTTTTATTTATAATGGGAAATATCTGAAAAATTATTTTAAAAACAATTTATTTTGGTCATAGAACTGTCGTGTTACCTAATAATAATGATAATTTGCCGAACTGAAATTTTAAATGCAGAAATAGGGATAAAGGGCCAAACTTAGCAATCTATTGGTTCATATCACGTGGTTCATGTTGAACCACAGAAAGCTAACCCTTTTCTATTGAATCACCACTCAATTTTATTTATCTCATTGATTATGACACTTATCATTTTTCCAGCAAACAAAACAACAGCTCTTATACAAAGATCATGGCCAGATTAATTTGCTTGCAAACAAGAGATATGCCACATTCGAAAGAGTACGTTTCATGCTACAGCTGTCAGTCCTTCGTATTTGGTGCATGCATATTTCTTCTATGGAAGAATCAGTCTCATTATTTTATAGCCCCATCTTGTATATAAAATAAATAAATAAATAAAATAATACACATTCAGAAGAACTTTTAAGTTGTATAATAAATGCATAATTTTAAAACAAATATGCCTCTTGAAACAGAGCTCCTAATTCCAAGAGAAAAAGGATTCCATCAATATTTATGAAAATCAGCTTGAACTAAAATTTTTACAAGCAAGCACTATGGTCTAAAATATAAATTATTTAATGAATGAGTTTTTAGAAATAGATACAGGATAAATTAATAAAACATAAATTCTTCTTTTGAAAAAGTTCAAAAAAGCTTCAAATAATGATTCACAGTAATCTACATAATTAGCTAATACTACAAAATATACTGTTTAGTAAAATTATTCGGATTATTTATGGTTTTTATTTATGCAACTTCAAAATTGTCTTCTTAAGTTATTTTTATACATAAAATCACACATTGAGAAAAAAATTTCATAAATAAATTTCTAATTACAATTTAAAAAAAGAAAAGAAAAAGAATTTTTTTTAATTTATACTTTTAAAGACATTGTGTCCTTTTAACTTTCTTTATCTCGACCTCAGTGCAATCACTGATATGAAGAGATTTCAATAATCAAATTAACAGAACCAACATATTTAAAAAAAAATTTATTTATTATTATTATTATTTTTTTTTTTTTTCGTGGTGTAAAACAAATTTTTATCTGAAGTTAAGTATTATAATGAATTATAATAGTTAAAAATTTAGCTAACATGCTTTTTTTAATTGCATCATACCTTGGACTTTTGACTTACTTTTGGATTATGATCATACAGAATATTCAAATCTATTCTATGAACCTTGGATAGCTCAAATGCTTTGTCAAAAGATGAACTACAAGAAAAAAATATAATATGAATAAAAGTTGCATTTTTTTCACTAACTATTTAAGCTATACATTTATATAATCTTGTGAGTCTCACAAAAGAAAATTATATCAAAACTGAAAGAAAATAATAATAGTGGGAGCATTGTTTTTTGAAATAATCCCAATTTCCGTAAAATATATTTATAAATTTCATACCAGAATCTCTCTATATATTTTTAATGGAAATAAATAAATATAATAAAAATAAAAATTAATACTTTAGTCTACCCATGTTATCAAATACAAGCAGGTTCAGTTCTCTCAGGATTCACTATAACTCACTGAATTTATTTTATTTAATGGCAGCTCAAAAAATGAAGAGTATAAAAACAATCCCTTCATTTAATTAATATATATATATCATCATTATATATATATATATATATATAAAATATATAAATTTTGAAAAAATCCTTCTGATTCAATAATTGAATAATTGAAAAAAAAAAAAAAAAAAAAAAAAAAAAAGCATTTTTTCTACAATTCTAGAGCTTAATGAATAATTATTATATCATTTGTTGCTTCTGTTTTTTTTCCCTGCCAAACCAGCCATAGTCTCCAGTTTCAATGTACCATATTTTCTGTTTTATGGAATTTATATTATATCCAATTACATTTATTCTTTTGTTGCTGTTACTTCTGTTCATAGATGAAATATATAGCTCCAATATCTAATCTGATAGAAGGATGTTACACACACACACACACACACACACAAAAAAAAAAGAAAAACTTAATAATTTAAGTTAGCTACCATGCTTGTATTGCATAAATGTTTGCCCCCTCTCCCCCACCCCCTTTGTGTGTGTGTGTGTGAATGTGAAGTATTATGACTAACCTTAAAAATGAAAGATTGAGTAAAATTAAAGCAAAAGCTTAATTAAAGCTTAGCCCTTAAACAATTACAAAAACTAAAATACTTAAAACATTATTAAAATGTAGCATGAGAAAAAAAAAAAAAAGAATAAAAATAAAAAAAGAGAAAGAAAGTTAATTATTTATACAAAGATGCTTTATTTATATTTTTGAAATAAAATAATCTGGTGTGTCACTCACACGACTTTCTCTTACCCTGAAATTTAATACTATAAATACAGGTTGCAGATTAATAGGTAAGATAACGAGTACTGTTATGTAAACCTGTGTTAAACAATTCAAATTAGGCTTCGAAAGAGTTTTATATGATAATTAATTCTATGTGAGGGGGGGCTACCGCCCCCCAACCCCCCGTTTCATTAATGCACCTACATTTATATAGAATTTAATTCGGTTATTAAAAAATAATTCTGTTTTTAAAAAATAACTTATTAAAATTATTATTTTAAAAAATTGTCTTTTATGATAATGCAGACGATTTCCATATTAGAGAAGTAGTATAACACTAAATATCCAAAAAAAAGTCCATTTTATTCTCAATATTTAAAAAAAAAAAAAAAATTCTAAGGTTTTTTTTTTTTTTTTGTTGTTAAAAGTAAAAAAAATTGATAACTTTTTTTAAATTATCACAGATTGATAGTTCAACCATTCGTTTTAAAGGTATTGGCGAGCTCTTTTGAAAGATACCCATCATGAAAATTTACTCCCCTCGAGGGGGGACTCTCCTCCCAGGGGGGGACGCGAGGCTCCTACATACACAATTTTTTTTTCCCTGTTGACTATCTCTATTACAAAAAAAATATATTCGTTTCATTTGGTTTAGTGCAGCATATAGATGTTTAACTCTACTTACCTGCAATTTCCCCCATAGACGTAATGTATTAGAATTCTCTTGATTGTCCCTGTACACGAACCATTTGCTTGATCTTAACGAAAAGCTTACTGTAGCATCCTTATATGATACACATTTAGAATACCGAGTTTGAACTGTCTGCCGTAATTTGTTTTTGAGATATGCTGATAACAGACAGACACACACACAGACCATTTGCTAAAAACATGATTTTCGTATTCAGGGGACCTCAGAACATGTAAATATAACAAAATCTCGCTTTCGAAAATTCGACCCAAAAACAATACTTTCTCTACCTTATGGGTAAGAGAAAGTAAAAAGAAAGAAAATTAATTATTTATACAAAAATGCTTTATTTATATTTTTGAAATAAAAAAAATGGTACTTAAAAATTCATACTTATCAAGATGTTTACAAACTAGTGACAGCACAAGTGGTCGAGGATGGATAGTTTCTAAATTCCCCCTGGGCATTTGCAGAATCACTCTAGTGTCACTGAGGGGAGCAATAATAATTTTTGCATTATTTTCTATTTTTTGGATTTGGACATCAGAATCTAAATGTGGCTTTTTGAGATCTAAATTAAAATAACATAATTAATAAATAAATGCTGCTAAGTGAAACATAAATGTAGAACTTCGAAAATTACATACAAGAAAAGAATATGAATGAAAAAATTATAAATACCTGATAAATCCCAGTCAATTAGAAAAAATTTCAAAAGATGATCTTTGGTTGTTGCCAATAAATACTCATCATGAATAAAATACGAAGTACACTTGGGTAAGATTATTACATTATTACAGTACAAGTTATAAGTTTCAGTCAATCCCAAAAAATAATTCTGAAATAAAACAGAAACAAAAAACAAAGAAAACTAAATAAAACAATAATTAATATATGCACATATTCAAAGTCTGATTTCCTTTCATAAAGATATTAGTGAAACTTTGACTATATACAAAGAATTATACAGATAACCAAAATGCAAATCGGATAACCCCTTTATTCGAAATTAACAGGTATTTTCATGTTAGACGCTTATCACTACAATCAAACCTCGTTAACATGAACACTCTTTATGCGAATTACTTTTACAGTATAGGATCCGTTATCCAGAATGTTCCGAAAACCAGAATGCAAAATGCCAACTACCAAAATTTTTAATTATCATAAAATTTAAGAATTAAAGTTATACAATAGCAGCGGTTAGAATTATACTTTTACAACCTACTTTCTTTAATGCTATGGTGTTATTCTGAGGAAATATAGTGAGCACAAAATTGTCCAAATAACTACTGAAAATTTTGCAAATTTAGGTTAGAAAATGAATTTTTATTGTATTTTTTAATAGATAAACATTAATAACACATACTTCTTTTCTTAAAGTGCCCAATAGCAGATGAATTTTATCCTTGAACTCAGGTCGCATGTATGAAGTTCCAATTGTTATAAAATTTTTAAATAGTTTTTATTAATTTCCATTATTTTTAGAATTCATTTCATAAAATATTTAGCATTATATGCTAAAAATATTTGAAACATTTATGAACTATTAGTATCAGAGCAGAGACACACTATAAGCAAAAAGAAAAAAAAAAAAAAAATCTTAGAAATTTTTACAAAATCCAAATGAAAGGATTTTACTCTCAGGTTATTATTACTATTATTATTTATAGTTTGAAATTCTAATTAAGAACGGTTTTTATTTTTTATTTTGTGGAAATAATTTATTAAATGAACAAATATATAGGTAAAGTGTTTACATATATATTATTCATGTTTATCACTGCTATTTATGAAATTATTTTGTACCATTTTTATACATATAACAAGGTGTTCCGAATTACGGAAAAACTCCTTATCCAGAATATCCCAGGTCCCAAGCTTTCTGGATAATGGATCCTATACGGTAATATGAACTGTTTCCACATACCCCATCAAAATGAAGCTAAATTTCTGAGTTACTGATAACATGAACAAATTTTTTATTCGCCTTGAGATTCATGTTAATGGGGTTTGACTGTATATATATAATAAAATATCACAAATATGAAAATTTATAATTTCCAAAATAAACAATAAATTATGATCAATCCCACAGCTGCATTAAATCTGACTAAAAATGATATAAAACAAGATAATTGGAAATGAATGAGGGCATGCCAGTTTCCTAACATTATCAAGGGCGTAGTACAAAAACAAAGCATGCAAAGTAAATGGTTTTCTGTGTCAAAGAGAGCCTAAGTTTGACCTATACCCAAAACATTTACGGACCACAAAACAGCAAAAAAACCTAAAACAACAAAAATTCCATTAAATTAAATAATTGAAACTGTAATAAAAGTATCAGCAAATAAAATTCTACTCACAAATTTACCACAAATAGTTATTAGTTGTTATTTGAATCAGGTATAACTATTATATATATATACTGGAAATATCACAGAAAAAATAATAAATACGTTATTTAAAAAGTATTGGCCATAGCACTATGCGGTTTTCATTAAATTGCACAGAAAGACATGGGACTTAAAAATTTATTGAGAAATTAGTTTAATTTTTCTCCATCAAGTGGCACTTTAATTGTAAAATCACTTTTTCACAGTAGCGCAGTACATTCAACAACATAACTAGGGCTATAAATGTGACTGCCAATATTTATGAAAATGGCTGTAATATGGCTGCATATATGGAATTCTCATAATAAAGCTTAACTAATAAAACTTTATCTCTTAACAATAACATGATTTTCTTTTTAGAACAATTAACAATAGTAATGTGCAATAAATGTTTAATTTAAATACTCACTAATATTGCACATTTATTATCATATGCAATGCACTAAAGTTTAATTAGTACAGTTTAATTAGTATATTAGTAAAGATTAATTAGCATTTGCAACATGGTGTTATTTGAAAAGATGGATCAGTTTAAAATGTTATGGGATACTGCTAATACAGTGCCATTTCTTGTTAAAAAATGTAGCTAAGATTTTTTGTTTTATGTGTACAAAAACACCAGGATTTTCTACGCATTTCAGTAAAAACTGCATAGTGAAACAGTCAATATTTTTACAATAATATATTTTTTATATTTTCAGTGACTTTTGGACAACCTATATATCTGTACTGATAAGTATAAAGGATTTAAGTCCAAAAATGTCGATTTTGAGTTAAGTACATAGTCAGACTGAGAAAAAAATTCTCAATCGATTGGTATAAAGGATTTAAGTCTATGACATTTAGTCTTTGAGAAAATCGATTGGTAAAAAATGGTTCAAGTCAGAAATTTACCATTCATGTATGGTATAAAATATTTAATTCAGTTTTTTCCTGTTTTTAAATGAAGGCTGACAATCACTGAATGGTATAAAGGGTATAAATCAACATAATACATTTTCCCTAATTGATTCTTCTGATTTGTTTTTAGTTAGTTTAACTTTATTTTTCATCTCCTGAAAAATCAAGAATATGGACTTAAATCCTTTATACTTATCAGTACAGATATATATATGTATGAAATATAATTAAAAGCCTCTCTTAAAATTAAAGCTTCATTTCTCAAGCTTAAACGATTCTGCTTACCACTAACCCACTGATAGCACCCTAATTAATTCATCCATTTTCCAAATATTTTAGTAATTCCAAATTCATTAACTACTTGTACTCAATTCTTAAACCTATTTTATTTTATTTTCTCATGAAACAAAACCGTCATTTATTATAATGTGCAATTCAGCATAATTTTAATCTAGAATCTTCTTTCCCCTTCTTCCTTGTATCGTATGACTTCCTCTAAGCCAATTGGGACAGTCACGATCACGTGACCACTGTTGCTTGGAATAAAAAAGAGAATTTGTAGTTCAGTTTTTAGAAAGTGAGTTGGATGTAACTAACAGCGGCACACAAAACTTAGGCTTGCTATGTTTTGTTTTTATCAGAAAGGTTCATCTTTTCAATATGCGGTATAAACCCCAGAATTTATTAAAGAACTATGATTTCCTGACTGCATCAAATTAATCAAGTCTTTTCTGATACTTGTTGTTTGTTTAATACGACATATATATATATATATGTCGTATATACATTTATGCTCTGCAAAGTTTAAAAACAAGAGTATTAATAAACTGATCACAGCTACTGCTAATGGGTTTTCCTAAAAACTTTGTATTTTCTATTTTATATCCTTAACCATGTCTCTGTCAGTACAAAAAAAAAAAAAAAAAAAAAATTGTGTACACTTTTGTGTATATCAACAAAAAAATTACAAAATAATAAAAGACAATAAAAAAGGTGGTGGTTGGGTGGGCAGATGTTTGATTACGGAGGTGGGGTGGTGTTGTAAGGCTGGATGGTTGGGTGGGTTTGTGAAATTAAATTAAAAAAAAAAAAAGTAGAAGGCTTGTTGCTTTTGCTTTGTATTACTATGCAAACTTTCTTTTTCAATAAAATTTCAGATTCTTCCTTTTTGAGTTGTCAACTATATTTAATGTTCTAATTATACTGTTACACACAATGTGATCAATCGGTGAATTTCATTGTTGCTACATGGTTTCATTGGTGTTCATCTGCTTTGAAATTTTGCTTTTTTAAATCCATATGGTTCCTGTTCTGGTTGTGGCAGGCTGGGGGAGTGTTGCCGGCGTAAAACTAGTGTAACCCCACAGGCAAGTCACAAGTCTTGCAGCCTGCCTCCTTCTTCCTATCTTGTGTTTCTTGGGTTGTTTTTTCATTAATTTTGATAAGTTTATGGTTTTAAGTTAAGATTTGTTGTTTTACTTTATTGATTCGTTTGTTTTGCAGACTGTTAATTAATAGATCTGCTTTCTTTACATTAGTGTATTTCATCCACTGATGATTTTTTTCTTTTTTTTTCAATCTTATTGGTCATTGGTGTTTCAGTGATCTTGTACCTGTTGCTTGGCTTCTACTATGCTTAATAGATCATCTTTATTATATATATATATATAATAATCTTAACAATATTTATTTCAATCAAATATCATTCAAGCTATAGAAATTCTATGGATGTTACTAAGGACAAACATACTGAGAAGCGTCTGAAAAAAGTATTAATAAATGTGACACATATTAAAATATTTTTGATAATAGAAAGAAAAAAAATCCATTAGATTACAATTTTAGGCAAAAAATTTAATATTTTTTATGGATATTTAAATCAAAATACCTTTCCAGAAATAGAGATTACTGACATGGTAATGCAAGATTCTGTTAAAATTAGAGGACTCCCATTGTCACATAACCATGGAAGAATAGATTCATCAATTATATTGTCTGGCATTTCAAGATCTGTAGAATAAAATAAAATCACCCAGATAAACACTAGTTAACATCTAAATGTAAAAACATAGTTCAAAATACATTAAAATAGAAATAGAAAAAAGTTACAGAAGCCAATTATGAAAATTAATTTAGTTTATATTTAGCAAAGTAAGCATTTATAGTTTCTTTGTCTTTTTATCACACTGACTAAAGCATTTAAAATTTAGGACTCTTCAATGAAACTGCATGTATGCTATTAATGCAGAAATAAATTTAAAAAAAAATTTTAATTTTTAAAAAACATGTTTTTTTTTTTTTTTTTTTTTTTTTTAATGTATTAAAAACGTTAATTGAGAAGACGTGGATAATATATATGTATGCAAAACTTCAGCTCAATCAAATAATAGGAAGTGGGTTAAAATTTGAAAACAAATAATTTCCCCAACTAGTGTTGGGGGGTACAGGTCCTCAGCCCCAACATGTATATATTGCCACTTAATAAAAAAGAAAAGAAAAAAGAAAGAAAGCAAAAGGGAAGAAGAAATAAAAAGAAAATAACCCAAAGAAACATAAGTTCATAATATGAATATCTGCAAGTTACTCACTGTGATGAAATATTATGCAGATAGTATTTAATAAAACAGAATAAAGGTAATTGATAATCTATGTAACGTATTGTACCAGAATAAACTACTACGTCAGAAACGCCAAAGAAAAATATTTGAGATGCATACAGCTGTTTCGGTAGCCTTAAGCGTACCGTCTTCAGTGCAAAAAGAATTCTGAATCTGGAGAAGTGCTCGTATCACGTATCATCTTGCATCATCGAGCACTTCTCCAGATTCAGAATTCTTTATGCACTGAAGACGGTACGCTTAAGGCTACCGAAACAGCTGTATGCATTTCAAATATTTTTCTTTGGCATTTCTGACCAGTGGCGGATTTAAGGGGGGGGGGCTAGGGGGCTGAAGCCCCCCCCCCCACAAAAAAAAAAAAAAAAACACTGATATTCACAATTGAATATTGCAATTGTAAATTTTTTATTGGTCTAGAATAATACTTTGAAAAATCTTAGCCCCCACCAAAATTCAAGTTCTGGATCTGCCACTGTTTCTGACTGTCGTGGAGCAGACTCTGGCTGCTCTCGACATAAGAATGTGATTTTTAATTTTATATTCTATGGTAAAAACTGAATATGCAGAAACTATAATTATGACGATCACCAAAATTAAGTTCAAGAGCTTCACTGTACATTGATCTTAGATGAATCTAGAAAGTTTCAGTGAATAGTCCAAAACTGATGATCGATCTCCAGGTTCTGTGATTATGAACATCGCTGGAGAGGATCACGCGGAGAAGAATTAATAAAAATTGATATAAACAAAAGTACATACCATAAGGTCTTGAGAAGAAGACAGTAACAACACCATAGGCTATACAATACCAAATAATTTTTATTGTGCCTTGAAAAGGGAAGGTTGGAACGTTCGTCCGTGGGTCCGTCTTTTCCAAAGCTTTAGCAGATCTGGCTCCTGGGAAATTCCAAACCATATCCATGTGCATCGTGGGGCCGGTAATTTGAAGGTGGAAAGTTATCGCCGAATATTTTTACATATGAATTATTTGTCTTGATGGCGTGTATATTTTCTCATGAAGGTAATTAATTTGGGAGTTTGAAGATCTCCCGGACTCTTTCAACGACTACGAGACTGGATGACACAATCCACATGCATCTGCCTCCGGCAACATTGAATGCACGCAAACGTTAAGGAATCCGTCTATAAAAGTCTTTAAGAGTGAAATTATAGACTTATTTTTTTGAAATATTAAGTATTACTGCGTATTTTACACTAAAATTAAATCCATAGATATACGTGCGGCGATACCGCTAAAGGCACGTGGGCCACACGCGCCGAAGCGCGGCGACCTCCGAGAAAACGTGTTAACTCCGGCTGGTCTGCTATCCAAGTGCTCCAGAGAGAAGTCTTTCAGCTCCCAGGTCGGCGAGCGACGAAACGTCACGGCACTAGCGGCCAATCAGAACGCGCGCTCACGGCAGGACGAAACCAAGCCTCCAGAACCGGCTGGAAGGAGGGGAAAAGTAAGGAATAAGTACTGAGTGAATTTTTCGCGTCGCCGAGAAGTAAACTTTACAGGGGCGAACGGGAAACTAATGAAACTTAAATAAATTTAGGATAAAATGCGATCTAATAATTTGGGTTTGCTAAAATGATTGAAAAATAATTAAATTAATATAAAAACACTGTCGTGTTTCACGACACACTCCCCGAAAAAGGGATTTGAAAAAAAAATTAAAGCACCAGGTGGAAAAAGGAACAAGAGGAGATGATGCAAAGACAATGGATCAGACGGCCACAGAACTGTCCCCTACAGAGGGTTACAGGAAGACACACAGCATGTCTGTTAAAAATCCAACATCTTTTTGCTGACAGAGCTTGATGTTTTACATGAAGTAGGTGAGTATATATAATTGTATAAATAATAAAAATAAAGCTATTTTTACAACTACAGATGTTTTTTTTTTGTGTTCTCATTGCATACTTTACATGTAATTGGATTCACATATGCTGACTGTATGTAATGATTAAAGTACTAAATTTACATAACACGCTGTAAAAGAAAATGTGAAGTACACAAAACAATAGCAGGGTTTAAAATAAACATTGTTGTAGAAAAATTTTAAAGTTCATGAGTTGTCACAACAATCTTAATTTAAAAAAATAGACAAAAATTTTATATGAAATATCATTTTACGTCTAACTTGCTAACTAGAAAAGTACTACAGATATCATTGAAGACATTAAAGTTCAATATTAGAAATAAGTTAACCAACAAAGAAACATGTAACTTAAAAAAAACAAGTATTGGTAAAAAAATATAAAAAAAATCATCAGTTCAAGAACAGGGTCCGGAATGTTCCCAGACTGACGAGGAGGGAATGGCAAGCATCAGGACTGTATCCCTGCAGAAGATACCATCTCGATGCTACCAAAGGAGAAATTTTTAGGTAAGTCAGAATTATTATTACTATTGTTAGAATAAAATTACTGTACAGTCGTACCATGAGTACATAAAACAATGGGGAAGGGATATGTAAATGAATGCAAAAAAAGGGGAACACTGAAAATAGCAATCGTAAAAAAAAAATTATCTCTCGCTAAGGAGATATCTCACCATTAAAAAAAAATATATAACTCATAAGTATCATTTCTAAATATCTGCCAAGATTTAAATCTTTTTCTGTATATAGTCGACTATGTGAAATTAGAGTGAGCATTAATGCTATGGCAGAAAAAAAACATGTCACTAATCAATATATCCATACAGGCCTTAAATCAGTACTTGCTGATGATATAGCTACCATGGTAGTCAATATGCATAATTTGCATAGCCTTACATAAAAATGACAAATATTTAAATTTTAAAATGCTCCCAAAGATATAGAGAGTTCAAATTGTTCAATGCACATATAAAAAAAATACATTTTTTTTTTAATTAAAAAAATAATATATAACAAATAAAAAATTGCATATATACATACGTAGAATACAATTACTAAAAAAAAAACTATTGTAAATGTAAATGCAATAATGTGAGTATGGAAGTATCATTTTTATGTATATTGAAACTGTAAATAAGAAAAATGAAAATTTGAACACAAAAACAAATAAGTTTTGTTTCATTCTGTATATTGTACTCCAAAAAAAATTACCAGACAACATGTACATTTATGTGTCTTAAAAGATAAATAAATTTAAAATAGTATGTGAGTAATTGTGATGAGAGTGCAGCAAAACAACCTGTCACATAGCTAATCCGAGTAAATCTATTGATTATACAGAAATAAAATTGTATGAGGTTATGTTGAGTGTAAACAATTGAACACCCACTAAAACTAATAACATGGAAAAGTGTGTAAGTGTAAGTGTGATAATCATGTAGAAACAAAATGACTATTGTTGAATACAAAAAAATAAATAAAAACACATTGTGAAAATAACAAAGATTTTTGAAAAGTTCAGAAAACTACTGTATGGAAACAATGGTAAACTAAACCATCCCTTAAGCAAAGTGTAACATCTAACAATGAGGTACACTTGAATAATTTGGTATAAAAGGTAAAAAAAATAAACAATAAAAAAAAATGTCACATTAAAAAAACTATTGGTTATGTGAATCTACATTTGGGTTAAATTGTGTGACGTGTAATCAACCCAAAGCCAAAAATGAAATGAGAATGTGTAAGTGTACTTAGGAAATTGTGTATACATAGTATGGCTATTGAATATATCATACGAGTAGAAAAATGAATTGAATAACATAGAGAAACAAAAACAGTTGAGTTGTGTATAAATGCGAAACTACCTGCAAACTATTTTGCCAGGCCACGTGATAAAATATATGTTTGTTATAAAAAAACAAATATAAGTGTAAAGTAATACGTGAGAGAAAAAAAAACATTTTATATCTATAACATGAATAACTCTATTGATCATGAGCAAACAACCTATTATAAGGATGTGTGAAGTGTGAAAAGTGAACACCATCTCAAAAATAAAGTTAAAAAGTGTGGATGTGTATATATGAAAGTCATGTAAAAAAAAACATAGTATGAAGAATAATACAAAAATTAAATCAACAAGTTGACCCACTGTGAGAATGCAAATGCACACAAATGTAGAGTAAGTAAAACTATTGAAGAGTGTAACCAGTAATGAAAATATGTGAATAAAACAAACAAAACAAATTGAACATTGCAAACCACATATGAATCAAACAAGAGAAAATTTAATTGTATATAGCAATTAAATAAGACAACTATTGAATGTGTGAATAGTAATGTGTAAGTGAGAAGGAATATAATTCCCCTATAAAAGTAAATAAAAAATAAAAACACCCTAAGGCTATAAAGAAATAAATAAAAAAACTATTGAAATGACTAAAAAAAATGTATGTTAACAATATTAAACGGTGGTCACTGCCTAAACTGCACGAATGACACAATACCGCATAGGTCTGTCCAGCAGTACCATCGTGTATTGTCCATAAACAGGAACCGTCATTCCCATTAATGGGTTGCCAATGAGTGCAGGAAAGGAGAACCACATGAAGAGCTATTAAAATAATGTAAACAAGAGCACCTGAATGGTAAAAAAAAACAACTGAAGCAATGAACGAAAATTAACGTGTATGTAATAAATGATGAAATAAAATTCACCTATTAGATAAATAGACAAAAGCAAATCAAGAATCATGAAAGAAAACAGAAGTCAACCCGTAACAATCTATGAAATCTCACCACCAAATTGCCTCCTCCAAAACAATTGGTGAATGTGAGTGAAAATGTGTAAAGTGTATCCATTGTGAAAGGTACAGTCGTTTACGCCGCCAAAATAAACGCTGTCCAAAAAGTGTGAAAATAAACTATTGACCATAGTTGAACAAGTTGAAGTCTAAAATCCAACACAGAACAAGATAAACTCAAGTCTCAAAGTGTGTAAATTAAATAAAACATAACTAAAATTAAATGAATGTAAATAGTTTTGAATCGAAAATGTAAATTGATGCCTCCTAACCCAATGCATTATAGTGTGCAGGTTATATGGAGATTTATAGAAATAAATTGAAGTTTTGAAAAATGCAAAAAAAATGAAGTTTTGAAAATGAACAAAATGAGATGTGACACTAAACACAATGCTAAAAAAATGACGTGTGGAAAAAATTGACGTTTATAGGAAATCACATGCGTACAAAGTGAGATAAACTGTTTGAGTTAAGTCTGTAAAACAAACTGTGAAAGTGTTATGCAAACCGAATTGATATACACCCAAACTGAAGTGTATGTAAAAAAAAAAACATAAAAAAATTCAAAAAAAAATTTTTTTTTTTTTTTTGTAATGAGTCATTCTATTGCAATAAATATCAAATAGTGTTAATGACTTGTTTGTGTAACCAGATTAAATAAATTTTTTTTTTTTTTTTTTTTTTTTGAAAGCGATAAAAAAAAATGTAATAGACATAACATAAAACTTATGTAGATACTTCCTATCCATCCAATGCGATGAATATTTTAGTGTAAATTTACTTTATTGATATATCATATGTGCATAAATATCGTAAGTGACAAGAAAAATTTCATGACCTAAAATTCCCACTCGAGAATTATTAAAAATAAATAAACAGACATATACCATGAAAATTAGGAAATTAAAAAAAAAACATATGTAATCATTTGTAAATTCAAAAAAATAAGTGCAATAATTTAACACAAGATGAATAAGATTTGTCCTAATACTAGTTCAATACGACGAACTTTCATCATCATTGCATATAATAAAATACGACATGCAAAGTACCTAGATTAGTAATGAAAATAAAATAGAAAGGAACATATAAATATATAGATATATAAAAGTATTGGAAAAATCTAAAAAATGTATGATACTAGTTTAATACTGAAAACAAGAAAAATCATCAAATGGATACCACACATATATCATATAACATGTAACAAAAATTATTGGCCAAACTGTAAATAATAAAACAATAAATGCATAAAACTGGTATACCTATAATATGAAGTTATACCTGTACGTCATGGACTATGACACTAATGCAATCTTTGAGAATTTAAACAAAATTGGTAAAGCAAAAAAAATTTTATATATATAAAAGTATAACTCTCAGCTCCACATTAAAATTTGCATTATCTTTTCTTCTGTTCACAGTTCTAACAATAAGCCGTCCATTGATAAAATGGGAAAAAAATTATGAGAGAAAAAAAAATCTATGAGAACTATATTCTGAATTTTTGTTGAAAAAGGATACATTTTGCCGAATACTGTGGAATTAAACTATATTGTATGGCAGTCACTCCTTGCTCACACTGCATAAGAAGTTCAGTATTGTATAAATCTGTCCGGCATGTCCATTATCAGGAACGTCCTCATATTGTTCAGTAATTCTATCCTGAATAGTTCAGCTTATATAATATTAATTTGTCAAATACAGTTTATTCTTCCATAAAGTGACTTTTAAGAATGAAATATACGCGTGATGCCTCGTGCGAAACTAAACACGGCACCATATTGTCGTGGAGCAGACTCTGGCTGCTCTCGACATAAGAATGTGATTTTTAATTTTATATTCTATGGTAAAAACTGAATATGCAGAAACTATAATTATGACGATCACCAAAATTAAGTTCAAGAGCTTCACTGTACATTGATCTTAGATGAATCTAGAAAGTTTCAGTGAATAGTCCAAAACTGATGATCGATCTCCAGGTTCTGTGATTATGAACATCGCTGGAGAGGATCACGCGGAGAAGAATTAATAAAAATTGATATAAACAAAAGTACATACCATAAGGTCTTGAGAAGAAGACAGTAACAACACCATAGGCTATACAATACCAAATAATTTTTATTGTGCCTTGAAAAGGGAAGGTTGGAACGTTCGTCCGTGGGTCCGTCTTTTCCAAAGCTTTAGCAGATCTGGCTCCTGGGAAATTCCAAACCATATCCATGTGCATCGTGGGGCCGGTAATTTGAAGGTGGAAAGTTATCGCCGAATATTTTTACATATGAATTATTTGTCTTGATGGCGTGTATATTTTCTCATGAAGGTAATTAATTTGGGAGTTTGAAGATCTCCCGGACTCTTTCAACGACTACGAGACTGGATGACACAATCCACATGCATCTGCCTCCGGCAACATTGAATGCACGCAAACGTTAAGGAATCCGTCTATAAAAGTCTTTAAGAGTGAAATTATAGACTTATTTTTTTGAAATATTAAGTATTACTGCGTATTTTACACTAAAATTAAATCCATAGATATACGTGCGGCGATACCGCTAAAGGCACGTGGGCCGCACGCGCCGAAGCGCGGCGACCTCCGAGAAAACGTGTTAACTCCGGCTGGTCTGCTATCCAAGTGCTCCAGAGAGAAGTCTTTCAGCTCCCAGGTCGGCGAGCGACAAACGTCACGGCACTAGCGGCCAATCAGAACGCGCGCTCACGGCAGGACGAAACCAAGCCTCCAGAACCGGCTGGAAGGAGGGGAAAAGTAAGGAATAAGTACTGAGTGAATTTTTCGCGTCGCCGAGAAGTAAACTTTACAGGGGCGAACGGGAAACTAATGAAACTTAAATAAATTTAGGATAAAATGCGATCTAATAATTTGGGTTTGCTAAAATGATTGAAAAATAATTAAATTAATATAAAAACACTGTCGTGTTTCACGACACTGACGTAGTAGTTTATTTGGGTTTTAATATTCCAACGCCAAGACTCCTGTTATTATTTATATTGTACCAGCTTTAGAATATCATTTGTGATACTGATATAACATAATATGCCTTCTAGTTGAAATTTATAAGAATAAATGCATGACAGGGAACTGAGTAGAATACACCTACAGCAGCCTGTTTAACAGGAGGGGGGGGTGCACATTTTATTATACCATATCCTGTATAATTAATCCATTTTATTTTTAAAATCAAAATCTTTGTATCAAGCTTAATCAGTTTATGAAGATTGCTAGCTTTATGTTGTAATTAATTACATTATCAATTTAAATATTGTAACTTGTAAATTTTGAAGATGCAAAGAGCTGACAAATTTTAAATAGGTATTTACATCTATTTTAATCCACACTGTTGGTATTAAAGTTCATGCTTGACATCAACACTAGACAATGAATTAGAGTACAGCAAATTGACACTGCAATTGTAAATCAAATTCACATGATTTTGTGGTTAACAGGATATTACATTCATTTAAATCATATTCTGTTTAAAATAGTGATAAACTAAGTAACACAAAAAATAAAATGTAAAGGAAAACAAAAATTGTATTTTCAGATATTTGATTTAAAAAAAAAAAAAAAAAAAAAAAAAAAAAACTAGCTTCTTTCTTGCCTTAATGCAGAAATGTCTAAAGATTATTATTATTATTATTATTATTATTATTTTATAACAAATTTTTGCTTAATTTTAAGAAATTACGCAATTATTACTATGAAAGCAAACAGAATAGAATGAGAAAAATGAATTAGAAAATAAAATAAAAACATGCTTAAAAAAAAAAAAAGTTTTACAAGAATGCTTTTATTGAAAAAGTAACACATCAGAAAAAATAATAAATGAGAATAAACAATAAGGTTAAAATAAAAAAGGAAAGTGCATAAGAATGACCATAATGAAAATTGTAAAATTAAAAGAAATTCTTTATTACTGCAAAAATTTTAGACAAACTCGATTTTTATAAAAAACTAAGGGGCTCTGCCCCCTGCTCGCTTTGCTCTCCAACCCCCGGTTCGCTTCACTTATTAATATCCCTGTGAGGCTTTTCACTGAATATGAGTCTATAGTACAAGACAAAAGCAGAAAAATTTTATAGAAATTCCCATAATTAATGTAAAATTGAAATACATAATATTTAAGGTAATGTACCAATTGAGGCGTTCTCAGTTAAGGCGGTAGATGAAAATTGTCCCGATGGAGGCGGTGAGGGTGAAAAGGGTTGTTGGCTGTTCCCGTTTGAGGCTGTGATCCTTATAATTGGCTATTTGGCGCATTTATTACTATACTTGTCGAACATGAAGATACATTTGTAGTAGGCTCTTAGCCGCGTTTATTCGGCGTTTCCAGGGAATACCACGAGGAGGTGGCCTACTTTATTTCCCCCAAAAAGTTGCGGAGAACAAATTCTCCTTATTAGTTTATGTGCATGATACTGATTGCTGCGAAAACAAGTTACATGCGTTCTCAGATTCGTGCACAGCAGGGTAGGGGTGTCCAGTGATTTTTTTTTTTTTTTTTTTTGTTTTCATGGTAAATGAAGCAAACATACGTGCGTGATACTGATTGCTGCAAAAACGAGTTACATGCGTTCTGCGTCAGAACAAGACGGTTGCAAATAAAAAAAAAAGTGATATTGCACAGAGAAAAGATAAGATATAGGCCTCCTTCGCACACATGCGCAAAAGCTTGTGGAAAGTTCCAAGTGGGGAAAAAGAGCCAATAGGACGGCTGTTCTAGCCAGATGGGCGTTTCTGAGCCAATTGTTGTAACCACAAAACCGGCTACCAGTGCTTTCCCACCTACCGCCTCAAATGGGACAATTTTTTACTACTGCCTCAATTGGGTACGCCTGAATCGGTACCAAATCATATTTAATACCACTTTTTTTTTTTTTTTTTTTAATGGCTTTTTAATAAAAAATTACTCTTTTTTTTTATTTAGAATAGAAAGAAATTTATAATATTTAGACCATTTTGTCTTACAACTTTATTATACATGACGCCCGTGGCAACGTTTAAATTTTTGTCAGTATTTGGCGATGATTTTTTTTTTTTTTTTTTTTTTTAAGGAAGAAAAAAAGAAAAGAAAAAAAATCTAGTACTTATAATCTAAAGCCTATACTTTTTCCCAAATACTTATATTTTTTTCTGTTGCCTACACTTTTTAGGTGATGAATTTTTGTTTTGCCATACTTAGAAATATGAAATGTGTCCCAGAAATGTCTAATTCTGTAATGTTAAAAAATTATCAGTACGAAATTACAAGATTTATAAATGAGTTTGATTTTGACTCAACTTGCATGTTGGAACAACTTGCATGTTGGTCCACAACACTATTTCGCGATTTTCTTTTGATAATTACGGCAAAATGCGATGAAAAAGCGTTTTTCAAAATAAGTCTGTTTTGTAATGTACATAAATAAATTAAGCTTATTTTTAACATTAATAAAATAAATATTTAAAATTAACTTTCCTTTCTTTGCATGAAACAATAACAAGGATCATCAGTATTATTGCATATATATATATATGCTTCCCGGGAACTAATATAGTATTAGTCCACAAGTGCATTTGGCGATTTTTCTTTTGGTGATTATGGCGAAATGACTTTTTCTCAAATGGTTGCTATGGATTCCAAGCGAAACAAAAGCAAAACACGTTTTTCGAAATGGCGTCATTATTAATGTACAAAATTAATTTAGCTTATTTTTAATTATTTATGCCGTTATCGTTCAAAACGGTGTCAATGAAAAATCACTAAATCCAATGTGGACCAACATTGTACTTTTACGCCACATTTTTTCAAAAATTCCAAACACATTTCTCTCTCTCTAAACGACTGACTTAAAAAAAAAAACAAAAAAAAAAAACTAATAATTTCAGTAACTTTTTAAAAAACTTGTTATAATACAGATTTAGATATCAAAATTATCACCAAATTAAATGCTGACCTATAATGGATAATGGAAAATCACGATCATTATTCTCGAAAGAACATATAAGAAATTAATAAACAGCATAAGAAATGTTTAATAATAAAAATATTTTTCTTAACAGTAACATTAACATTGATTTTATTATTTCTTACACCATGGATCACATTTTAATTTTCCCGTGGAAAATGATATCATGACAGAAAAACAACGTCATAAGAGAAACTTTCTGTGCAGTGGCAAATAGAGTACCTTTACAAACCCGAAGTTTTTAGTTAATTACTTCGTTAACTAAAATGATAGAAATGCCTTCCTTGAAGTCGTCGGAACACATTGATACCTCTCACGATGCAGAACACTTTGCCCTCCTTGAGAAGATGCTGTCGCAGACAAAAAAAAATTGACGCCAGCGACAGAAACTTTTTTTTAATATATAGAGAAATAAAAAATATTTGATTCATGTATATAAACTCACAATTCTTAGATATGAAATTCCTTTTAAATAAATAATAATAATAATTAAAAAAAAAAAACATAAGAATAAAGGTGAGATAAATTATAAAGTACCTATATTTAATTTTAGGACTCTTTTATCGGCAAGCTGTATAGCAACAACACTTCCAGACTTATTGGTACAGATACCAACAACTGAACATTTGAAACTTGTAATAAAACTGCAATATAAACAAATATTCTTTAAGAAACATATTAAAAAAAAAAAAAAAAAAAACATAAAATGTTGATCATAAAATTCATAATTCCAAATATAATTTTTAGAAATTCAAAAGAAAGGAAACCAGGATTTTTTCTCTCTCTCACACACACACTCTTATTTGAGTGCTAAAGAAGTAATGAGTTAACAATCATAAAATTAGCAAAAATATTTAAAAAATAAATAAATAAATTATTGAAGAAAATAAATATTTTACTAATAGTTATAGAAAATTTTAACATTCATTCTATTTTAAATTGTATAATACAAGCACATAAAAAGATTTAACAATATTATGTACTTACATATATATATATATATATATATATATATATATATATATATATAAAAATATTTGTATTTTCTATTTTATATCCTTAACCATGTCTCTGTTAGTACAAAAAAAAAAAAAAAAAAAAGCTGTGTACACTCTTGTGTATATCAACAAAAAAAATTATAAAATAATAAAAGACAATAAAAAAGGTGGCGGTTGG
The DNA here is from genome assembly GCA_963930645.1 of Salticus scenicus. Classification (NCBI taxonomy): domain Eukaryota; kingdom Metazoa; phylum Arthropoda; class Arachnida; order Araneae; family Salticidae; genus Salticus; species Salticus scenicus. The sequence goes on from OZ005662.1 coordinate 155,670,852, forward strand.
GTGGGCAGATGTTTGATTACGGAGGTGGGGTGGTGTTGTAAGGCTGGATGGTTGGGTGGGTTTGTGAAATTAAATTAAAAAAAAAAAAAAAAAAAAAAAAAAAAAAGTAGAAGGCTTGTTGCATTTGCTTTGTATTACTATGCAAACTTTCATTTTCCATAAAATTTCAGATTTTTCCTTTTTGAGTTGTCAACTATATTTAATGTTCTAATTATACTGTTAAACACAATGTGATCAATCGGTGAATTTCATTGTGGCTTCGTGGCTTCATTGTTGTTCATCTGCTTTGAAATTTTGCATTTTTAAATCCATATGGTTCCTGTTCTGGTCAGTGGCGCACCCAGAATTTCTGTCTGGAGGGGGCTGAAGAGTAATTGGGTCCTACAGTATAGCAATAGGTTTATGTCCATATACGCAGCAACGGCGGCTCATGAACCGAAAATAGATGAAGAGCTGCGAAATAACATTTAAGTAGTTTTAATGCATAATTTTAATTAAAAATACTCATTTTATTTAAATGTAAATTTATACTCTATAAATGAATACAGTGTAAAATATTAGGTGAAATGGCTCTTCACCTATTTTCGGTCCATGAGCCGCCACTGGTACGCAGACATATGCATAGTAAAGAATCTGTTTTAAATGTTTCTTTTGAAATAAATGAATAATGAATGAAACTGAATTTAAGTTGAATAGCACAATTGTGGAATTTATCTCCGTATATAATGTGCAAGTAATTCGGTCAGTTGGGGTTGAAATTGAACTTTCGAACATAAAGTTGTAGATTCAACTATGATCAAAAACTGTCTACGATCAAAATCTTCTAGGGTCCATCTACGATCAAAAGAATATGACAAGCTGGTGAACATAAAATTTACTCGAAATGAAATGCCCCCACCCAAATATTTCCATTGAAAATAAAATTTGATCAATTTTAATACCCTTTTGTGATGCTTTATTTGTATATGCAGTAACACTTAAGTAATTAAGAAATCTTAATAATTATAGCCAAATAAAAGCTGCAGTTGTTATAAGTATGAATTAGAACAGAATTTCAGTGTAAATTTTTACATGGCTATTTTTATTTAATTATCTGGAGTGTGAGGCGATGCTCTTTCAAGGTTCGATTAACAGAAACAAGTCGGACGTGTAGTCTTCGTGGGGGTAAGCCAACACAGCAAGCAAGGAGCAGAACCTCTTAATATCCTAAAACATATATTACTTAGAATAGTTTGTTCAGCTGGTAAATATTTCAATATTTTAAATTATAAATATTTTAATATTATAAATATTACCTTTCTGAGTAATATCATTACAGGATATTGCATTCCAATAATATAATATATATTTATGAAATTTGAATTTTTATAACAGGCAAAAATTTTATTATCCAAGAACGGAGCTTAGATCGCAGTGACATCAGAAGCAAAAATGAAAATTGTGCTTGGACCCTACTGTATTTTCTACATACCGTTACAAAAAAATAAAAAAAAAAAAAAAAAAAAAATCTGGTGTGAAACAACCACACGACTTCCATTACCCGCTATTACACGTGTTATATGCATTTTTTAGAGATAATGTGATCAGAAAACATAAAAGTGACCAAAAAAGAAAATCGTTAGAGCCGTTTTTGAGATACCAACTTTCACAAAAAATCAATTATTGACCGGAAAACAATAATTACATACAAAAGCATATTTAAAAGTGAGTTAAAATGGCGAGTTTGAAAAAAAATCCGTACAACCGTTTTTAAAGGAACGATTTTGCGAGGCCTGAAATTGAGCTATTTATACAGGACGCCTATCAATTTTCATGAACTAACCAACTATATCATTCGAAAGGATATCTGATAGAGTGTTTATATAGCAAATTTGAAGAAAATCGTTAGAGCCGTTTTTGAGATACGGACTTACGGTCGCACTTCCGGTTTCCGATGTCCCATTTCCGGTTAAACTCAATTATTGACAGGAAAACAATAATTACATACTAAAGCATATTTAAAATTGAGTTAAAATGGCGAGTTTGAAAAAAATCCGTACAACCGTTTTTAAAGGAACGCCCTTGGGAGGCCTGAAATTGAGCTATTTATACAGGACGCCTATCCATTTTCTTGAACTAACCAACTATATCATTCGAAAGGACATCTAATAGAGTGTTTATATAGCAAGTTTGAAGAAAATCGTTAGAGCCGTTTTTGAGATACGGACTTACGGTCCAACTTCCGGTTTCCGATGTCCCACTTCCGGTTTTTCAATTTTCACCAAAATTTGGAAATTTTATCTGTACGCCAGACGTATTTGAATTCTAAAGTTTCGTAGCTCCATCTTTATTAGTTTCTGAGCTATAATAGCCAGAAGATTCTCCACATACATACACACACACATACACACTGACCAATTGCCAAAAACCACTTTTTTGGACTCAGGGGACCTTAAAACGTGTAGATCAGGTGAAAACCCGATATCGAATTTTCAGACCGAATACAATACTTCCATTACCTACGGTAGTAGGGTAATGGAAGTAATAATAATAATAATAATTAACCCCATCCTCCCAAGCATCTGTAAAATATCTCAAAATATTATTATCAGGGTATTTTCCTATTTTGAACAGTAAACTACGCTTTGTGGCATTTCTCTAAATCGGTATATTTTTAGAAAAATATTTTACTCATTTGTGATCAGATCATTTAAATTTTATCTTCAGCAATTGATGCGAAATTTCACTAGCATGTATTTGTACTAGATGCATTTAAAGGGTTTAACACGAATATGCAAAGTCCATTTTTACTTCCATTACCCTACTACCATAGGTAATGGAAGTATTGTTTTCGGTCAGAAAATTCGATATCGGGTTTTCACCTGATTTACACGTTTTAAGGTCCCCTGAGTCCAAAAAAGTGGTTTTTGGCAATTGGTCAGTGTGTATGTATGTGTGTGTGTATGTATGTATGTATGTATGTGGAGAATCTTCTGGCTATTATAGCTCAGAAACTAATAAAGATAGAGCTACGAAACTTTAGAATTGAAATACGTCTGGTGTACAGATTAAATTTCCAAATTTTGGTGAAAATTGAAAAACCGGAAGTGGGATATCGGAAACCGGAAAAGGGACCGTAAGTCCGTATCTCAAAAACGGCTCTAACGATTTTCTTCAAACTCGCTATATAAACGCTCTATTAGATGTCCTTTCGAATGATATAGTTGGTTAGTTCAGGAAAATTGATAGGCGTCCTGTATAAATAGCTCAATTTCAGGCCTCGTAAAGGCGTTCCTTTAAAAACGGTTGTACGGATTTTTTTCAAACTCGCCATTTTAACTCCTTTTAAATATGCTTTTGCATGTAATTATTGTTTTCCTGTCAATAATTGAGTTTAACCGGAAGTGGGACATCGGAAACCGGAAGTGGGACCGTGAGTCCGTATCTCAAAAACGGCTCTAACGATTTTCTTCAAATTTGCTGTATAAACACTCTATTAGATGTCCTTGCGAATGATATAGTTGGTTAGTTCAGGAAAATTGATAGGCGTCCTGTATAAATAGCCCAATTTCAGGTCTACCAAGGGCGTTCCTTTAAAAACAGCTGTACGGATTTTTTTTAAACTCGCCATACTAACTCACTTTTAAAGATCCTTTTGTATGTAATTATTGTTTTCCGGTCAATAATTGATTTTTTGTAAAAGTTGGTATCTCAAAAACGGCTCTAACGATTTTCTCTTTAGTTCACTTTTATGTTTTCTGATCGCATAATCTCTCAAAAATGCATATAATATGTGTAATTGTGGGTAATGGAAGTCGTGTGGTTGTTTCACACCAGATTTTTAATTTAAAATTTAGTTTTAGAGGAACGACTATAAGAGCAAAGCTAATTTTTATTTCATATCAAACAAGAATTTTCATTTGCCGATGTGAATGTGTTAATTTTGCCCAGGGACAAAACACACTTCCACAAAGATGCTATAAATACTCATAAATTAAGATACAATAACTGCATGAGCTTGGTATTCCCTTTTCCTGAAAAATACATCCCAGCTTATTTCCACGTCTGATTGCTTCTTCTGTCTGACTTTTTAGATACTTACTCGATTTCGTGATAACAGTATATTCTCTAGTTTAGGACCTTAGAAGCCCATCCCTAAAAATTGCAACTTCTTTCAACTAAAAATCAAAGAACTAGTTCATTGTTTTTGTTTTTGACAATAAGGATTTCAAAAATTCCTAATATTTAATGTACAATTTATAAACTATTTCTGCTTACAATATCTGTGTTTGAGTAGTATTTTTTTTTTTCATGCACATCTGAAATTTTTTACTATGTCAGCTCGTTCTGGAGGGGGCTTCAGCCCCCTAAGCCCCCTCCGTGGGTGCGCCACTGGTTCTGGTTGTGGCAGGCTGGGGGAGTGTTGCCGGCGTAAAACTAGTGTAACCCCACAGGCAAGTCACAAGTCTTGCCGCCTGCCTCCTTCTTCCTATCTTGTGTTTCTTGGGTTGTTTTTTCATTAATTTTGATAAGTTTATGGTTTTAAGTTAAGATTTTTCAATATGTTATTTACTGATTTAAAATTTATATTATATTATGATTCTTGTAGTGTTGTGAAGTTTTGCGACAGTATTTTGTCACTGGCCCTGGATCATTATTAACTAACTGTATAGTTGGCAACTTACGTTAATAATTTACTCTTTATTTTTTTTTTTTATTTATTTATTTATTTTTTTAATTAATGTTGTGTATGTGTAGTCGAATATTTCATTATAATTATTATATAGCATTTTGTGCCTGACATTTTGTGAATTGTGATGGTTAGTTTTTCTTACTTTACTTTAAAAAAAATGGGCGGAATTTAATTTTTAATTGGAACCAAATCAATAGATTCAGTCAAAGGAGGTTTAGTGTAAATATGTACATATTATTTATTATTATTATTATTATTTTTTATTATTATTATTTTTTTTTTTTTAGTTCTCTCCACTTTTCATTAATCCAGATACTTATTATTCAAGATTCAATTTAATTTAGTAATTGAATTTGGTATAGCCCACTTTCGATAAAACTAATGTAAATACATACTTGCCTTGTGATTTTTAATATACAAAAACATTTTTTCTCTATGACTCTGTTTAGTAAATTTTTAGATCCTGGCAAAAAATACTTAGCTTCACAGCAGTATTGTGCCCGGTACAAGGATATTTATAGGGATATCCTTGGATCGACATCCAGTTACCTATTATCTCCTCCTCCTTTACTTCAGTTTAGAACATGCGGTTCTAATAGATGTAAAACTTGCCCTATGGCCTCTCACACACAATTGAATAATAATCACTCTTTGGTTCCATTTTGTCAGGCATACAATGTTATTTATAAAATCAATTGTGGTCATTGTAAACTTAGTTATATTGGTGAAACTTCAACTCCTCTTCATCTACGCATTAATCAGCATCGATCAGATTCTAAAAACCTTTCAGCTGCATCTTCTAAGTCAACTATAGAATTACAACACTTTAAATCACATAATTTTAATTCATGTACCATAGAGATTGTAAAAATTCAGAAAAATAAAAGTGAGCGTCTATTTCTTGAATCAAAATTTATGCAATACTATAATACAATTTATCCATATGGCCTAAATTCCGAATACTTTAGTAAAACTATTAAAGCATTTTCTAACATCAACCCTCTACATGATTATTCGACTATTTATGCACAACTTAATCACAAAATTAACAATAAAACTTCTAGAACTAAACGAGGTAGTAAAAAAACAGATTTAATCTTTTCTAAAAGTGCCATTATTAAACTCATTTCAGATCTACAGACTAATTACTTATCTAACTATAACTGGTTCATTATTCGAAAATTTATTTTTGCAATTAAAAAGAAATACTTAGTAAACTTTCTGAATGTCTTTCAAAGCCAATCCTATAATAAACATTTTTCAGACATTTTTTATGATATTATAATGTACAAAATCAAACAATTTAATTTAAAACTTAATAAAAAGCCCAACAAATTTAAAACAAATACTCAATTAATTGTGAATTTTACAAATCAAATATTGAACAGTATTAACATTACGTCTATCATTAATGACAAAGAATGTTTGTTTCCGATTAAAGATTTAAATCTATCTCGTACCTTCAAATATCCTCTTCCTCTTGGCAGAAAGATATTCAATTATAATTCTGTATCTAAGTCTACCTCTTTTACTAACACTGTAACCTGTAAATGCAATGATCCTTCTTTCTCAAAATTTATTGACAGAGACCATGGACACATTATCACGGGTAATCTCAATATTATTGATAATTATCAATTAAAAAAATTCATGCAATTTGGCACCAAATTTAGACTTCCAGTTAAAACTAGCATTCCACAAATCTTTCAACAGTTTTCTTATGACCTAGATTTATTTATTTATAAAATATCTATTACTCATAATAAACCTATTGCCTACTTCACTCAATGGAAAGTTTTAGTGTTACAAAAAATCAAAAATGCATTATTTATCAATTCTTCAAATCTGGTGTTATTTAAAAAATCTGTACTTCTTAACTCAATCAAATCACTACAGGATGACTTTGTGATCACTTATGTTGACAAATCACCTAATAATTATGCCATTATTTGTAAATCCTACTATCTCTCTATTTTAAACTCATCAATCAATAATAGTAACATCTTCAGTTTAACTAATAATAACCTTATTATTAATAACCGAAAAATACATAATTACTATAAACTACTTCAACTTCCCTTCAATAACTTTAATTATCCTTATATAGTTCTCATACCTAAGTTTCACAAATCTCCAATTAAATTTCGCACTGTCACTGTTGGGTGTAACACTTATAACAACAATGCTAATAAAGCTCTACTGGATATTCTAAAACAAATTTACAAATGTACTTGCAAAGTTGATAATTTACACTGTCTTAAAAATAGCTTTCAATTAATTCATTACATAAAATTGCTCGATTCAATAGACAATATTATGACTTTTGACTTTCAAGATCTTTTCAATAATATTGAGTTATCAGATCTTAGTAATATCATTTACAGTCTTTTTCAAGAATATAAAGCTCAAATTAATCTTCCTTACAATTTTAACGCAGAAAAATTTAAAACTCTTCTTAACTTTGTTATCCATAATAATTATATCTTCCACAACAACGCTATCTATTTGCAACAATTAGGCATCCCACAAGGAGGTTGTAGCTCCAGTATTTTGGCAGATCTCTATCTTTATTATTATGAAAAGCAAATTTGCAATGATGATGTTCGATTTTATCGTTACATCGATGATATTATTGTATTTTATCTCAACAAGAACTCACAAAATGGCTTTTCCTTCAATTATCCACCTAATTTAAAGCTAACTCAAAATACTTTGACTAATCAATCAATTAACTTTTTAGATCTAAAAATAATCATCGATGGTAATAAACTTTACACAGATATCTATGACAAACGGCAAGATTTTTGTTTTAATGTCAACTTATTTACACATTTTAATTCATGTCTGCATCTTTCGGTATTTAGAAACATCATCATTAACCATTTATTTCGAATTAATAATTTATGCTCTGCAAAGTTTAAAAACAAGAATATTAATAAACTGATCACAGCCACTGCTAAAATGGGTTTTCCTAAAAACTTTGTATTTTCTATTTTATATCCTTAACCATGTCTCTGTTAGTACAAAAAAAAAAAAAGCTGTGTACACTCTTGTGTATATCAACAAAAAAATTATAAAATAATAAAAGACAATAAAAAAGGTGGCGGTTGGGTGGGCAGATGTTTGATTACGGAGGTGGGGTGGTGTTGTAAGGCTGGATGGTTGGGTGGGTTTGTGAAATTAAATTAAAAAAAAAAAAAAAAAAAAGTAGAAGGCTTGTTGCATTTGCTTTGTATTACTATGCAAACTTTCATTTTCCATAAAATTTCAGATTTTTCCTTTTTGAGTTGTCAACTATATTTAATGTTCTAATTATACTGTTAAACACAATGTGATCAATCGGTGAATTTCATTGTGGCTTTGTGGCTTCATTGTTGTTCATCTGCTTTGAAATTTTGCATTTTTAAATCCATATGGTTCCTGTTCTGGTTGTGGCAGGCTGGGGGAGTGTTGCCGGCGTAAAACTAGTGTAACCCCACAGGCAAGTCACAAGTCTTGCCGCCTGCCTCCTTCTTCCTATCTTGTGTTTCTTGGGTTGTTTTTTCATTAATTTTGATAAGTTTATGGTTTTAAGTTAAGATTTGTTGTTTTACTTTATTGATTCGTTTGTTTTTGCAGACTGTTAATTAATAGATCTGGTTTCTTTACATTAATGTATTTCATCCACTGATGATTTTTTTTTTTTTTTTTATCTTATTGGTCATTGGTGTTTCAGTGATCTTGTATCTGTTGCTTGGCTTCTAATATGCTTAATAGATCATCTTTATTATATATATATATATATATATATATATATGTGTGTGTGTGTGTGTGTGTGTGTGGTTTCATTGTTATTCATCTGCTTTGAAATTTTGCTTTTTTAAATCCATATGACTCCTATTTTGGTCGTGGCAGGCTGGGTGAGTGTTGCCGGCGTGAAACTAGTTTAACCCCACAGGCAAATCACAAATCTTGCTGCCTGCCTCCTTCCTTCCTATCATGTTTCTTAAATTATTTTTCCATATTTTGATAAAGTTTATGGTTTTAAGTTAAGATTTGTTGTGTTACTTTAATGATTTGTTTGTTTTGCAGGCTGTCAATTAATAAATCTGGTTTATTTACATTAGTGTATTTTATCCACTGATATTTTTTTTTAAAAATCTTATTGGTCATTGGTGGTTTCAATGATCTTGTATCTGTTGCTTGGCTTCTACTATGCTTAATAGATCATCATTATTCTATATATATATATATATATTATGCATTATGTGTATTAAAATACAAAATGCATACCAAATTTGACTTTTAAATTACAAACAAATTTAAATATAAAATAAATTTATTTATTTATTATTTTATAATGATTTATTAAGCTATATAATAAAAAACACAAATAAAATTGTTTCCACTAAGCTTTAAAAAATAATCTTCTGCAGATTATGCTATACTTTATAAGATTTATTTTACAATTATGTTTAGAATTACTAAAGTATTTTTGTATAATAAACATACATTTTATGAATTTTCATATTTAAGAAATCCTTTAGTGTGTGGTGCATAAATGAAGGACAATTATCTGTACAAGGGACCTAAGACAGGAAAAATTCTTTCCATGCAGGAATCTTTCCATTCCACTTCAAAGTCCTGGGACATTTCAAATTAAAAAAAATTTGGGATTTCAGTTTCCTCAATAAATTTAGAAAATAAAAGAAGAGTAAAAAGAGATTTTTAAAATAGAATGTGTTGACAGAGGCAGGGGTGCAGAAAATGTTCAGACCTCGGAAATTTCCCCCAAACACAGTATAAATTTCCCTCAATAATGAAAAAATCTACTTTGCTATACAAAGTCATTTGTTCTATGTAATAAATCTTTAAGAGAATAAGTATACAGTGTAACATAAAAATATTGCTGTTAGTGTATATTATAAAACTTCAAAGCAGCAAATTTTATTTTTTATTTACATTTTTATTTTCTCCTAAAAAAATATTCAGTATTTCCCCAGTTAGTTTAAATTTTCCCCAAACCTCGTTCGGGCGTTCAGACATATTCTGCACCCCTGGACAGAGGTGCCCTAAAAAGTGGAAAATAGGAAAATTTAGAAAATTGTGGTCATCTTGGGGGGGGGGAGGGGAAAGAATGAAAATGAAAAAACATAAAAGTTGAGCAATTCCTTTTGTTTATGAGTATATCTTTCCTTTGTCAATTTTAAATACTTTTCAAATTAAATTCCTTAGGGGGTCCCGGGCCCGGCCTGTATTCATGTAAGTTTCTCATGAAACCATGGGGAAAAAATGAATGGGTACAAACAGTGTAATCTGGGTTTGAATTCAACACCTCCTGTTAAACCAGCTTTGAGAGCAGAACCTCTTGTCCACTGGTGGTGCTAGTAGGACAAAGTTTTGCTGAAATGTTAAATGCAGATCTCAATGCACTTATATTTATATATACTAGGTATCCATAATTTCACCCCAATTTAGAAATATTAAAAAGAGCTAATTGTTATATTGAGCTGTAGTTTACACCTTTAGGCTTGTCAAGAAGTAAGATTTTTGCATGAGCTAAGAAAAAAATAGCTTAAAATTTCACCGATAGATGGCACTGTAAGGTCAAATTTCCTAAAAATATGAAAAAAAAAAAAATCTCCAGGCTTAATGTTTAAGCAATATGTGACTGCACTTAATTGAAGATCGCACTGAGCTTGCAAAATGATTCTTTTACGTTATAACATTCTCTTATTTTCTTATGATAAAGTCTTCTACCATGAAACAAAGTTTAATGGAGAAATTACGAATTATAAAATTTTAAATAGCAATTTCTAAATTTTTAAAAAAGGTTTTCTTTAATTAAAATGTACAGTGGAACCTGTCTAAAGTGACCACCCTGGGGACCGGCTAAAATGGTCACTATACGCAGGTGGTCACTTTATAAAGGGTCTTTAAAATTGGAAAAGGGTCGTTTTAGTCAAGAAAATGGTCACTTTAGTCAGGTGGTCACTTTACCAAGGTGGTCACTTTTACAGGTTCCACTGTATTTACTTTTTATTATATATACAGTGGAACCTGTCTAAAGTGACCACCCTGGGGACCGGCTAAAATGGTCACTATACGCAGGTGGTCACTTTATAAAGGGTCTTTAAAATTGGAAAAGGGTCGTTTTAGTCAAGAAAATGGTCACTTTAGTCAGGTGGTCACTTTACCAAGGTGGTCACTTTTACAGGTTCCACTGTATATGTATATATATTATATTTATCCTTTCATATGTGAGAAACAAACATTCAAACTGTGTTTCCTCCAAAAATACAAAAATTAAGTTGCTCATTTTTCTTTCAACTTAACATAAAAATAAGTCTACATATCTTCCTAGGTACAGTTGTCCCCACTTAATTGGGTAACGGATAATCGAATACCCTGCTTATAAAAATATAAAGTTTTAGAACCAATTTTTTCCCCATAGAAGTAATGTTAAACTTCCTCGTTTAAAGAAATATTTTTTACAACGCCACCCCACTTAATCACATAAACACTCAAAGTTTCTTCAATCAAATTTCGTAAATAAAATTCCTCTATTTCTGGGCAAATTTTTCCTCTCATTCTCAAAGAAAAAAAAATAAAAAAATAAAAAAAATACCGGTTTTTCTTTTAAAAACCTTACATATTTAAGGCATGCTCTTTAAACATGAGACGGTATTCCTGCCGAGGTGATAAAAATTGTTTTGCAAAAGACAAATTTATAAAATCAGCAACTGATGAGAAAATTAGAAATTAAAATACAAATTATCTCCAAGAGTTAGACATCACAAATTTTGAAAGTTTTCAGACCATTGAAAAAGAACTTTATGAACTCGTAGATGTGGATAAAGATGGAGAAACAGAAAGAGATGAAGAGTTTAATCTTCCAATAAAACCTTTAAATGAAAGTGATAAAGAAGAGCAAGCGAACAATAAATGAAATTGAAATATCCTTTAACATTATTCATCGTCATTTTGAGTCTCATAGAAGTGATTGTAATCTATTTATGTGCTTTAGAAAAATAAATCGAAAAATGTTTAGTTAAGTCTATGTTAAAGTAATCAATCATAACTGATTTTTTTTTTTGTTGTTGTTGTTGTTAAAAGTAAAATTGCAAGTACACTTTATTTTATATTTATTTCAGCATCAATTGCATTTATAAATTACTATAATATTTTAACTTAGTAAAAGTTTTGAAAGAGGTACCGATCATTTATCTTTTCATGTAAGCATAAAACCATTATAGTTATACATGCAATTGCGTTTCCAGTTCTTCCCCGCATAATTTGAATACCCCGCTTAATCGAATTAATATAGTTGGAATGGAAGACATTCGTTTAAGCAGGGCCGACTGTATGTCTACATATTTTCCTAGTATCTAGTAATACATGTAAACAAACGATAAGGTTTTAAGTTCAGTTATTTTTTAATTTATTATTTTTTGTGTTGTTTTAAAAATTATATCTGAAGGAGAAAACATGGTTTGAATGTTTGCTTCTCATATATTTTCAATTTCACTATGATAGGTAAAAATAATTGTTATTGTGTACATTTATACTAAATTTTACCTATACTGCAATCTTATTAAAAATTATGAAAAAAAAATGGGATATTAATGCCACTTGTTAAGGTATTTGCATCAAAAATTGATAGGTACTAATTTATGTCAAGATGCAATTACACATACATTTGTATGAAATTCTGTACATTAGTCCTTGAGCTAGAACTGCCACAAAAATTTTGTCACACAGACACACAATTTGACCATTTTTATTGTGTTTTGGATCTCTCAAAACATGTAAATAAATCTATAGAAAACAAGAACAGAGATGAGAGTGGGAAATAGACAAAAAGTCTGAAAGTATCAACAAAACTCAAAGATAATTTAATTTTAGTAATAAAAGAAGAAACAGATACACAAAATCATACTTTCTATAAGCAAAAATGGAGAATATATGAAAATAAGTTGTTTAGAAACAGTCAAAAGAAAGAAAATTGAACAACAATAAGAATATTTAGAACAAAAAAAACCTGAAAATTGTTTTTAAAAAAGTCTGAAAATTCTCATCCCTGCAAGAAAAAAAAAAAATTACGAATCCAAAACTTTCTACTATTAAATATAGAAGAAATTTACAATATATATATATATATATATATATAATAAAGATGATCTATTAAGCATAGTAGAAGCCAAGCAACAGATACAAGATCACTGAAACACCAATGACCAATAAGATTTAAAAAAAAAATTATCAGTGGATGAAATACACTAATGTAAAGAAACCAGATCCACTAATCAACAGCCTGCAAAACATATGAATCAATAAAGTAACACAACAAATCCCAACTCAAAACCATAAACTTATCAAAATTAATGAAAAAATAACCTAAGAAACACAAGATAGGAAGGAAGGAGGCAGGCGGCAAGACTTGTGATTTGCCTGTGGGGTTAAACTAGTTTCACGCCGACAACACTCACCCAGCCTGCCACGACCAGAACAGGAACCATATGGATTTTAAAAAGCAAAATTTCAAAGCAGATGAATAACAATGAAACCACGAAGCAACAATGAAATTCACCGATTGATTAGAATTTTAAATATAGTTGACAACTCAAAAAGGAAGAAACTGAAATTTTAGTGGAAAAAGAAAGTTTGCAAAGTATTTATTGTCTTTTTTATTGTCTTTTATTATTTTAAAAAATTTTTGTTGATATACACAAAAGTGTACACAGCTTTTCTTATTTTTTTTTTTTTTTTTTTTTTTTTATTTACTGACAGAGACATGGTTAAGGATATAAAATAGAAAATACACAGTTTTTAGGAAAACCCATTTTAGCAGTGGCTGTGATCATGTTATTAATATTCTTGTTTTTAAACTTCGCAGAACATAAATGATTAATTCGAAATAAATGGTTAATCATGATGTTTCTAAATACTGAGAGATGCAAACATGAATTAAAATGTGTAAATAAGTTTACTTTAAAACTAAAATCTTGCCGTTTGTCAGAGATATCTGTGTAAAGTTTATTACCATCGATGATTATTTTGAGATCTAAAAAGTTAATTGATTGATTAGTTAGAGTATTTTGAGTTAGCTTTAAATTAGGTGGATAATTGAAAGTAAAGTCATTTTGTGAGTGCTTGTTGAGATAAAATACAATAATATCATCGATGTAACGATAAAATCGAACATCATCATTGCAAATTTGCTTTTCATAATAATAAAGATAGAGATCTGCCAAAATACTGGAGCTACAACCTCCTTGTGGGATGCCTAATTGTTGCAAATAGATATCGTTGTTGTGGAAGATATAATTATCATGGATAACAAAGTTAAGAAGTGTTTTAAATTTTTCTGCTTTAAAATTGTGAGGAAGAATAATTTGAGCTTTATATTCTTGAAAAAGACTGTAAATGATATTACTAAGATCTGATAACTCAATATTATTGAAAAGATCTTGAAAGTCAAAAGTCATAATATTGTCTATTGAATCGAGCGATTTGATGTATTGAATTAATTGAAAGCATTATCAACTTTGCAAGTATATTATTAGAACTATATATATTTCCTAACAAATTAAAAAAAATTAAAATTAAATTTATCAAAGACAGGAAAATATAATGATGTAGATTTTAATTTGTTGGACACTTCAGTCCAACATATGGACAAGTCAGATAATGCAATCATGTGAATGCAGAACATATGCCATTCAAACAAATGGTTGATTTTAAGAGCAGGAAGAAACATACATAACCCCAATGTTTTTGAGATGTAAAATCTATTCTTATTGTAAAAGTTTAAATATTTAAAAAATGTAGTCTATTACTTCTAAGATTTGATTTATGTTTGGAATGACAAAAAATTTCATCAGTAATTAAAAATTTTTATCCTAAATTATACCATTCTTATTTGTTTTATTTTACTTTAATATGTTTCATATATATAATTTTATTTATGGCAACGATTCATGAGAACCTAAAGATATATTTGGTTAAATGATTGATATTTTCTTCTCTACTAGCGTATGTCTAATTCAACGAGTGTTATGAAAAATAAATCTACTGCAAAGTAAAATAAAAACTAGATATAAAAAACAATATGTAATGTTGTAGGTATAATAATAGTAAATAATAAAATAAATTATAACAACATATTTACCTCCCATATAATTCTTGTTCAGACTGGAATCCACATGGTATGTCAAATGATATTAAAGCAAATGATGGGATGTTATTATCTTGATAAGAGCAAACACATAAAAGTTTATCCCCAGCAATCCATGTCCAATGACAAAGACTAAATTCTTGAACTTCAAAATCTTTGACATTCAAACTATAAGCAAAAATGAAATCTAATTACATAATAGTAAAAAAACTGTGAATACATTATTTACTAAGGAATACTTAATTTTTAAGTAAATTTTGATTAAGAAATATACCCTTTAAATGTAGAGTACATTGAACTATTAAAATAAAACTACGATTAATGTAAGCTTACAATAATAATTTTGTATAATGGCACTTTTGAATGGTGACAGATAACAGAATAAAAACTTTTGCATTTTGCTACCTATAATTATAAATTTTGTCAAAAAGTAACATAAAATAAAATATATCTAAAAAACAAGTGCAGTTTACTGAAGCATTTTCTTGAAGACTAAGCTCTTAAAAATATACAAAGTGCTATCAATAAATTAATTAGTTATAAAATGCAATGAGCTATACACAATATCACAAGAAACACTCTTCATAAAAGATCTCAAACATTTTGTTAGGCAAACTGATCTGGTTTGGTCAGTGGATTATGGCCAACTGTCTGTGTGAGGACCCTAGGCCTAAGGGGGATGTCTCTACAGGGGTCTGTCCAGGTTTTTTTTTCCAGGGTCCTATTTTTGTGAAAAATTTTCTTATTTTTGTGAAATTTTTTTCTGACATAGTTATTTTTATTTTTGTGAAAATTCATTTCACAAATTTTATCTGCACACACACACACATATGTATATATGTTTCATCTAGACAATTTCAGGAGGGCGCTGTGCCCTGCCTGCCCTTAATCTAGAAAAGTTGCACCCTTGCCTTTTATTGAAAATAACCTTCAAATTGAAGATATGTTATAAATATAAATAAATGTAATGTATTGTGCATAACAATCAACAGTCATTCATATATCAGTAACAAGCAAAATTAAGTTGTAAAGAAAGTTAAAGTTTAAAAGTTTTTCTTTTATTTGTACTTAAAATCGAAATTTTAAAATAAATGTCAGGATTGTAAATATTAAATGAACTCTTAAAAATCCAAAACTGCCCACATGAATCTAGAAAATACCTTTTCATTAGCAACACATTGCAGTTTTTATAAACCTGAGGGACAACTCTGATATATATGCTTATGCTTTTAATGGATGATTACGACTCATAGGTAAAACCCCCAAAAAACTAGTGTTTCAAGGAAAAAAAAAAAAAAAAAACTCTGAATTTCAAATGATACTCAAATCATTTAGACAGCAGCCCTAATCTTTCTGTATCTTGTTATCAGTCAATCAATAAAAGAGGAGCAACATAATTTGAACGTATTTTTTTAACGTAATAGTCCAAATTATGGGAATTTCCTCCCATAACTGGCCAGCCTAGCTACATCTTTACTAAATGGAAGCAATCAAATTACTGACAAAATTATGAAAATACAAAATCACACATCTTTAGCTATGCTACTCTACAAACCACATACTAAAGAAGTACAAACTAAACAAAAACTAACACAATGCGGCAAAAAGATGTTGCCAAAACATTTATGTAATTTTCCACAGAAAAATTTCGTCACATCAAGGAAAGGTACACCACACTCATTATCGTGTTTGACGTCATTCCCTTACTAATCAGTGTGGACTCCACGAGAAATGGAGACGTGGTTTTATTGTCATGTAGTAGCGATAGCGACTAGTATGAGAACATAAGAGAAAATTGATGGGATGCAATGTTTATATATTGCTGAGCAGATGTTTTTGCTCAGTATTATTTTATAAATGCTTTGTTTTTCCAAAAATTTTTGGGAAAAGTTTGTTTATCTCCGAATTGAATTTTGTGAAGGGTCCGTTTTATGAGTACAGAATTTTGTGAAGGGTCCATTTTTTCAGCCTGGAATTTTGTGAAACGGACCCAGTTTTCCCCCTAGACAGACCCCTGGTCTACGAATACTTTTTAAGGGGTCCTAATTTGTATTCATGTGAATTTATTGGAAAAGTACAGAAACTGTAAATGATTAGACTAATAAGCATGACTTTATAAGACAAACATCATGCCAAGTAATTTTGCAGTTGAACTATTCAGAAAATTTAGATGATCAAAAAGACTGTAATTGTAATTTTTAAAAAACGGTCATTGTAATAATAATAATAATAATAAAGCTAATAATAAATGACTTTGTTTAAGAGTGATAGATAGATAGAATCCCAATATCTAATTTTAACGTAATCAAAAAAGAATCAAAAGATTTTATACGCTTATGTTTTTATTTAACTTCATTTGTTGTCAGGGCTAAATCTTGTAAGTGAATTTTTAATTGAACTTCCTATCACATAACTGAATTGAAATTGTGCGTACATGTATAACTTATCCATATAACTCAAGCAATAACAGACGTAGGGAGGAGGGGGGGGGACGTCCTGGGCCCCAACTTCAGTTAAAAATTTCATTTTTAATTTTAAGCCACTTCTTGTCATTTGATTGAGCTTAAATTTTGCATGCATGCAGTGGCTTATGCAAGGGAGGGGGGAGAAGGTTAACACTCCCCCCCCTCTCTCTTGACAAAATGTATGATAAGAAAAATTAGGCTGTTCCTTACATTTTTTTTTTCACATTTCGGGCAGAAAAAATGTATGACAAACGTAGAATATTTTTTTTCTACAAAGTGGTTTAAAATTATGACTAACTTTTTTTTACATTACTCTGTTGCGATAAACACTCCTGAAAATAACTTCAGCCTTGGGAGATCCATTTGTGCAAAACATGTTTCCCCTGAAAACAATTCTCAGAAGGGATTTCACCTTTATGAATTCATACTCAAGGACAAGAGAGATGGACGATATGGGGTGAATTTGAAGGAGTGACCATTTTATCTTACTGCACGTGCGGTACTAGATAACCAATGAAGAAGGAATTTGTGTAACTATGCATTGAATATTATGTTTTGTGTAGCAGTTTGTACAGGCTCTACGTTATGTCGTCGCTATTTAAAGATTTTTTAGTTTGATCTTTTAATTGGTGAGTTAGTTTTACTGTTTTTCATTTTATTGCTCTTATTTTCGGCAAGTAATTATGATATTTTAAAAGATTGTTAAAATATTTGCATGGATTGAAAATATTTTAGATTAGAAAATAATTTGTTGTGAAAATTGTGAACATGTATAATTACACTCATGTTCATGTGTATGTATGTATGTATGTTTATATATATAATTAAAAATTCGGAAGGATGAACCCTCCCCTTGAAAAAATCCTGGATACGCCACTGCATGCATGTATAATTTTGATGATAATACATGCAAGAGCAGTAATGGATTTAAGAGGCCTATAATTCTAGTTGAAATATTTTATTATATTTTGGATAAAAGCATATTTTTATTTTAATTATTTAATTACTATTATTATTTTTAAAAACATTAAAAACCCGTTAAAAATTACCTTTAGCTAGCGATTTCAGCTGCTTCACGCAGCCTTCTTCAGGCATTTACGCTCTTGTGAACCATCGCATGCTTGGCAGCCATATATCTTCTCTTCTCTTCCTCTCTCCAAGATATCGCGCCACCTTGCGTCGATTTCTGTTTGGTCGGTATTGCATGATTCCTTATTCGCTAAAATTTCGATGGTTTCGCGTTTTGTGGCATAAAAATAATTATTATAGTTAGCTAATTTCTTATAATTTTTAAAATCTATTTCTATTTTTTCTTCTTGGTTTATTTTGGTTAAGGCTGTGGTTATATGGTTATTTTTTATATCATTTTGGTGTTCTTTAATTCACGCTTTTATTTTCCGTTTCGTCATTCCAATGTAACAACCGGTTTTTTGGTCTCCTTTAGTAAAGTTTATTTTGTATATACCTGCAGTTTCTGAAAAATCTATTTTATCTTTGTCATTTCTGATTCTCTGGAAAATATTTCTGTTTGGTTTTATTGGCACGTTTATATTTAATTTAGCGGCTTCGGTTTTAATTTTATTAGCTGTACCTTTATTATATGGAATTGGGGAGATATACTTTTGTTTTGGTTTCTGTGCATTATTTATGTTATCAAGTTTTTTTAGTCTATTTTTATAAAGTTTGTTTACTAGGTTCTTTCTATAACCTGCGTCCTGAGCTATTTCGGTGATTTTTTGGAGTTCCTGTTTAAGTAAATTTTCATTAGAGCATACGTTTATTGCACGATTTATATAGTACTGTATTGCAGCTATTTTGTATTTATAGGGAGTTTTACATTTCGCATTTATGATTTCATTGCTATTATTTTGTTTCCGGTATACTGTAGTTTCGAAGTTTAAGTTTGGTGTTTTTATATAGTAACGTCTAAGAAGTTAATGAGGTTTTTATTTTCTATTTCAAGTGTGAATTTAATGTTTGGGTCAATTTTATTTAATTTTTCAAGTGTACTTTCTGGGAGGGAAGATTTACTGTTTATTATTGCAAATACGTCGTCTACATACCTGAACCAATACTTTATTTCTTTGAAATTCGTTAGTATATTTTCATTTTCTAATAATCTTAATTATATTAAACCAAGCAGAAATATTTTCCAAAGAATCAGAAATGACAAAGATAAAATAGATTTTTCAGAAACTGTAGGTATATACAAAATAAACTTTACTAAAGAAGACCAAAAAACCGGTTGTTACATTGGAATGACGAAACGGAAAATAAAAACGTGAATTAAAGAACACCAAAATGATATAAAAAATAACCATATAACCACAGCCTTAACCAAAATAAACCAAGAAGAAAAAATAGAAATGGATTTTAAAAATTATAAGAAATTAGCTAACTATAATAATTATTTTTATGCCACAAAACGCGAAACCATCGAAATTTTAGCGAATAAGGAATCATGCAATACCGACCAAACAGAAATCGACGCAAGGTGGCGCGATATCTTGGAGAGAGGAAGAGAAGAGAAGATATATGGCCGCCAAGCATGCGATGGTTCACAAGAGCGTAAATGCCTGAAGAAGGCTGCGTGAAGCAGCTGAAAGCGCTAGCGAAAGGTAATTTTTAACGGGTTTTTAATGTTTTTAAAAGTTTTAATGTTTTTACCTTTTTAAATCGTTTTAAATACTATTATTATGTTTTCCAATTTATATTGCATTATTTTATTTAGTAGTTTAAGGATGCTCATGGGATGTGGGGAAAAATCTAAATTTTTAAACAAACGAATCAAATTATACATGTAGTCGCTGGAATCTGATTTCATCCATCATTTACATAAAGCAGAAATGTTTCTAAGTGGCAATATATAATAATATTATAATATTAATTTAAATTAATTGCATTACATTACACAACAAATATTGATAATAAAATATCCAAAAAGTATGACCAACACAACACATAATATACATATAAAAAAAATAATAATAATATTAATACATAAATAAGAAAGGTGTAAAAAGAAAATCATACTTGCAAATTCCTTGAAATGAGTAAGGTTTGACTTTTGCTCTGAAACCATTGCCACCAGCAGCAACCAATTTAATTTTACAATTATCAGATATCTGTTTTTCTTCAAGGACACTCTCTAAAAAGTTATTTATGATTAAAAAAAAAAAAAGTATTTTTTTTTTCTTTTGAAAATATTTAATCTAATAAAGCATAACCAATTGCTTAAAAGAAACGGGGGAAAAGCTAAGACATGAATTCATGATGGCTGATGAATTCAGGAGGTTGATGAATTCATGAATAAATATTTCTAAATTGCACAGTACTATTAATATACTGTAATTTTAAGAATAACCAACTAATGTCCTACCAATCTAAGAGTGTTTGTATAAATTTCTTTGCAATAAAATTAAAAATCCCAGGCACCAAAATCAAATAAAAGTACTATTAGTAAACTAAAAAAATGAAAAATAAATAAAAATAATAAATAAATAAATAAATAAGTGAGTTACATTTTTATGAAGCAACTTTTAAAAATAGTGCAAAATGAATTAGGAATTAAAAATACAAAAATTAACATAAGTTATTTATTTAATCACTCAAAATTAAATAAAGAAATAAAAATAAAACATATAAATAGAGTAAAAGAAGACATATACAGCAAATAAGTCTTTATTGCTTAATAGATCATCATTATATATAGTGTATTTCATCCACTGATGATTTTTTTTTTTTTTTTTTTTTAAATCTTATTGGTTATTGGTGTTTCAGTGATCTTGTATCTGTTGCTTGGCTTCTACTATGCTTAATAGATCATCTTTATATATATATATATATATATATATATATATATAAATCTTAACATAATTTTAAAAGCCTTTAATTTTAAGTGATTTATTTTTTCTTCTAGAAATTCTTTTAGAGATAAACAATGTCAGTTTTTGATAAAAGACACTGAATAATACATATTAAAATATATGTAAATATAGAATTCATCTCAAAGGTGCAAACCCTGCTATTTCCAGAAATACAAAATTTGCAGAGAATTCATTGTTTTCCAGGTTGCTGGACACATTGTCTAATTTTTTACAACTAATAACAATTTTCAAACATATATTAGCATTCTGGAAAAAATAAATAAATAAATAAATAAATAAATAAAACTTATTCTTCAAATTTAAGTTTTATAAAGATGGCAAACTTTTGGCAAATTCAAGACTTTTAAAAGATTTTAAGCAATAATTTACAGTTTTGAATACATTTATTATACAGTTTATGAAATATATATATATATATATATATATATATATATATATATTGTTGCGTACTTGGGGTCTTCGTGAGTTGTCTGAGAATGAAAGGCCAAACGTACAAAAATTCAGTAATTTATTCACAGAAAATTCCAGAAAAATGCAGGTCTATAAACCAAGTATCAGCTTCAATTCAAACAGTAAACACAGCTTAAACAACAGCTGTCAATAGCAAATCCACAGTACAAACTGTATAGCAATAACACATAAAGCAAGTCTCTTCCAAAGAGGCTCAAGAGCAATGCAAGCACTAGTGAAGCTGGCTGAAAGCTGAACTGAACTGACCCGCCTTGGCGAAGAAAGCAGGCTTATATACTGTTCCATGGAACCCAGATTTTTCGAGAAAACTCTAGAAAGTGGTCAACCAATCAACTTACAGCTTCCATATTTGGTATATCCCATATAAGGATTTTCTCGCCAAGGTCGCCAAAAAAATCGCCAAGGTGGGAAAAAGTCGCCAAATTTGGCGCCAAATCCATTACCTGCATTACTGGGGCTTTTTAATGTGTTTTTAAGGGAAAATAAGGCTATTTCAATGCTAAAACGACTAAGAAATGCACAAAATTAGCACTTTATCAACTTACTAAGCCTCTTTGAAAGAATTTATACAGAAATAAACACAATTATTTACAATTTTGTAACAATATATATATATATATATATATAGGGTAAGTGCACCAGTGATTGACACTTTTAGAGCAATCTCTGATGTTTTTGATGTTCTAGTCATCAGGAAATATATTTAGAAATCTTAAGTTAGTACATATGGCATGAAAAACATTCAGAACCACATATATGTTAAAATATATACATTTGATAACAATTATTTTTTTTATGAATTTTTATTTGACGCCCACTCAATGTTCCAGTAATTGACACTGCCAGTTTTTCATTTTATCAGCAATTAGCACCTTATGTTCCAGTGTTTGACACTGCTAGTTATTCATTTTACCAGTTATTAGCACCCTATGCTCCAGTGTTTGACATAAATTTTAAAATTCTTATATGTAAAATATATGATTTTCTTATTTTTCTTATTTATTATTTTTTTCGGGATAGATGTCAATTACTGGAGCATGCCAATCACTGGAGCACCTACTTTATTACCTTAAAAAAATTCTTTTAAATATTCTTAATCTTTTTACACTTTAAGTAATTTTATTCAAAATTTTATATCTATTAATAATTAATTAAAAAAAAAACTACATATTTAAAAAAGGAACAAGTTATTATCATTGTTACATGTTACAATATATATTGCATATTCAAAGTGTTTTTCTCATACATGCAAAAAATAACATTACATTATAAAAAGCATACCTTTGTGAAAAAATGCCAATTTGAAATTTCCGAGATAACAGCAAAACTGTGGAAAATTAGGAGCAAAGCATACTGACTGTACACTTGAAGATAAATTATATGAATAGGCACACATTGGAGGAGGCACAACCATTTGTGCAAATGGAGTTATTAAAAGATTATCTGTTAAATAGATAGTAGCAATTATATTTCATAAACAAAAATAGCAATGAAACACTAAATAAATACTTTTTTTTGCCTATGTCATAGAAGAAACAAACACTATCTATATCCAAGTGGCAGAAAGTTTTCTAGCTGTCTGCGACAGGCTTTTAAAATTTCTGTCTGTGAAATTTGCGTGTATCAAGGGTGAAAATGGCTTACACTCAAAAAGCCTGAAAGCTGACAATGGCAATCTTGGGGGGGGGGGAGATTAACAACTGTGATGATCTTGTGCAACAATTTTACTACAGAACAATATAGTATAAACAATTATAAAATAATAAGTTGAACTCATTCAATTAAATATTTTATAACAATGTTTGACACAACACAAAAAATAAATAATTATAAATGATAAAAGTATTAGTTTTAGTTTTGATTCAGAAATATTTATAAGTGAATTTTGAAGTGGAGGAGAAGTTTTAAATGAAATTAGCACTTTTCTATATTCTCGTAGAATCTCAGTAACAGGTAACAGGAGAAAAGAATACATGCATAATGCTGCCTATCAAGGGAGATCTAGACTCCCTGGGTCGCTGTTGTTAAGCACTGTTTTGTATGTTCCTACCAAAACACCTATAAGGGGGCTCTACAGTTCCTACCAGAGAGCGTCTAAGACATCATACATCGGTAGTGCATTGTCGTGGGTGAAAAATGTCCGTAAATTGCAGATAATTGTTTATGACTGCAGACAAAGACTGTCCGAAAGTTGCGGGCTATTTTTTTATTAATACAGACAAAGAGTGTCCGAAAGTTGCGGATTAATTTTTTTATTAGTGAAGAAAAACTATCTGCAAGCCATTCTTTTGTGTCCGCGACTATGTCGCCGTGTTTCTGCCACTGGGATCTATATTATGAAAAATCTAAAAACAAAATAATAAACTGTACAATAATGGAACATACCATTGTCTATAGACGCCACAATTGCATCTTTACTTTCACCAACACTAGAAGAGATTGTCACGGTCCATTTTGCTTCAAAAAATTGACGAGATGTTTGATTTAAACAGAAAAGTTCATATGGATGAAGGTAATTCCACTTCATAATAAGAAACCTATCTGGACCACTATTTTCTAAAGTAAAGCTCTGCTTTAAATACCAATGATAATTACCACATGTCCACAGCATAACTAAAATAAGAAATTAGATCTTTATTAAAATTTGTATTTTCATTAAGATAATGATTGCACATGTACACTGTCACAAAAATGTGACATTGTAAAAAATAAATATTAAAAACAATAATTTAATCTTAACTATTATTATTATTTATTTATTTACTTTATTTTTATTTAGTTTATTTTATTAATTTCCTTTTAAAAATAAAATTTATTTCCCTATAATTTATGGCCTTTGCAAATGGCAAGCATATTTTTTAAAACAATTCTTTAACCCGCCAGGACGGGTGCTGTGAAACGTAACATGAGAATGGGCATGGGGTGTCAGCACACTCCAAGCATATTAAATAAAATAAATACAAAAAAAAATCTTTAGAATTCAATCTGTTAATAAAATTCATGATAATTACACCCTTTCTCATGAAAATAAATAACTGAAATGTTCAATTATCATTAACTTTAAAAATTAATAAAAAAATAAATTAAAAGCACTCACCTTTTTCCTCCTTGTTCGAAAAACTTAATTTTTCCCATGTGGCACACTTAATTATTTATTTACAATATTTATTATAATAAAAACGATACATTACTGTGGATAAGAATACCCAGACATTAATTTTCATAATAATTAGGGTGTACATGGATCAGAAACTTTAGATTTTTTGCAGTTTTTACACATAGCTTCAATTTCTGAGTGTTATATAAAAATAAAAAAGAGTCTGAATTTGTTGTTTTTATATGCTCTGCACGGAGGATGACCTTGGAGGCAGGTAATGAAGGAACTGACCACTTCTGTTTATAGGGAGAGACAGTAGATGAATATTTCCAAGCATGGGGTGTCAAAACACCCCCTGCCCGTCCTGCAGGGTTAATTCAATATCTCATAATCTGTGTTCCATGTGCCTGACATTGCCATCTTGTTTTCCATTTCTGTTTCATTTTGTTGGCTATTTTTGAACATCAGATATAGCTGCTGCGTCTTTCTTATGGGTTGCCATTATGTTTGGTGCAAGTGGTAATATAATGAATTATCCAGCTGTAGCACTGTGCTCATACTGTCTTTTATCAGAGCAGTGAGTTAGGGCCTCGTGATTTGCTTGGTGCTTGCCAAACATGTTGCAAGGCTGGGTTAACAAGCATGACCTGGTTCAAACCTAGTACTTTTTTATCCACCAGCTACACAGCAAAATCTCTCAGCCATAAATGGAACTCAACAAACAAATTGCTAGCAAAAACTGATTTTTCTGGATATAATAATCTGCTAGATTGAATTCTAAATGAAAATAATAATAATAATAATAAATAAATAAATAAAACAAAGCCTAGCTTTTTACCAAAATGACCAAAGCCACTTGTTTTCAGCAATATATATATTTACCTGCAAATGTGTAGTGCAGGTTACAATGAAAATTAATTTTTCTAGAGATTACAATCTATAAAATAAGCTTCTGATACTTTAAAACCTTTTAAACATTGCATTTATTATGATAGTTAAAATTGTTCATTTTTTTGTAATATTTCCCAGCTGACAAAAAACTGGTTACTACTGAAAATAATTTTATTGGCAGTAATAGTGGTCAGATACATTTAAATGCATAGAAACCCTTTAGTCTTTAATTTTGCACTAGAAAAAATCAAAATCAATTTGATAGGTTTCATAGAATATTTAAGAAAAGTAATTTTTATTTATAATTTAACACACTTTCACAGACAAAAAAAAAAAAAAAAAAAAAAAAAAAATATTATAATTATAAAAAATAAATAGTTTTAACCTTCACTTTTTGTAACTTCATTTTTTTCCCCTCTAGACAAAGTGCGGATTATCAGAAAAAATGAATTTTCATAAAAATTATAACCTCTCAGATCAATTTCTATTCTTTCAAAATCCTTCATACTAGGTTTACTTCAAAATAGTTAAAATCATCAATTACACAGGCCAATCAATTACAAAAATAGTGTTGACAAAATTTTATTTGGAATTTTGGCTGATACATTTTTTCCCCCCTATCATGTACAGATTTTTGTCAATACAGGGTTTATACCAACACAATTTCTTCATTTTCAGTAGCTTCCAGTATGTTTCCATGATTAATTATAATTTATTATGGAAACATACGATAAAAGTTACCATATAATTATATTGGTACAAAAGCAAAGATTAATCCAGAACAAATTTAATGCCGCATTAAGGCACTTTCACAAAGTCAATTTTTAGCAATGAAGTATCTTCACAAATTCAACTTTCAGCAAAGAGGTACCTATACAAAGTCAATTCTCAGCAATATAACTGCACACTAAAATATTTTATAAGCTTCACTGCATCGAACACAGAAAAATACCCTCAATTTGAATATTTACTGGAGACAATGATAAATATCTAAGTAAACATCTGCTTATCTTACATATAAGAAACAACTTAACTCGCCCATATATATATTTATTTTTACAACTGTTTAATTTTATTTTTTAAATGTATTTAAAAAAATTTTTTAAAAACTGCTTTACGTATTTTAGTTAATTGTTCTGAAGTATGATTAATTTTCACAAACTTACTTGAGGTTTTCACAAATTATTTTATAAATTCACAGGCAGGGTACCATTTTTAAAAAGCTGGATTAATCCCTGAAAAGTCATAAATGAGATTGTGTTGGTAGACACCCTGTATTGACAAAAATCTATATGTGATAGAAAAAAAACTAAGTTTGACTTCAGTTTTGGTTTCAGCTTACCAAAAAACAAAGATCAGCCAAAATATTATCAAATCAAAATTTTAGATGTAAACCTGTGTTATTATTAACTATTTAGTTAATTAAACGCAACTTTAATAAAAGAGATAAGTGTTATTTTATATATCACAAATTTTTCATGTTTGGTTATTTAACTAGCTGAAAAGATTAATTTGAAAATGATTTTTAATAAGAGATGGAGTATCACAGATAATAATAGCTAATTGCTCATCATCATCAATAATCACCTAGAATGCAGTAAAGTAGTTCAAGAAATCAGATGCTTTGGAATTTCATTTTTATATTAAAAAAAAAAAAAAAAAAAATGGTTACTGCATCTCTGTAGAAATAAATAAAATATCATAAAGTTTTATAATTTGAGGTATATTTTTTAAACAATCCATCTGCAAACATTTTGAAACTATATAAAGAAAGAAAAAAGAGACTGTGTTAAATCGGGAAATCTGTCAGAAAAAATAATTTTCAGTTTTTCTGGCATTTATAGTATAGGATCTAGATTGCTTCAATTTAATTTTAAAACTTGCAGTTACATACTTATTAGCTTCTTTTAACCCTCAGAAGGGCAGAGTAATTTTGCTCATTTAAAATAAAAAAAACACTAGAATTTATAAAGTATGTTAGAAGAGAGAAACAAATGAAGTTTTTCCCGTAAGTTATAAAATTGAAATTCTATAAAAAAATTTCCAAGTGAGTTTTTGCAGTTGGGGATTAATATTAGGTGATACAGTAATGGCATCACCACACTTCAAAGGGTTAAAGCTCTAAATTGTACATCCCTTCCCCCCTCTCAAAAAAAAAAAAAAAAATAAATAAATAAATAAATAATAATAATAATGAAAGAAAGAAAGAAAAAAATAGATAAAAAATGTTCATATCATTTTTATAATTTTACTGGTTAAACACAAATAACAAGAAAAAACATTTCAAATCATTACTTTTAAAGAATGATGGCTGTTCAATTAATTCTGCAACAACCAATAATACTGAACCATCACAGTTCCATAACAAATCTTTAACCTGCAGAAAATATATAATAATAATAATTTAATTATTATAATTTATTAAATAATTTGTACAAGCAAATAAATTTTGAATTTTAGCAAAATATATTTAAAAACAGATAATCAGATAATAATAACAGTAATTATAATAAAAGTAATGGTAATTATGATTCACGTTCACACCAGCTTTACAACATAGCAACAATTGTTGCCAAATCACCAACAAATGTTGCCAAATATATTTTTTTTTTATGAAACCAGTTTTTTTTTTTTTTTTTTTTTTTTTTTTTTTTTTGAGTGGGTAGAAAATAAATCCCTACTGAAAAATATTTATAGCCTTTTGAATATTTAAACAAATTTCATCAAACAAAAAACATTTTGCTCCTTTCAATGATAATTTCATGTATGTCATTGCAGGTATCATGGTGGATCATAGTGCAATGTATAACCCTATGCGAGCAGGCAGAACTGGCATACCAGTATGAAGTATGGTAGTCCATGGTATAAGTACAGCGGTGGTAAAGAAGTGTTAAAAACTGAGCTATCTTGGTAGATGCAAAGACCATAAGGAATTGCAGACTGACATACTTTGTGCCAGGATGCCAGCTGAAGCTGCTGATGCAAGATTACATTGTGCCATGTTTCTCCACTGATATCCGCAATGAAATAAATGAGATGTTTAATACATTCTCTGATTGTAAGGAACAAAATGATTTTTGTTTCATGAAAGTTGGTTAAGTATCAAAAAAGTTATAAGCAGTTTTCCCATAGGTAGTTATTATTATTCACCCACCCTATATATTTAAAAAGAAAATTGAAACACATATATAATTTTAATACTGGCATGTTGTATGTACAAAGATCCTTTTAGAAACTGAAATTTAAGTACTTAAAACAAATTTCTAACTCCAATTTATTTTTTGAGAAAACATCATTAGTTGATTTCAAGGTTTTTCCATCGTCAAAGATCTGTGTCTGTGCTACTCAAGGTCTGCTGTATTATATTGTTTCATTCACATTGTCCTTGTGTTTACTTTTTTTCCATCTGATAATTGGACGTGATTAATTATTTTAATCTGAAACAATTGTTATGTGTTTTTGAAATTATGGTGTTCGCTTACTTTTTTCGTTCTTCTAAATCAGTTTTTCTTTTTTTTCTCCGTTTTTCTACAAGCATGTTATTAAAATTCTGTATTTACACATTTAAATTAAATACTGAAATTAAACTTTTCTATCTTTGAGGAAGTTAATAATAATAAAACAGAAATATAAATCAGTTTATATTGTCATGTGCAATATATATAATAACAATAACAGCATAAAAAATCTGTACTTATATTTGTCTGTCATTTTATATCAATACAAAAAACCCTTAACGGGTTAAAAGTTTGTGACGCAGCATTGTACTTTATGGCTATAAGAATTAGAAATACGGGTCTTAAAAATAATGATATCAAATTTTCAGTGACGCTTTGATATTAATTAAATTATACATAGATTTTCTTATTTGAATTTGCTTTTTCCTTTTATTTATATTTACAATGTAAACGTTATTTTCAACATAAAATAATATATAGCATTTACTCATTGATACCTTTCCATTCACATCTCTTATACTATGAAAGCATGTGTTTTAAAAGAAATTATATGAAATTCCAGTAACGCAGTGGTGTTACATTAAGTGATTTGTTTTTAAATTTCTCTGCAATTATTTTGTTTTGCATATTAAAGTATATGTGCACATTGAAATATTGCTTTTAATTTTCAAATACGCTGTCAAATATATCACTTTCATTAAGCTTATATTATGTACTGAAATATATTTATTTCAATGAATTATTCTATCTTTTGCGTCACGCCATCCAAAACTGAAAAAAATTTCACAGTTTTTTTCTTTGCATCACGATATTTATTTGCATGCATTTTCAATTTATTTGGATGAAATGACACAAAGTAAACATTTCCATATATTTTACTTACAGTTTTGGATGGCGTGACGCAAAAGATAGAATAATTCATTGAAATAAATATATTTCAGTACATAATATAAGCTTAATGAAAGTGATATATTTGACAGCGTATTTGAAAATTAAAAGCAATATTTCAATGTGCACATATACTTTAATATGCAAAACAAAATAATTGCAGAGAAATTTAAAAACAAATCACTTAATGTAACACCACTGCGTTACTGGAATTTCATATAATTTCTTTTAAAACACATGCTTTCATAGTATAAGAGATGTGAATGGAAAGGTATCAATGAGTAAATGCTATATATTATTTTATGTTGAAAATAACGTTTACATTGTAAATATAAATAAAAGGAAAAAGCAAATTCAAATAAGAAAATCTATGTATAATTTAATTAATATCAAAGCGTCACTGAAAATTTGATATCATTATTTTTAAGACCCGTATTTCTAATTCTTATAGCCATAAAGTACAATGCTGCGTCACAAACTTTTAACCCGTTAAGGGTTTTTTGTATTGATATCATTACTTTTTAGGGGTTAATGATCAAAACGCAAAAGTAAAGGAGCATGGTAATAACACTGTATTAAAAGTGTTGTTTTATAGGTCACACTCGAACAAAATAACAAACTAAATAAAATTTCAAAATTTTATAAAAAGTGATAAAAAAGATGGACACATGCAACATTACAAAGGCATAATATAGTACATTTTAAAAATGACAAAAATTTCTTATTTATATTTATTTCTTATTATAATGTTTTAGGTATAGATTTGATTTAAAAGAGAAAAATAAATAATAATAGAAAAATCTTTAAAAAGTGAAAATTTTATACTGGTAAATATTTAAGTAGTATAGTTTGTTATGAATTTAATTTAAAAAAAAATCTTAATCTATTCAAAATTTTATTATAGCTTAACATTTTGTAATTTATATATTATATATATACTAGAAACTTAATGAGCAAATTAATTATTTTCAAATTCTGTTTTAAGAATTTTTTCAATCCGTAGTTTAAGTGATTTATCACCTAATTTTGAAAAAATTACAAATATTTGCATATGATTATCATATTATTTGTCATTTTTATGAAAATAAAGGAAAAATTTTTTGTTGTTGCAATCACCTTTTAAAATAGAACCAATTTTGAAAGTTAACAACGTATCAGCATGAAAACAATGTAAATACAAAGAATATTTTTGATAAACAAATGTCATATAAAATACAAGTACCTAAATAAATAACTCATTTAATATATATATATTAAAAAAAGAAAAATATTTTTTATTTTATTTTTTGTGTTTATTTTTGACGCTCCCCGATAGATGGAGCCAAAACGATTATTTGATATTCCGTATTTCAGATGGAAGAGAAAAAATTCGTCCGCGAAACTGCCGCATCACGGTATTTTCGGAGTAAAAAATAGTTCGATTTTTAAACTGAGTTATAAAAAAAACAAGAGTTTTCCTAGGGAAAAGGGAGATGTCAGGCACATCAGATAAAAGCGATTAATATCATATATCAATTAAACTAAATTCGCTCGAGCCATATTCGAGAAAAATTTGTCCCTTACATACGCCGTCCATTTACAACTTAAATGAGCCAATTCATATCGCGAAATATATTGCACGCAGAAATGTAGGGATTTCAGGGTAGGATCGGACAGAAGGTGAAAGTCTATTTTGAAAATATCAGAACATAACCTCCCATATTTCCTGAGATATTAAGTGTCGGCTTTCAGCGGTTACTTTGATCTTTAAATTCGTGTATATATAAGTGTCGCAGTTTCGTTCGTTTTTCCGTTTCCGCTGAGTGTCGTGGCGTTCGTTTGTTTTTGCGCTTGCGTCACTAGAAAAACTGCCGAAGTGTCGCAGTTTTGTTCGTTTTTCCGTTTCCGCTGAGTGTCGTGGCGTTCGTTTGTTTTTGCGCTTGCGTCACTAGAAAAACTGCCGTTTTTCATGATTTTTGCACCATCAAATTATAACCATGGAGGTCTTATTAACTGGACTAATATTTAAATTTTAAATGAAGCACAACATAATTATAAAATAAATTAAAAGACCTTACTTAGGCTTCATCTTCTGCAAGAAGCTTTTCGTGGGAGGATCCTCCCCCTTTATCAATTGCAAACTGTGCTTGTAGGCCCTGGCTATTTATAGCTTTACTTTGTTCTTCTAACAGGTAGCACCACTGCGGATCTAGATAATTAGTGATAATGTCGCCATTAATGACCACAAGTCCGCCAAAATAGATCCGCAGTGGCGCTACCTATTAGAAGAACGAAGTAAAGCTATAAATAGCCAGGGCCTCAAGCACAGTTTGCAATTGATAAAGGGGGAGGATCCTCCCACGAAAAGCTTCTTGCAGAAGATGAAGCCTAAGTAAGGTCTTTTAATTTATTTTATAATTATTTTATAATGGACTACTATGTTTTTATTGCTACCACAAGCCCTAATACTTATAATAAATAAATAAATGAAATTTCTTGAAAAAAGAAAAGAAATATCAGTTCTAATTTTTCTCTTTACATGGTATTACAAAATGAATAGATTAAATTTAACAAACTTACTCTGTATGTATTGGGTTTAAAAGGCAATACAAACTCCCCATGTTGCAAACCATTTTTTTCAAAAAATATTATTTTATGTTTGTTTGTATCCTGTTGGCTGCAGGCAATATTGCCTCCTGGTCTGCAAAAGAAAAATAATTATTATTTATAATATTTTAATTATTAAAAACTTAATTGAAAATTATACGATAAGATCGTAAAAAGTGTTTTCAATCAACATATGATACAAGAAAATATACATTTAGACAGAAAATCCTAAACTATAACAGTTATTATCATTAAATTTTGATATAATTTTTTAAACCGCCAATTTGTTTAAACAATCAGTCTTAGGGAAAATAAATTTAAAAGAAAAAAAAAAGTATTCAAACTACATTTATTTATTTATTTATTTTTATTTTTTTATTTTTATTTGTTTTTTGTTTAACATGTAAGGTAAAGACACCAGTGCTCATCACCCTTAAAATCTGCACCAGTGTCCGTGACCTTCACAAAAGACACATTAAAATAACTGTTAATTAACATCTATGGATTTGAATCTGCTCGAGCTAGGTTCTCCGGTTCTAGGGAATCTAGTGTCGGTGGTTTCAAATCCATAGATACAGGCCCTGACTAACGGCAGGGCATACGGGGCAAATGTCCCGGGCCCCCCTACAGACGAACGCAGAAATTCTGCAACCTAAAGAGCTCTTATGCCACTGCACGGAGGCCCCCCAGAATAGGCTTGTCCCGGGGCTTTAGGTAGTCTAAGTCGAGCCCTGCATAGATGTTAATTAACAGTTATTTTAACATGTCTTTTGTGAGGGTGACAAGCACTGGTGTCTTTACCTTAGGTATTGTTTACATTTTTAATACTTTTATTAAATCAATAATGCTATACTATGTGAACATTTGATTCTTCTTTAATAATACAGTTCTTCATATTGTATGCAAAAAATAAGCAATGTATTATTACAGTTGACTCTGTGAAATCTGCGATTCTATCATCCATAGCTCTTGTTTTAAGGTACACATTAATGATTACAATTAACAGTTAAGAAAATTTCAATTATTTTTCTCAAAAAAAGAAGAAGAAAAAAGTAAATGAAGAATTTTTTAGAGGGAATTAATTTATATTAAGGAATTATATATCTATTTTTAGCAAAAAAAAATTATTAATTAATTGTGCTTTTTAGAATTGCAAAAAATATCTGGCTATTTATTCCTTTAACTTTGAAAATTTATAACCAGTAAATTAATATGTAGTATATATTCAACCTAAATTGTCTTTTACACTTATAGTTTCTTTTTAGATTTCAATTTTCATATTTAATTGCTGATTTTTATATTTTACCTTTACTTTTTTACTGCATTTAAAATAACTGACCATGAATCTGTATTTTTTCCTTATTCTATTTATTATTTTTTTTAGTTATTAATTTACAGGTATAATTTTGTTTTAAACATGTTTTGAATAATTAAATTATTCATTTATTATAATTTGTATTTTAATTTTTTATACTAACATCGCAAATTCAAGCTCTAATATGAAGAAAAATGTACATAAACATAGCAATGGATTTATAATATACAACAGCCTTGATCCTAACCATTGCAGATTTTATAGAGCCAACTGTATAACCAAATGAAGATGATAAAAAATATTATCATCTGCCTTGACTATTTTGTCTCTCAAATGCTTCTACTTTATATTACTTTTTTATTTAAATCACAATATGTATTTTCTTAATATTTTTTGTATAAATAAAGAGTAAACGATGAAAAATTCAAAAGTTAAGCAGAGATGGAAATTCATTGCAAACATAGTAAAAAGAAGAGAACTGAAATAGAAATTGTAAATTGCAGTATAACATAAATTCCAAGAACATAAAAGTAATATTATATAATATTTACCTCCAAGCTACCGGTTCCTCAACACCATCTTTTATTTCACTGGTACTTTGCAAAATTCCATCTTTACTCCATATACGAAGTTGACGAAAACCTATGAAATACATGTAAAATAAATAAATAAAATAAATAGTATTGCCGAGTGGTTGAAACTCAATCAGCGTTTTCTTTTTTTAATAACCATTTACTAAGAAATATAGAAATTCTAACTTTCTTTATAAGCAATGTTCTTAACAAATACTATCCTTTAAAAAAAAAGAAAAGGAAATCAGTATATATATATATTTAACACAACAATGAATCTCTATAAACTTCACTATGTAATTAATTGCCTCTCAATTCAACCGATCAAAGTTCTTATGTAACTATAGTTTCAGAAAAATAAAATTATTGTACTTAATTTACTTATGTTGCCTGACAAATAAAAATTAAAAAGGGAAAATATATCCAAAAAATAAGCTAAATCACAATCTACATATTGCATTTTTTAAAATTGCACATGCAGATTTAACAACTTCTTCTAGAGGAATTTTAAATACAAACAATTAAATGTGTACCGATGCCAACAAACATGCAAAAAATTATCATCTTCATTCCGAAATAACCGAAGGCTACACCAGACATCCTTCCATCTTAATTGATCCAGAAAATAGTACCACTACATGTTTGTATAAAATCAAAAATTATATAAAAATAAAGGTATGTCTTCTTGGCTTCATATGAAAATTTTTTTCCCTGCAACTCACATTAACCATATATCTTTTGAATGATACTAACACATATATATTTATCTTTGTTATGCTGCTAACAACTAATCTCGTGTTTTATTACATTTTGCTCTTCTCCATGTGATCTAGATTCTTTTTGTGATTATTGCTGTTAATTTGGTTGTTTTTTTATGATCTCATATTTATTTTTCCACTTCTTTAATTGCATTGAATACAAGATCGGGGAACCTACAGGTTATTTTGCTTTGACACTGAACAGCGTTTGATATTTTGCATTTTTCTCATGCTCATTGCAGGGATGGTTCTCCCTGACAATAAATATCTACAATTTGAACTTATTTCCCAATTATTTGGTCTATAATTATTTTTAATTAACCTTTTGGTAGTATTTTCTCATTTTTTTTTTGCTGAAAATCGTAATGTGTATTTATAAAGTATTAAATATTTTTAAAATATTTAATTGTCAATTTAATACCTTTACTAGGATGGATACTAGATGTAACAAAATAGTAAATATCTTCCTTAGATCTCCAACTAATTCTTGGTAAACCATCATCGTATGTAAGAGCTGGCTTTGGTTCCTGTATGAAATAAAATACAGTATGCTAAAAACTAATAAGTATTAATTATAATAAATATATGTATATGTACCATTTAAAATTTAATATATTACAAGTGTTTATTACAATTACATGCAATTTTTATAAAAATTACATACAATTTTTTTAACTTTAGCCGCGTCCTTTCCTTCAGAGCCATGAAATTGAGTTTCTTTAGATCCCCATCCAACAGTTATAGGTTTGCCTAGATAAAAAAAAATAATAATAATAAACGGTACATGGAAAAGAAAGAAGTATAGAAAAATATTTTAATAATACATAATTCTAGCTGTGATATTATCAAGTAGGACTGTTTGCACCCAAAATTTTTAATTTTTGATACTTTTATTGCAGTTTAATTTTCAAGGGTATCTATATATCATAATCTAGATATTTATTTTTATTTCAAAAATAAAGTAAAACTTGATATAGTTCTAATTCATCAAATTTGTTAGGATTTTTTCACATTCAATTTGTATTTAGGCATTGTTTTATATAGAACTCATTGATTTATTTTAATATTTTTTATTAACCTTTTGAGAGGGGCTCTTACGAGATCCTATGGTGAAGCATGACAGATGCTGTCACATCCCCATTCAAAAGGTTAAAACAATTGCAAACACAATACTAGTAATTAAATCTAATTATATTCTTCTAAAACTGGTTCTATAAAATAATACAGTTAAAATAAGTAATGAATATTGTTAAAATTTGATAACCTCCCCCCCCCACACACACACACCTCCTAATTTCAAGACATTTTATTTTTCTAAACCATTCTACAGATTTTAGTGATCAAAATTTGCATACTTATAATTAGAACAACATTCTTATTCTTTAATTGTATTTCCATTCTTTAGTTCACATTTTTACTTGTTTTTCTACACTCTCTTTCTTAAATTAAAAATATTTTAAACTAAAATTTTTTGTTAAAAATATTCTTTGACGGACAAGCATGCATAATGTATCACACTGATCTTTTATAAACTTGATCACATGATGAATAATTGATGTGCATGGATGAAGACTGCATTGCATATGTATACTTTTGTTGTAATTTTTATTAAAGAAGCAATAAAAGATATGTTAGCATTAAGCTATATAACAGTACTACCAATTGCATTTACGCGTACATAATTTCATTTACAAAATCATTTTAAAGTTTAAATGTGTAACAAAACAGTGATAGAATTAAATGATTAGAAATTTAAACCCCAGTAGCTAAAAACTGCAATCTCTGTGTTTTGATGACAAGATGAACAAAAGTTTATTAGTTGGCATTTTAGTCTGTATAAACATTTTCTCTAGAACAAATTGTCAAGAATGGTCAGACATGTTTTAAAATGTATCTTATGATACTGCCAAGAAAAATTCTATTGATTTGCAACATTCTAATTTAAAAACTTCGTATATTATTTGAAATTTATGATTTTCTTAACATGGGAGAAAAGGTCAAAATTTTGCTTAAACATGCAATAAAAGGAACATTTTTTATCCCAAAGTCATCAGACCAGCTTTAAAATATTAGTAATGTTCATTAACTATGAACATTATATTTTGAAAACATCAGAAGTTATTCAGAGTTTACGATTTTCTTAACATGGCAGAATAGGGCAAAATTTTTGTTTCATTTTAAGCCTTGAACCTGTTCCGGGTATTACCCCTACTTTTAAGCTCCTTGGTAGAGAGGGATAAGCAATAATGTAGTTCTGACGGTCAAAGGCAAGAAAAAAAGATAAATCGTAACTATCTAGAGCTGTGTCATAAAGAGCATTTAAAACTTAATAGAAATGGTTTGAGGAAGGAAACTAGCCTGTTTACTAGTCACTGTACCCTTAACGGCCCTCTTCACTTACCGTCGCCGGAAGCCCGAGTCAATGTTATTCTATGGGGAAAATTTCTTTACAAATAACTTATTAACTAATACATATTTTTAAATTCTGTTTTCACATTCAGAAAATTCCCAACTGTTAAATTGACGGACCTTTTTTAAAAATGTATTTTTTTTAATTTTTAATATTTTATTTCGAAATTGCAAAATGAAAAAATTTCACATATTGAAAATTCGTATTTTGCAGCTTCAAAATAAAATATAAAAAATTTAAAAAATAATAAAAAAAAAAAAAAAAAACAGTAAATTTAACAGCTGGGAATTTTCAGAATGTGAAAACAGAATTTAAAAATATGTATTAGTTAATAAGTTATTTGTAAAGAAAAATTTCCCATAGAATAACATTAGCTTCGGCTTCCGTCGGCGGTGAGTGAAGAAGGCCCTTAAGAGGCATCTGAACGCTATATGTATCAATTCTGATCCTATTTGTTTTGTCTGTCATCTGAAAGAAGAGACTTCTCAGCACATTTTATATAAATGACACCTTTTTTGCTCACAGGCTGAGCATCTTGATTGGCATCTTATTGAGTCTTGGGAACTGAAAATTATTCTAATCGGGTGTCTGCTGAGCTTTGCTT
This sequence comes from Salticus scenicus, assembly GCA_963930645.1. Taxonomy (NCBI): domain Eukaryota; kingdom Metazoa; phylum Arthropoda; class Arachnida; order Araneae; family Salticidae; genus Salticus; species Salticus scenicus. The sequence continues at coordinate 155,709,082 of OZ005662.1, forward strand.
CAGCAATGAGACTTTTCTCTTAAGGATGTTTCTAGGTTTGGGTACAATAAACCTCTGCTCAATGTGTCCAGCTCTGAGTGAGCTGCTGAAGGTTAACATTCTCATAAATCATGATGGCATTTCATTTAAACATCCATTTTGAGAAATATTTTGATCATTAAGATGTCAGAAATTTTTTTTAATATCATTTATGATATCAGGGGTATCATTGATTATAAATTTTCTTTCTAATCTAATTTTAAAAAATTGCACGCTTATGAAATTAATTTTTTAAACATGACAGTATAGTGCAAAATTTTGCATAAACATCCATTATCAAAAATATTTTTACCATAAAAATATCAGACCACTTTTAAAATATCATTTATGATACTGGCTTGAACATCGCCGATTATGAATCTTCTAATTTGGAAACTTCATAAATTATTCAAAATTTAAGATTTTCTTAACATGACTGAATAGAAATATATTTCCCTTCCCATAAACTTGCATTATGGAGAGCATTTCATTGGAAATAGTGTGAAATTACATGAAAATTAAAATATGAAATTAACCCTAATAAAATTAATCAGCAAATTAAGATAAATCAAATGTATCAAGTAGTGGGTAGCCCTAACAGCACACTTATCCATAGTACATCCTGAGGATATCCCTTAGATGTACTTTTATCCATAGGATATCCTGAGGATGTCTTGTGGATGAGGTGTGCTGTTAGGGAGGTGGGCATCTCAGTCTGTGACTGTGTTGAGTGATTGGACAAATACATTTCTCTTAACATGAATATAGTACACCTTGTACTAGAAATTTATGAAAACAAACATATGATAAAGAGTTGAACAGAATCTACCTATGTCTACTAGTTTAGCAAAAAGTAACGTTACTTAATAAAGAAAGTTCTCCTAACCTTACACCTGCTTAACAATTATTTTCAAAAGTTCAATATTGCTATTAAAATGCATTGCATTTTAGTGTATAGCATATGAGTTACAAACTATTACAATTAAAAAAAATAAAATAAAATAAACTTACTTTCTCCAAATTCTTCTGGACAAAGATTCTTTTCAACTATTTGACCCAAGTTTCTTGCAAGTAAAATTAAATTATTGTCACCTTTAAAAGAAGAGAAAGAACGGGGTAAAGATAAATAATTTATATGATTAGTTTCCTGTGAATTAAAAAGAATTATTTTACCAAAAAGAAATATAAACCAAATAAGCATTCATTAACTTCATCACTTAATATACAATATGTCCATAATTTATTAATAGGATAACAAACTTAAATTGAAATATAATTTTACGAAAGAAGAACATATATTGATTTAGTCTTTAGTTCAAAGAGTTTTATTTATTCTAACTTTTGAAAATAACAACAGTATTTTTTTTTTTCTTTTCTTTGGCAAATGGCATTATAGAGAGGAAAGCTATGTGTGTTCTCTGGTTATAGGAAAAAAAAATCTCTAAAAAAAGTTAAGAGGGGGATTATAGCATAAATTAATTAAACCTTCACGAACAAAGCAATCAATTACAAAATTGTTAAAACAGTTTTGAGAGACTGGACATGTGCATGATTTCTTTGATGAAACATTCCCACCAGATCATTGGATTAATAGAGATGGATCAATTTTATGGCAACCCTATTCTCCAGATGTCACATTACTTGATTTTTTTTTTTTTTTTTTTTCTGGGGATACCTGAAAAACCAAGTTTATGATGCTGAAATTTGAAGCATTAAAGAAAAAAAAAAAAAAAAAATAGAATCGTCACAGATACAGCAACTGTGATGTGATTCTACAAATGCTTAATAACATCTACAGGGAATTCAAGAAAAAATTTGATATCCTCATGTTGAAGTGTGCGAGTATAAAACTCTTTGAAGTACTAAATAAAATTTCAATCTTTTTTCTCGACCTTTTATCCAGCATTATTTAAAACAAATCTTTTTTCCAATGAATAAATTATAGATACCCTGAATACTAAAAAACCACTAAAAAGGTGTTTAATGATATAAAAAAAATAAGAACTTACATAGATCTTTCTTCTACAACTCATAGATTTACTTCCTACATAAGAGATCAAAAGATCGAGAATCAGTGGTACCTCAGGCCTCTGGCCTTGAGGATTATCTGAAGAAACTTAAGTTTTAAGTGTATGTACTGGTAAAGTTGTCATGTCATTATTTTGACCTGAAATATTTGCTGCAATTCTATTTTAAGCTGTAGGTTCCAATATAAAAAGTTTTTATTAGTGCTGACTCTAGGCTAATTTGGCAGGGTGCTTCACCCAGCAGCCATTTTAACACCTGATGGGCCTTTTAAAAACATTTTAGTGCACAGTTACCTTTTCTAACATTTAAAATGTTCAGACGCCTTTAGATAATTTTCTTCCTGACATGTAACCTTTCAGGAATAGTTTTAATAGTTCTACAGCATTCCTGGAAGAACAAATGCAGTCCTGGACTGGCCAGGTCGGCTGGTCGGCGATTGCCGAGGGTCCCCGTCCCAAGGGGGCCCCCAAAATCCTCCTTAAAACATACTACTTTATAACTAATTATATCAGAGTAATTTTTACTATTTATTTTCCTATAATTTTATGGTTTTACAACAAATTTTGACTCATCGCGTGTTGTGCAGTACTCATAATTTCAGGCGAGTTCGCAACCAAAGAACTTAAATGCAAACAAGTATTGAAGCTTTGTGTTGAAAACTTTGTCTTTCTTGATTATTTTCATTTAGAATGCGTGCACACAAGTGAAGTCGAGAATGTTTCATTCATGGTGCACAATGCTTTATGCTTCATCTTCATCCTGCATGAGCATGTTTGTTCTCTTATCTTAAACAGCCACGAAATTTTAAATGTAGCATCTAGATTGCGGTAATTACGTCTCTTCGGAGCTGCAATTATTGTTCTTACCTAATATAACTAACTTCTTTGTCGCAACGCTCACTCACCATGTCTTGTAGTAAGGTTGTATGTAAAGCAGTGTCAGAGCTGTGTCAACATGAAACATGTCTATGAATTTAATAAAGAAGCATCACAAAACTGGCGTTGTAAAAATTATTACTTACAAACTTTGAATAAACACCATAAAATGCAAGAAACTCGCAACAATTGTTTCGGGTTGAAAAAACACACGACCCTTCATCAGGCGAACAAAGTAAGCGCGAGTGCTGCAGTCAAAGCGGCAACGCACAAAATCGTTGAAAATGAAAAGAAAAAGTTTATAAAGTAGAAACTAAATATAGCTACTGGTGTGAGTAGAATTGTACAAAAAAACAAGGAAATAAATAAATGAGTGAGATTAAACATATAACAATCTAAGGATAACAAAAATTAAACTAAAATCTAAGTTACGTGAGTAATTTCCAAGCATCAGAGAAGAAAGGAGTGGAAGAAATATCATTAACAAGATTTTTCGAATTTTTAAATATGTAAAATGCTTCATGAATATCCAAATGGGAGGAACAGACAGGAGATGAAATTATGTTAGTTGCTCTTTGCCTTTTGCTTTGCAGGATTGCTCTTTGCTTTTCCTTGACGTTCTTGTGAATAAAGAAAAGGATTGTTTCTCAACTACTGTTTTTAGAAAACCATTCTCAGTCTCTTTGCCGCCGCATGCTCTCTCTAACCACGCCCCTCAACAAAAAATGTCTGCTTTTTACACTTATGTTTACCGTGCCTTACACATTTGTTCTGATCCGTCTAATCTTTCGAAAGAAATTAATTATTTAAAATCTCTTGCTCTCTCTCGTGGCTATAACCCATCTATCATCGATAAAGCTCTATATAAATTTAAGAATCCTAAACGTTCTGCTCCCAAATTAAACGATCACAGTCTCATCCCAGTTGTTTTACCTTTTTATTCTTCACTCTCTTTTAAAATCTCTAAAATTCTTTCACCGTTTGGTTTCAAAGTTATTTACAAACCCGTCAATAAAATTAAATTATCTTCTCTTAAGGATCCCATTCCCACCAAAAACCGTTCTGGAATTTATTTAATTCCGTGTTCGTCCTGCAACTTAGGTTATATTGGTCAAACTAGGAGGCGTTTGAAATACAGAATTGATGAGCACCGTCGGAATGTTCGTAATGAAGAGATTACTAAATCTTCTATTGCTTCCCACTGCTGGTCTCAAGGTCATCATTTTGATTTTTCCAAAACTAACATAATTTCATCTCCTGTTTGTTCCTCCCATTTGGATATTCATGAAGCATTTTACATATTTAAAAATTCGAAAAATCTTGTTAATGATATTTCTTCCAATCCTTTCTTCTCTGATGCTTGGAAATTACTCACGTAACTTAGATTTTAGTTTAATTTTTGTTATCCTTAGATTGTTATATGTTTAATCTCACTCATTTATTTATTTCCTTGTTTTTTTGTACAATTCTACTCACACCAGTAGCTATATTTAGTACTATTAGTTTCAATTCCTTTTTATATAGCAAAGAACACATGTGGTAAGTCTCAACAATATATTATTTTGATGATTAAAAAATATAGATTTCCAACAGAATGTGCTATTCAACCCCTGGGTTGATTTATTTCTTGGTTGATCACGGCGATTTATTTCTTTTAGTTTATTGCCAAGATTTGGCACGACAAGTGTATTTCTAGAATTTTAGAAATTTGGCTATCAAGGGGAGAAGGAACAGAACGGGATTTCACATAATCCTTCATATCTCAAACAAAAATATTTTTGCTTTAAAATATAGCAAACACAAATATCTAAAAACCAATTTCTGAAATTCAGTCCCCAAAGGAGGGAGGATGGAGCAAAACATAATTTATAATGCATAACTCAAACAAACCAACAAGCAAAAACAAAAATAGATATCCGTGAGATTTTTGTTTTAAAATATAGCGAACAAAATACCTAAAACTCAATTTCTGAAATTTTGTAAATTCAGTGTCCAAGAGAGGGAGGGGGGGGAGGACAAAACGGGATATCCACCAACTGAATAAACACTGTCGTGGCGATTTTTTGCGGCACTGGGTCACGAATTTTGTAGTGAAAATTGGTTCTAGAGAGATGACACTTTTACGATGGGGTTTTGTAAAATTTCCCCTTCTCCATACCCCCCCTCCTGGCGGGTGGCAACAAAAGCCTGTTTATGAGTATAACTTGGCTCCAAATTACTTCATGATTAAGAAACAGCACAAGAAGAGAGTAGACTTGTGTACAAAAAGAAAAAACATATATCGATTTTCGAATTTTTGATTTTAAGGGGGAGGGGAAGAATTTTGCAAAATTTAAATATTCCAGTAAAACTCTACAAAAAATGGCACGTAGAAGTAGAAAAATACTGCGTCTTCTGGAGTATATTTCCAAAAACCTATTTTGGGTATTTTGCGATTTTTGATTTGGGGGGGGGGATTTACAAGAGAAGCAAATTTCAGAGCTGCCTTTTTGCATTAAATTTTTCATGGGAGATCTATGGGAGATTCTCTTCACGAATTTTGGTGTGTGTTGAATATTTTCATCAAACATTAATTGTGACGGGATTTGCTAAATTTCACCATGGGAGTGGCGAGGGAAAAAAAAAACTGCAAGCGTAATTCTGTTCCAAATTATCTCAGGACAAAATTTTTTGGTATGTGGGCTTGCTATGTGTACACAACATTCAATATATTAAATTTTTCATGGGAAATCTATGGGAGCTACTTCCCAAATTTTGGTGTGTGTTGAATATTTTCATAAAACATTAACTGTGACAGGATATGCTAAATTTCACCATGGGAGTGGCGAGGAAAAAAAAAATGCAAGCGTAATTCTGTTCCAAATTATCTCAGGACAAACATTTTTTGGTATGTGGGCTTGCTATGCGTACACAACACTCAATATAAAGGGATTTTGCGAGCAGTTTCCCTTCCCTCTCTTTGGGGTCGGGAAAGCAAAAACACGTTTCAAGTTGCAACTTTCATTTAAATTATCTCAGAAAAGCAATTTCTGAATGCATGGATTGCTTATATGTTCCTAAAAATACATTTTGCGAAGCACCTCCTTTCCCCTTTTGGCAGGGGTCGGGAGCACAAAATACATATCCAAGCGTAATTATTTTCCAATTATCTCAGGAAGGTGATTTTTTTGTTTTGTGTGTGTACCTAACACACACAATAAAGAAATTATCTTAGGAATTTTATATTTTGGTGTGGGTTGGCTATGCGAGTGTAACACATATTATAAAAGGATTTTGTCAAATTTCCCCCTTTTCTATTTGCCGGGCAGAAGGGGGGGGGGGATATGTTTCCAAGCATAACTTTATTTACAGTTATCTCAGGAAGTCTTTCTTTTTTTGTTATGGGGCTGTAACGTATGTACAGAACACGCACTATAGGGGGATTTTAGGAAAGATCCCCTTTCCCCCTTTGGGATCTGGTGGGTAAAAAACATGTTTCGAATTGTAACTCTGCTCTAAATTATATAAGAAAGGCAAATTTTTTGGTGTGTGTGTTGGTTATGTGTACCCAATATGCACTATAATGAAATTTCGCAAAATTTCTCCCTTTTGGTGTAGAGGGTAAAAGCTGAAATTTTAATCGATTTCAATGAATTTTTTTTATATTTTTTTCATTTTCTGAGATTTTTTAGTATTAATAAGTTGTATGTAATTTTGAGACTTTATTTAAATATAGTGGCCAGCGAAGCCTGCTAGTTTCCTTTAAATTCCTCAGTAGGGGCCCCTTTTCGAGTTCTAGCCAAGGGCGCCCAAAGGAGCCAGTTCGGGACTGAACAAATGCATATAGCCTACATATATGCACATAAAATTAGTAATTTACTTTTGTCACATACAAAAATCACAACATAGAAGACCGCAAATAATGTTGTTTTATTAAATTCCCTCTGGCAGCCCTTTTGTTCTCGAGTCAGCACTATTTCATATACAAAAAGTGACCGTAGAGTAACAACCCAAAAATCAAAAGAACAACTTATGCAAGACCTGACTAAAGCAGGCAAAGCAGGGCAATAGCCCCTGCCCCCACGTTGAGTTAGGATTATGAATCAATTTTAAGACTGACTTCATTGTTTTGTAATGGTTATAAGTTTAAGTGAAGAAGCACAAGGGGGAGGAGGGCAGGGGGGTGAGGCTTTAATAAGGGGAACCTATAATTTGGAGACACAAGTGAGACTTTAACTCTGGATCTCGAGAGTTGTAGGTCCGCCACTGTTGAGAATCACAACAATAGAAAAATGTTACTGAACACTTACAAATGACATTACAATACTAGTGAGCCCTGTACATCAAGAACATCAAAAATCAAGCTATCAATGTCTACTTTCACATTAGTTGCAGCTGGTTTCAATATAACACATGCACTAATGTTATCTTTACAATCAACAAGAGGAGAACATGTATCAACTGGCCTCATATGTCATGTGTTAATTTTTAAGTCAGAAAAACATGTATATATCCAAAATCGGTATAATCTTAAGTTGATTTAGTAATAGGGATGTAAAATTGATATTATCAAGAATTGATGTAAACTTAAATCAATTTATCAAAAGTAAAACTGGTATTATCAGGAACTGGCATAGGCTAAAATGGAGTTACAGACATTAAATCAATATTTCTCGATAAATCGATACATCGCCCAGTTCTATTCATAAGATTTAATAGTTATAATTCGAAAAAGGGCGTAAATGTGTTTTTCTGTTCTTAAACAAATTATAATGAAGCTTTAAACATTAATATAGCACAATGAGAAATTTGCTTTAGTCAAATTAATAAATGTAGAGTAAATTAAAAAATGCACTTATCTTCAATGCCTCAATAAATGCAAAAAAAAAAAAAATAATAAAAACCAGAAAAATAAAAATAAAAAGCCAAATTACTCTGTAGCTAAGTCAATTGTAAAAAATTGTAACTAAAGGGAAAGAAATTTTTATAAATAATAGTATATGATGGTTAAATATTTGCAAAAAATTAAGTTATTTTCACAAACAAATGCAAATGCATAAATTCATTATAAATTTTTCTTTTCCCTCTATTTACTTATTATCTTATAGCTGTAAGAAATGCATAAATATCTCTGAATTATATTAAAACATGGCCCAAACATGTTGTGGCCATCACAAATCTTTCTTCTATATTTTCCTATACAAATTCACACAGTCTAAATTATTATTATTTTTTCCTTTATAAATAGATTGTTTACACATCAGAGAGGTATTACACTAAATGTCCATTGGAAGTAAATTTTTACTGTGCAGATGACATCTTATCCATTCTCAAGCAATATTACAGCATCACAATGCCACTTATCAGCCGATATGTATCAAATTGAATTAGCATTATGTCTCATAATGGCCTTTTCACATACCAAGTTTTGTTTGATTATATGCAATAGAACTTAAGATATAATTTTCCCTTGAACTGAAAAAATCACTGCACTACCTGTTGAGCGATTAATACCAAAAGTTAACAGGCAGTAATAAATTTATATGTAGACATACAGTTACACATAACTTTATATGCAATTTTATGCAGTAGTTCCTGAGATATAGCCTTTCTTGAAATTGTGGAAATCACTGTAAAGCAGCACCACCTGTCGAGTGATTTGCACAAAATGTTGATAGGCTCTAATTTATGTCAAGGTGCATCTATATATAAAATTATATGTAATTTTGTGCAGTAGTTCATGAGATATTGTCTTCCCTGAAATTGCAAAAATCACTGTATAGCAGCAGCACTTACTAAGCGATTGGCAACAAAAGTTGATAGGCACTAATTTATGTCAAGGTGCATCTACATATAAATTTACACGCAACTTTGTACAGTAGTTACTGAGGTTATAAAATTTTTGAAACATACATGCAGGCAGACAGACATTTTCTATAAATGGTCCATTCATGTTCTTGACTTCTTTAAACGTGTAAATCCGTTGAAAATTGGAAGTAAAAAATTTTTACAAATCCAATCAATTTGTATCCAATACTCTTCTATATTTAATACTTTTATTAAATGTAGAAGAAAGTAATAACTTAACAGGGGGGGGGGGAAATATATAAAATAAAATAAACATTTAAACAGATTTAATAATATTTGGAAATGCATAAATGAAATTGAATAAAATTATTATAATATATTTTTGCATTTTATGCAAAAATCATTTTGAATTGTCTATTTAAGAATGAAAAAAAATTCTCATACCAACCTGTTAGAAGTACCAGAACAAAAAAATCGGGACTCCATGAAAATGTTCTTATGGTTTTGTGCAATTCTTGATACCTGGAAATCTGACAAAAGATATAAATGATTTTTTCAAAAAAGAGGAAGGAATTAAGATATATATATAAAAAAAAATTGTTTTGTCACTTTTTTTTTTTAAACCTTTTAAAATTTATTTTAGAAGATAAATACTCTTGAACTTACTCATAATACATTATGTTATGAAATGCTTTTTAATAAATTATTATGAACTTAAAATACACACATCTAAATACATGAAAAAAATTATATTTATAAAATAATATAAGAAATATAACAATGTAGGTAAAATATTAAAATACACAAATTTACATATAAGGAGAAAAGCTATATTTATAAAATAATATTCTATATTTATTGCTAAGAAAATGTCAACTTTCTTGTGTAAAGGAAGTAGTTCGTAAAAAAAAAAAAAAAAAAAAAACAGGCAGCTTCTAGTCAATGATATAATTTATTCAATGTATATTTAAAAAACAATCCAACAAAACTGTTAATTCAAAGTGTTCACCAGACCTCACATTAAGTTAATTGGATTCTGTCCAGGCCAGGACCACAAAAATATTCAAAAGACCAGCAAAATATAAATTCTAGTGGTCTAACCAGACTATTGAGCTTTTTAATTTTTTCTAAAGTTGCCCATAAATCTATCACAAAAGAGTATGTAACAATTATAGCAATAGTAAGTGTACTTCATTATACGAGGGATGCCTTTTAAGTTTTTACAAAAGGTAAGAAGAAAAAAAATTTTTGGGGAACAAACTGTTTTATTGCTTTTCAAAATATTCGCTTCTAAAATTTATACACTTTTCCATTCATTCAAACCAATACTTGAAAGAAGTTTTTCCACTCTGAAGTTGATATCCCAGAAACATGGTTTTGGAAGGCATCAACAGTTTCTTGAGGTGATGAAAATCGTTGCCCACGTATTTTTTGTTTGGCATAAGGGAACAAGAAAAAGTCAGGTGACAAATTAGGAGAATTTGGGCAATGAGACATTAATTCGATATTTTTATCCTTCAAATAATCAATTGTTTCATGTGCTGTGTGGGAGCTGGCATTGTTGTGATGAAGAACGATGTGGCGATTTTTGTTGTTTTTCCTGATTTCGTTGATGACTTTTGGCAAAACAAATTTCTGTATACCATTTAGCGTTAACAGTTTTTCAAAGGAATGGTTGCGATATGTCCTGTAAGGCTGAAGAAACAAGCAATCATTTTCTTGGAAGTGCTTCGTGAACGAACAACTTTCGTAGAATTCGGTTAATCCGGAAACACCCAAACAATGGATTGTTATTTAGTTTCCGGCTTATACGAATATATTCAAGTTTCATCACCTGTAACGATGTATGTGTGTTGTATACGGATTTTGCTGCTCCCAATTTGAATTTTTTAGCATTTCCTTACACTAATTTACACGTGCCTGTTTTTGAGTTTCTGTCAAATTGTGTGGAATCCATCTGGAACAAATCTTTTTAACAGCTAAATGTTCGTGCAAAATCGAATGTATTGCAGTCTGTGATATGCCAAGAGATGCTTCTATCTCCCGATATGTGACATGCCGATCTTCTTCAATCATCTTGCACACAGCATCGATGTTGTTTGGAATCTCTACCGATTTTGGTCGTCCTTCACAAGATTCATCACTAACGGATGCACTACCACAACGAAATTCTGCAAACCAATTGTAAACAATCTTTTCTGATGGTGCTTCATGACCAAAAGTTTCACGAAGCGATACTATGCATTCTTGTCGAGTGAGGCCTTTCTTAAAATCATAAAAAGTCATCCAACGGAAACCTTCATGAGTTACTTTCATTTTTTCACTCACTTGCTTCTTTTAAACACTCACTGTAAACAAAATACGCAGATGATTTCTAAGATGCCACTGATTCCAAGATAAAAAAAATGTTAATTTTACAAATATCCTGAAGACAAATTTCAGTAGCGCCTTCTATTGGTAATTTGTAAAAACATAAAAGGCAACCCTCGTGATTGTCATTATCACCTGTAATTTTTCTACTGATTTCACATTAACAACTTTTTTATTTTTTTTTTACTTTTAATTCTCAATATAAAAATGTAACATTTAGCATGTTTATTAAAGCATAATTTTTTTATTAATATAAGTTAATTTGTATTTTTTAATTTACAAAAAATTATACTTGCCATGTAAATTTATAAAACAAACAAATAAAATTTTAGTAAAACAGAGTTTTACAAATTTTTAAATATTTTTAAAAATCGAATGGGTGAATAGACTAGTCAAAATATGTACAGACCCATGAAATCTTAAAATTACTGGTCCTGCAGACTAGTGACTTAACTTTCTTAATTTTTACCCCTGCACATAGAAAATACGAAAAATAAAGAGAAAATAAAACTATTAAAAAGCAAAATCTGTGATATACAGACTTTAGTAGTTTCATTCACAAACAGTGCATATTTTAACATACAAAGTAGGTGGCACTAGTGCCACGCAGTGAAAAGATAGTGCCACATAGGGAAAATCAGTGCCACCTAAACCACCCAGTCAGAGTCATTGCTCACATACAGTGGGAATCTTAAGCAAAACTTAATTTCATTATTTAAGTTTAAAGTGGAATTAATTAAAGTACTAAGGTGAGTAACTTGACGCTCATTTCTACATTTTACAATTTCTTTCCTTTTCTTACTTTCCTACCACTATTTCTAATTATCTTTTCTTTTGATACGTTAGAATGACAAGGTTATAATTAGCATAATCACTAATTTCTGAAAAGTGAGATTACAATTTAATTTGTCCATAGTTTCATTTTATATACACACACAGAACACACACACACACACAGACATATGTATATATTATGAAAACCTTTTCACACATTGCACAGGATGAAATGAAAAATATCAAATTAAAAAAAAAAGGAAAAGTTTTCTTTTTTTTTTTTTTGAAAAAATGAGAATTTAAATGATTGATATTTTAAATCGAACTATGCACTTGAAATACTTGAAAGAAGTTTTTGGATTTCAGTTTAAAATGAAGGTAAGACAGACTATCAGAAAATACAAAGTTTCATTTTAACCTATTGTGTCCCTTAGAATCTTACAATACAACAATATATTATTCATTAGGGAAAAATAGATAAGATAAATAACTAATTAAAAATAATTGTGAGAAAATTTATGAGGTCAAAATGCATCTTAGGTATTTAGACCATATTTTGAGTTTAGTAGGGTTTGCTGAATTAAATCATGTTAATTAAAATCCCGATTTTAATTAGTGTTAAGGAGTGAAAAATCTTTGATTAACATTACTATTTTTATTTTCCAAACATTTAATTTGTTTTTAATGTTTTAATTTATGTTAAAATGCATGTCAAATATATAACGTTACGTTTGTAACCTTCAATAAACAGTCAGTGCAATGTCAGTCAGGTCAAGTTTACACTGGGTTTCTAATAATTTGTCACAATAACAATCAGCAAATAATGCAGGGGTGCAGAAAATGTTCAGACCTCGGAAATTTCCCCCAAACACAGTATAAATTTCTCTCAATAATGCAAAAATCTACTTTGCTATACAAAGTCATTTGTTCTATGTAATAAATCTTTAAGAGAATAAATATACACTGTAACATAAAAATATCGCTGTTAGTGTACATTATAAGAACTTCAAAGCAGCAAATTTTTATTTTTTATTTACATTTTTATTTTCTCTTAAAAAAATATTCAGAATTTCCCCAGTTAGTTTAAATTTCCCCCGAACCTCGTTCGGGCGTTCGGATATATTCTGCACCCCTGAAATAATGTATCATTGTTATTGTGATAACTTGTCAATAAAAACAAGATTTTTATCTTAATTCTGAAATGAACAAAATTGAGAAATTAGAGAAACTAGCTGGCATAGATGGACTCTGCTCAATTTCCCATCTTATGTATATTGTCATAAATTTCTAGTACCGGACATACTATATTCATGTCAAAAGAAATTAATTTAACCAATCGCTCGACATGGTGACAGGCTGAAATGCCTCATCCAATAGGTCACCTACTGTTCAGTTCGATACATTTACCTCATTGTAATTTGATTATTTTATTGAGGTGAGTTTCATAATTTAGTTTTCATGTAATTCCATATTATTTTAAATGCAACAATCCCAATAATGCAAATTTATATAAAACATTGCTTTACACTGCTATGTTGATAAAATCTTAAATTTTGAATAACTTATGAAAATTTCAAATTTGAATATTTGTAGTTAATGATGTTCAATTTTGAAAAATGCTTACATTTTCTTTTCCCTTTTTTTTTTTTTTTTTAACATGACAACATAGGAGAAAATCTCACCTAAATTTTCATAATTAAGAATATTTTTTACGAACTATTGCGGAACTTAACACTTTAAAATAGCAATAATAACTCAAATTTAATAATTTTTTTTCATACATGTTGTGAAATACTATACTTTTTCTTCTGAGAGGGGGAACTTTCCTCCAGATACGTAATTTTTCCAGACGGTTATCTCTAAGTTATTAATACAAAAAAAAACGAAGATTTTGCTTTTTTTTTTTTTTTTTTTTTCAGGGATGGGGGGGGGGGGTATATTTCAAAATTTATGAATATGACACAAATGTATGATGGGGAATTACGTACGTCAACTAGCTTTATTTATTTATTTTGTAAATAATCACTCAGAAAACTAGTTGCCATAGGTGGACTGTGCTTAATTACAACAACTGTGTATGGTGGAGACACTTAAAAATGGAGACACTTTCTTCAAAAATCAATTAACATTTTTGTTTCTGGACAGGTAAATGTTAATTATTTTCCATAAACACAAAGTTTTTCACAATCTTTTTTTTTCATTTTGAAGCTTTGTATCTAAAAAAAAAAAAAAAATGTTGACCTGATGCTTTTATCTTTTCCCTCTAAGCCCTAAACTTATATGTCACATAAGATGCACATCTCCGAAACTTGGTGCATTTTTAAAACGAGCTTTTTTAACGAGCTGTGCAAAAAATATTTTTTCGTTAGTTATTCCAGCTAGGGAAATTAATGTTAACATGTTAAAGAAAAAAAATAGTTTTTTTACATAAGTTAATAAAACAAATATATATACATATGGTTTCTGGAGACCCATTATTTTAAAAATAATGCATTCTTTTATTAAAATTGGGGTCAATGGTGCACTATATCACTCCATCGCAAGCCCTGTATAGATCTGGAAAATACTTTTTAATCATACAATTTAAAATTTACTATGTTATCCTTTACAGGAGTGGACTGGATCCTCTGGAAGGGCGCATACCTTGGATTTTCGGAGGGCGCAAGTCGCTATTAGTTAGTTATATATAACAGAAAAGGGATGGTTCAGGCATTTTACAGATAAATAGTAATATTTTACATAATAATCTGCTAAAGTTGAGTATTTGTGTGTTTGTTTGCGCCACATTCCTTTATCCTTTCAGCTATCGGTTCCAAATTTTGCACACACGTTATTTAACAGGGCGGATGGGGGGGGGCACATAATGATGTATTTTTAGCTATTAAATTTCAGTTAGCTTTTTAATTTTTTCTATATTCAATGGAAGAGAGAATTGGATTTGTAAAAAATTTCGACTGCTACTTTTCAATGGATTTACATGTTTTTAGAAGTCCAGAACACGATGTGACCATATTTAAAAAATGTACATGAGTGTGTGTCACAAGAATTTGTGGCGACTGTATCTTAAGACCTACTGCTCAGAATTGCATATAAATTTATATGCAGATGCACCTTGACATAAATTAGTGTATCAATTTCTGGTGCTAATCACTCAACAGGTAGCGCTGCTATACCGCGATTTCAACAGTTTCAGGGAAGGCTATACCTCAAGAACTATTGCACAGAAATGCATATAAATTTATATCTAGATGACCTTGACATAAATTAATGTCTATCAACTTTTGGTGCCAATCACTCAACATGTCGCACTGCCATACTGCAATTTCCTGAATTTCAGGGAAGGCTATATTTCAAGAACTACTGCATATAAATGCTTATGTAGATGCACCTTGACATAAATTAATGTCTATTAACTTTTGGTGCCAATCACTTAACAGGTAGCGCTGCTATACAGCTATTTCTACAATTTCAGGGAAGGCAATATATTTCAGGAATTACTGCGGAGAAATGCATATAAATTTATATGTAAATGCACTTTGACATAAATTAAGTTATGTCAACTTTTGGTGCCAATCATTTGACGGGTGATTCCACTATACAGCGATTTCCACAATGTAAGGGAAGGCTATATCTTTGGTTCTATTGCGTATAATCGAACAAAACTGGATGTATGTAAAGGCCATTATGAGACATTATGCTGACAAATTGAATGCATATCCGCCATAGGTGTCGCGGTTATATTGCAGTTTTTCCCGAGAACGTGAAGGATGTTATCTGCACGGTAAAATTTCACTTTTATTGGTCATTTAATAATCAGCATACGCTCATCAGTGCCTAATTCTGTCACACTTTAGGCTTGAGAGATTTCCTTGGACTCTGACTCCTAAATTTCATACTTTAGTTAATTTAAAAAAATCGAATTCTCCGATCGATTAACTGTTTAATCCAACGGATTCAGGAAAATTCCCCCTTTCATTTGGTACCTTATTTGTAACAAATTTATGATTAGTTTTTTAAAATTAATTAAAATATAAATATAAAAGCTTTAAAATACATTTAAATTTTTAATTGTTGCCAATTTTTTTTTTCAGCATAAAATGAAATATGCTTTCCCGTAAATAAATAAATAAATAAATAAATAAAATAAAATAAAACAAAATAAAAATAAATTTGCTTATGCATATGAAAAAATGACGCCTAAAAAATAATAATTTTAAAGGTAACAGAAAGATAAACAAAGTGAGAAAATTTCGCACGGGCTTGCTAGCAAATGAATTATTTAAAGTGAGAAATAAATAAAATGAAACGATCATTTTTCAACGGGCGCCTTAGTCGATCTACAACAAACTAGTAAAGAATAAATACTGAGATGAAATTCGTTTGCATTCATAATGAATAAAAAATAACAAATAATTTATATTGCGTGAATTTGTTTGAAAAAATATAGAAGAAAGTTTTGTGATGGCCACTGCATACTAGTTTTTAATATTTTTTAAGAATTTAAACATTAGCTCTATGGGAAATTTTTATTCTTTTTCATTGTTGCAGTGTTTCTGATTTTCATATGAAATAGAGGCAATAATGCAAAATATAAAATAAATGCCAACAGTGCATAACTTTCATTTGTTTACTTACGTAATATTGCAATTACATAAACACTACCATCTATTACAATATGACTTATACATAAGACTTTCAAAATACTGTTACGAAAAACTTGTCGACTTTCTTATGTGAGAAAGTAGTTCGTAAAATACAGGCAAGTTCTGGTCGACGAATGCACTTTATTTTGAGTAACTTCTTGAATCTTTACAACAAAACTGCTATTACAATGAAAAAAGTCCAATAGTACTATTAATTTTTTTAATGTTTTGCAAGAAACCCAATGAAACTGCCACTCATAGTCGTACAAATCCCTTCAAATGTAAAGTGCTAGCTTTTCAGTGACGTCATATAAGAATTACATCGTATTTGAAACTGAAAATATAATTGTTGTTTTATTGGTTGAGTGAGTTTATTTAAACACTCATGGAAATAACGATTGATATATTCAAATTTGTATGTTTGTCAAAACGTAAAATTACAGAAAAATACATTATTTGTGGTCCAAATGTTTTTTACGGGCTTTGCCTGGAATCTCTGCTGATAGGCATTACCCGTAATTTGGCTTGAATTTTTTTTTTTCTGTACAGGAAAGCAGTCACTTACTCTTGTTCCACAGGAGTAAAACAAATAACATCAAATACTCCAAAGCATAAATTATCGCTAGCTAACGAACAAAGTTCTGTCTCTTAGAGCACAACTTCCAAAGTGCAATCGCTCAGAATAACTCTGAATCGTAGTGACTGCGCAGTCATTCGCAGAAGTCAACTCACTCTTATTTATACCTTTTGACGATGGGATTTTGAGGTATTTCAATCCAGAAACCCATGAAAAGTTCTAGAACTCGGCCCCCGTGCATAGTACGTATTCGAAACTTCGGGAACCCTAAACCAGTGACGGATTTAAGGGTTTTATCTGGAATAACACCTTGAAAAATCTTACCCCCCCCCCCCCAAAAAAAAAATAAAAAAGGTAAGTTCTGGAACTGCCACTGCCCTAAACTACTATTTTTATCAAATTATATAGCTAAATTCGTCACCAAGTTTTTTGCCAAGGGGAATTTCATTGAAAGTGAATGAACTTCCCCCTTGCCTGTAAAACTACTTTCACTGCAACAGGAGACAGTTGAGACAGAAGAAGAGATTTAATCCGTTGTAACAATACTAAAAGTCTTCCAGAGCTTTGATAACAGAGTTTGCTTATTATTAAATCATTATCGATTGCTGCAAGTTTTACCCTTTAGATCTGCATCACAAGAAGGGCCTCAAGATTTGACTGACATAATATTGATCTTAGTCTGATTTTAATAAACTTTAGAGTAGAAAAAACCCTTTCACGGCTGACTTGTGCCAAAAGGCTGATTTAAGTCAAAAGGAGACGTTTCTTCTTTTAATACAACACTTCATTTTTGATTACAACAACGAAAATGAAGAAAACTTTCCCATAGATCTAATATTAAAATCATTAAAAATTAACTTTAAAAAAGTTAATCAAAATTTAATAACTAAAAACACATCATATTTCTGTCCTACCTGTTAAGCAGTGTGTGTGCAAGATTTGGAACCGATATCTCAAAGGACAAAGGAATGGAGAGAACAAATGCACAACTTCAGCAAATTAAATATTAAGATGAGAGCACCAATTTCTAATTTGGGAGGGTGTGCTAAGCGTGCCAGTGCTGAATGTGTTGTTAGTTTCAATTCAGTTATTTCATTTAATTATACTAGGGCATCTCCGAAATTCATTTGTATTTAGGATTTAAATTAGTTCAATCACTCTCCTAAATCTCCCGTTAAAAATTGTCTTATTTCCATATTTCCAATAATGCTGTTTATAAAAATTTTATTTGATTAATGCCACGAGTTCGACACTCAGATATAAACACTTGTGCACTCCACCCTTCTTTACTTATGGGATAGAAATCGTGCTAAGTTTAAAGGCATATCTATAAGGCTTGTGTATTGCACCCCCGCTCTACCTCAAAATCTCTCTTAGGGCGTTTAAACTACCCCACGCACTAAATAAGCAATGTTTCCTTTCCTAGTAATGCAGTTTTCATGGAATAAAGTATGTATTACGGTTGTTTTCATAAAGGCTCGGATTTGCCACTCATATGGAATAATGAATTCCCCCCCCCCCCCAAAAAAAAAAAAAAATACGATTCTTTGAACGATTGTGGTAGATTGATCGTAGTTGATCAATCGAGTATTTGATTTCTGAAAAATTCAGCACCCCAAAAACTGCTACTTTACCTATGCATAAATCCAGGAATGGTTTTTCTGCCAACAAGGAGAATTGAGTTATTAAAAAGCATAAAATTAAAAATTATTACAAAGCGTAAAACAAACAAACTCTGTTTCTTTATATATATGTAAAAATTTCTACTTTACAGTTTGTATTTATGGCTGCGGTAGCCCAGTCGGAAGAGCGCTGAGCTTGTAATTGGAAGATTGAGGGTTCGGTACTCGAGCCGGCTAAAGACCGTTGTGTACACTAATAGTGGCTGGTGCACGTAAAATCTGTCGTGGCCGCAATGTCCTCCATGTTCCCATCAAAATTATACCTCTGGGGCTTACCGAAGCGGAGGAGCCTCCTCTACGTGTAGGATCAAAATTGGGATGGCATGTCTCCGGACCACCTCTAGGGGTGAGTTCCAGACCGTCGCCAATTGCTTACTGTGCAGCACTTGTGCGACGTAAAACCCAATGAACCAACCAACCAACCAACCATTTTTTATTTACCTTTGAAAAATAACACAAGATGAAAACTTTCCTGCAGTTTTCTTAAACGAAAAATTAACAATATTATTAGGCTAATAAAGCGAAATTGTTTTAAATCACGCACTGAAACAATGAGATTAGACCGCTATAAAGGAATCGTGTGCACGGATCCTGCGGAAGGCAGAGCAGGAGTCATTTGAGTCGTACATCAGACACGGGAAACAGGCAAATAACGCCTTTTGAATTCGTCACTCTCATCCATTTATTTTTATCACAAATTCTCTATTCCAATAAATGGCAACTCTAATCTCCCTAAACTATCTTTTTTTTTTTTTTTTAATGTTAAAAATGACAAATTCTGGCATTAAGAACAATAATAAAACAGATGTCATGGCTTTGTTAATTTTCTGCATTAAAAAAAAAATAATAATAATAATAATTAATTGACAAGTGACACTCTGAGTAATACAAAGAGGGTGCTGACTAATCCAGCCATTTCTACAAGTCCCGTCGTGTTAGCCATATTTCTATTGACTTCATAAAGTAATGTCTTTATTATTTGTACTAACATTTTCTTTTATCAATAAATCAGAACATCATTGCATTGTATGACCAGGGCGCATTGAATACTCATTCATCTTCATCTAAAGCGTAAAAATAGCCTTTAATAATATAAAAAAAAATCAATAAAAAATTTCCCGACTATCACCCATGAGGGCGCACCAGCCTATTGCCTAAGAGGGCGCATCGGCCCGAGGGCCGGCGGCCCAGTCCGCCCCTGATCCTTTTCACAAGTTATATTCTCTTTTGTCATGAGTTATTTTTTATGTCGCTAACCAAATTTTTTGACCTGAAATTTTATAAAAATAGACCTTAAAATTCATGCAATAAACGACAATTACAACCATAGAAGCATTTTCAATTACAAATATCGCAGTGCCATCTAATACATCAAAGCGATGTTTTTATACCCACATATCTACACATAAAACTGCTTATTTTGGTATCTTTAAAATTGGAAGTATGTTTCTATGACTGTTAGTTTAAGAGATAATCGCTGTCGCATTTATTTTGAATCACCTGGTATACTCGTATCTATATATATATATGTACTTTTTAATAAACAGAGTGAATATATGTGCATAGTCTAATTATTTTATATTATCTCGTTTGTGGCCCTTCATGGTCCACTCAACAGCAAGAGTGGCCCGCCAGCCAAAAAGGTTGTGAACCCCTACTGTATGAACTAGCATCATGTCAGGCCAAAGAACTTTAGTATAAGAATATAAAAGTTTAAAACTAACCACTATTACATCATCAATGTTTAACAAAATTATAAATAATAATGTTGAATATTCATTTCTGTAAATGTTTTATTTTATATTTTAAAAATAAATGTGTATGTTTATATTTTATTGTTGCGTATCATTTGAGTATACTTAAATTAATTATCTTCATACGACTGATTATTTTTATTTATATTGAAGAAATATTTCATTCTGAAATTTATCAGAAATGATCTTTTGATATGAATGTATATTTATGCATTAATAATAATAACTCACTTCGTATCTACTAAAGAATAATGTAAATAAAGGCAGCAATTTATAATCTGCACAACTTTTAAACAAAACATTTGTGAATTAGAGAAAGTTGATTGTATATCCTGTAACATGAAAGATATTTTATTTTAATTTATTATAGGTTTTGGGTGACAACACATTGAAAAGCAGTAACTTTTGTGAGCTAAAATATAGTACATACACCTTTAAAAAAGAAAAAAAGTTACATACCTCTTTTTCATACAAATCATAGATGAACAATTCGCCTGAATCAGTAACTAAAAACAATTCACCATCATTAATATACTCTAAACCGATGAAAGTCATATTATTGTTCTCCAAATCAAATCCATCACATAATGAAAGCTGAAAACAAATATTAAAAAAAAAGTTATTACTAGAATAACAGAAAAATATAACAAAAATTCTACCTTAAAATAGTTTTTAAAACATCATTATTATTACATCAATCATAAATAAAATTACCCAAATTTCTGAAAAGCGGGATATAATAAAAATCTAATTAGAAAATAACATAAAACGGAATTTAAAAACTTAATTACATCCCAAATGCCCAAAAAGAAAAACCTCATTTTACCCCCATCTATACCCTATAACAAAGGAGCCACCATCAAAATAAAAAATAAAGCTACAAAAATTCAAAATCAATATTCCAGTTAAGCTTAACAAAAATATTTAAAAAAAAATACATAATGGAAAAGGTCGCATTAACCCTTTTGAGACAGCTGGAATTTATGAAATTTATTTTAAAACACAGAATAACAAATTTGGGTGCTTATATTGAAATGATGGAAAGAAAGATTTAAAAAAAAAAAAAAAAAAAAAAAAACGAACTAAGAACATCAAAATGATATAAAGTTTGGCAAAAAACCAACTGCACTGATTAAAATTAATTGAAATAGATTTTAATAACCCTAAAAAAACTATCAAATTTTATTAATAACTAATATGAAAAATGATAAAGGCTGGGGCCGCTTTACAATTTTGGCGGCCCTAAGCAATAGATTTTTGGCGGCCCCTTCTAATAGATGTTACGCCAGGGCAGTTTATAGATTTCATGTGACCCGCAAATAAATTTTCTCACTGTTATCCCTACCTCCTCCCCTCCCTTACAAAAGATAAAGCTACTGTGGAGTAATTCGTCATTGTATTCCTGATTCAATCTATTGGACTTTTGGTAAGTGACGTCACGTCCAATCAATGATCTGTTCATTCCTCTTTACTTTTTAGATCAGTCTTCAAAATGTAGTCGTTTATGTAGCTTGTGTATTTCATCTGTAATTGTCGTAGTCATCTATTAAATTTTATGTGTTTAAAATGAAACGCCTTGTCATATCAATATTATAGCTTACTTATAAATCTTCTCCTGCCCATAAAATACAATAATGGCGACGATAGGAAAAGAAAAAAGCAAAAAAGTTTTGCTCTTATACATTTACGAATATCTATACTTGAAAATAATTAAAAATGAAATCTGCAATTCAAAAAAAAAGAGAACGGAATATGTTCTAAATATCTCACGAAGAAGAAATTGGTTATTTGAAATGAATCATAAAGCAAATCGGAGGCAGCAGCTGTAAGTTTTCTGTCTACTGTCGGGGCGGCAATACATAGGCGCCATCGATAATAACTCGTCTACGATTTTTTATTTTTCGAGAAAGAGAGGGAAAAAGGTATTTACACATTTATTTTATTTTTTTCTTTCTGTTCTTTTATTTGATTGCATGTTTTTATTATTAGAGGTAGCATATTTTCATTAAAAATGTTTCAAAATTTTATGATTCTGTTGAGTCTTTTGACACTTATATTCGACGATTAGAACAGAATTTTATATTGTTTGATATAAAAGATGAAAAAAAAAAACTTAGTGCTTTAATTACTTTTATTGGACCGAAATTATATAATTTACATACAAATTTATTGTTCCCAGATCTTCCTGAATCAAAAACTGACACTGAATTAGTAGATGTCTTAACAAAACATCTATGTAAGATTCCTAACAAAATTACAGAACACATTCAATTTAGAAAATGTTTTCAAGGAGATTCTGAATCAGTTCAAGATTTTAGTGTTCGTTTAAAGAAATTTACAACACATTGCGCGTTTACGGGCGATTCGCTGTCAGAAAATTTGTTAGAACAATTTTTACGCGGATTAAAAAATGAAACAATCCAAAGCAAATTAATGTCTCAGGTTGAAGATTTAACATTTGAAAAAGCAGTAGAACAAGCCGTAACTTTGCAAAGTACTGAAAATGACATGATAGAATTACAAAATAAGAATTTGAATTTGAATAAAGTTTCTGTTAGTGCTAGGAAACAAAAACAAAATTATTTTCAAAATAACTTAAGTAAACAAAACGTGAACAAAACTGCGAGTACAAATAAAAGTAAAACTCATTGTTATCGTTGTGGAAATAGCTCTCATTTAGCAAATGTTTGTAAATTTATTAATGCAGTTTGGAATTTTTGTAAAAAACGTGGTCATTTCAGTAAGGTGTGTCGGAACGCACAAAACAATGTTACTCAAAAGAAAAATGTAAATGTTCTTGATACTGTAGACATTTTGTCATTACAATCTGAAGGCACTAAACCTATAAAAATTTGGGTTTTGATAGAAAATAGTGCTAAAGCAGAAATGGAGCTCGATACAGGATCGGCGATTTCCGCTGTACCGATAAATCGTTTTCGGAGATTATTTCCAGAACATAAAATGTTTCCTGCTGATGTACAATTAAAAACAGCCACGGGAGAAATTTTCCAGCCCGAGGGATTTGTTAGAATAAATGTAACTTACGAAAACAAAACTAGGAATGTTAAGTTATATTTGGTTAAAAAAGACAATTTTCCTTTATTGCTAGGTAGGGATTCGACAACTACATTTAATATATTCCCAAACAATTTACAAACTGTTCCGGTAAACAAAGTAAAAATCTCGGAAAATTTAAATAATTTACTGAAGGAATTTCCGGATTTATTCACAAATAACGTAGGTGAAATTAAAAATGTTAAAGCTGAAATACATTTAGAGAAAGACTCATCACCAATATTTTGTAAATCGCGAACAGTTACGTATGCATTAAGGAATGCAGTAAATGAAGAATTAGAACGATTAGAAAATGAGGGGATAATAAAAGCTGTTAGTACTAGTAAATGGGCAACACCTATTGTTCCGGTGGTAAAACCTAATGGGAAAATTCGTTTGTGCGGCAATTTTAAAGTCACGGTAAATAAATTTTTAAAGGTTGACAAATACCCGCTACCAAAAATTGAAGATATATTAGCAACTTTAGGGGGTGGATTACATTTTACAAAAATAGATTTAAATCAAGCATACTTGCATTTACCGGTAGAGGAAAATTCACAAGAATTACTTACTATTAACACTCCTAAAGGCTTATTTCAATTTACGCGATTACCATACGGAATTGCGAGTTCTCCAGCAATATGGCAGAGAACTATAGAACAAATTTTAAAAGGTATAGAGGGTACTTCAGTTTTTATTGATGATATATGTATCTCAGGGGAAACGGATGAAATACATTTAGAGCGATTAAAACAAGTGCTAGAAAGGTTACGTGAATATAATCTTAAAATAAATAAGGAAAAATCTTTTTTCATGAATGATGAAATTACATACTGCGGTTACAAAATTGATAAAAATGGCATACACAAAACGCAAGAAAAAATTTCTGCTATTTTAAATGCTCCAATACCTAAAAACGTAACTCAGGTAAAAGCATTCTTAGGCTTAGTATCTCACTATTCTAGATTTGTTCCTAAATTATCTACGATTTCTTATCCTCTAAATGAATTATTACGTAAAAATGTAAATTTTCAGTGGACTAAAAAATGTGAAAATTCATTTAATGCACTTAAACAGGAAATTACTTCCGAAAGGATTCTCACCCACTTTAATCCTAAATTACCCTTAATTTTAGCCACTGATGCTTCTCCTTACGGAATTTCGGCAGTACTTTCGCATACAATGCCAGATAACTCCGAAAAACCCATAGCTTTTGCTTCTAGAACCTTGTCTTCTGCAGAAAAGCGGTATAGTCAGGTAGATAAAGAAGCGTTATCAATAATTTTTGGAGTAAAGAATTTTTTTCAATTTTTATATGGTAGGAGATTTACACTGTATACTGATAGTAAACCCCTAGTTTCCATATTTTCACCCGTAAAAAGTATTCCGGTACTTTCGGCAGCTAGAATGCAAATATATGCATTATACATACAAACATTTAATTATGATATTAAATATAAAAAATCTGTAGAGCACGGAAATGCCGATGCTCTATCACGTCTTCCATTACGTAGTGAAGACTTACTGCTGCCGTCGTCCAATTCGCTACAGCCAGAAAAAGTGTCACCAACTTTGTCACCAAATTTATTTGGCAACCCTGATGAATCCGATTGTTTATTTATTCATCAGATCACTACGTTACCTTTAACTACAAAACGTTGTGTGCAAGTTCAAAAAAGGATCCAGTATTGAAAGAAATGTACCGACATTTAATATCAGGCACACAGATGCCAAATTACTTACTTTTCGGACATAAACAAGAAGATTTTTCATTACTCAATAACTGTATATTACAAGGAAATCGTGTTGTAATGCCGACTGTTCATAGACAAAAAGTTTTACAAGATTTACATTTTGGCCATTTTGGCATAGTTAAAATGAAAGCACTGGCACGTAGTTTTGTATGGTGGCCAGGTATTGATAAAGACATTGAGAATTTAGCAAATAACTGTTCTGTTTGTGTTAAATTAAAACACAATCCTCCTAAAATGGACAACCATCACGGGGAATGGCCTGCAACACCTTGGAACAGAATACATGTAGACTTTTTTGGTCCAATGATGGGGAAAATGTTTTTAATCGTAGTAAATGCCCACAGTAAATGGATAGAAGTGTTCATTGTTCCTAATACTACTGCTGAGAACACTATAAACTGTCTTTCTTCGCTTTTTGCCAGATATGGCTATCCTGTGTCCCTTGTGTCTGATAATGGGCCACAATTCATTTCAGAACAATTCGAACATTTTCTACAAAGTAAAGGCATAAAACATAGCTTAACTGCACCATATCATCCCTCTACAAATGGTCAGGCTGAAAGATATGTCCAAATAAAAAAAAAAAGGATTGAAATCCTTAAGTTCAGAACCCGGAAATCTCCAATCTAAGTTAAACGAATTTCTATTCCAATACCGAATAATGCCTCATATTACAACAGGGGAGAGTCCCGCATCATTATTTCTCAAAAGAAATATCAGATCAAAATTAAATTTACTTGTACCAAATGTTAAAAATTATGTTGAAAACAAACAACATAAAAATGTTTTTAACAAGAAAAAGATAAGAGAATTCCATGTAAATGAAAAAGTTGCAGTACGCAATTACACATCAGGAGATAAATGGAAAATAGGTAAAGTAATTGCCAGACTAGGTAAACTGCATTACAAAATTTAAGTAGGTTCATGTGTATGGAAAAGACACGTTGATCAACTGAAAAGTGTAGGTTCCAGAGTACAACTGGAGGAAACTACAAGTCCTGGTGAAATTGAAAAGAACACCCTGGATGCAAATATTCCCATGGTTACCGATAGCAAGAATCCACACCTGCAAAGCAATGGAGAATCTAAGTCTGGTAGGAGGCCTGCCATTACACCAGATACAATGCCAACCGATCCTTCCATTACACCAGATCCAGTGCCAACCGAGCCTTCCATTACACCAGATCCAGTGCCAACCGACAGTAGATTAGTGTCTACAAAGCCTGGAGAAATTGACTGTGATAAAAATATCAACAGTACTGTAAATAAAAAAGAACTAAAATCTGAACATTCAAAACGTAAAAATACTAATTTGTCTTTTTCTGAACAGGTTGTAAGAAGATCATCTAGAGTAAGAAAACCTCCCATCAGGTATGGTATACGGAATTAAGGGGAGGAGAGTTGTGGTGTATTTCGTGATTGTATTCCTGATTCAATCTATTGGACTTTTGGTAAGTGACGTCACATCCAATCAATGATCTGTTCATTCCTCTTTACTTTATCTCTGCTAAAACAGATCAGTCTTCAAAATGTAGTCGTTTATGTAGCTTGTGTATTTCATCTGTAATTGTCGTAGTCATCTATTAAATTTTATGTGTTTAAAATGAAACGCCTCGTCATATCAATGTTATAGCTTACTTATAAATCTTCTCCTGCCCAACAAAAACTATAGCTATTCAACTTATTCTTAAGATTCAACTTATTTTAATATTATAAGTTAATATAAATTTAAATAACATTTGCTTTTTTTTTTTTTGTAAAAATGGAGTTGGACTGGGCATATTTATAAATAAGAAAAAATAAACAGGTTGAATCAAATCTTTAGTTTTTCTACCTGGCTGAGCTAAATATTCGATTGGGAAAATATCTTAAAATTTCTGTTTATACGAATCTCCATTCTCTACATGGCATCGCACGTATTGATGTACAGAATGGAACTACTGTACATCGATACTTATACATCTGTGCATGTACTCATATACCATATACAGGTTGTACCATAAACTGTTTGGCCAAAAATTTGATTAAAAATAAATTATAATGGAATGAAGAAGAAATTTTTTCCATGGCCAGAAGAAAAGAAAATTTGAAATGACCTTAGCTAATCAGATAGTGACGTCTGGCATCGCAACACAAAACAGAAAGTGAATCTATCAAGTTGCTACATTATTATCCCCAAAAATGTTCCAATATGAATAATAATAATATTACAATATTACTGTTATTTATTTATTTATTTTAATTAGTTCTTGTTTTTATTATAATTTTAATCCTTCCATAATAAATGATAACTTTCAATTGAATATTAAACCAGAAGATAACAAGAATTAGTTTCATTTTTTAAACAAAAACGAAAAATCATTCGGTTTGCATCATAGACTATTAATACTTTTCAACTGTATGTACTTGTTGTCTCGTTTAACCTTTTATGTACTTTGTTGTTTCATGCAACGAAAAAAAAAAATACAGACAGGCGAACTAACTGAATTTATGATCATTCCAAAACATTGAAAAAAATTGTTGAAAAAGTGTAACACAAGCGAAAATGCAGTTCCAGCAATTTCCAATTGTAGCTCTTATAATAATGTTAATAATGTATTTAAATATTTCAGTGTGATCCTGTAAATTTTAATGTTAAACATACCATACTGTATAGATTTTTTTTTTTTTACCATATGAATAAAAAACCAAAATTTTAATACGATTTTCGCAGTACAAAGTTTTTTTTAATGTGATTTATAAAAATACATCACATAGAAAGCAATTAACTGTCATTCTTTTAGATATCCCTGTACACAAGCCAGTTGTCCTATTTCTACCATTTTAAATAGAGAACATTAGCTACGGCCATGCCAACAAACTGAAGTTGTCAACATTTTTAAACTTTATTGGAAAGTGTTGAACCCTTTCCTTATTGTATATGTGAAATAAAATTTTTATTAATTCATTTCTCAGTGGATTGATTTATCAGATGAAATATTGTGTTGGCTTTTATTGCAAACTAATCACTTTCATATACAATTACCAAGCCCTTTTATTTATAAACGCATGACATAATTAGGTATTCTTATTTAGATTTGGTGATACAAATTGATTGATAGGGTTTAATGCCAATTGACTACGCTAGGGTTCGAGTCTGATAAGTGGAATGCCCTACATGGGGGGTCATTCTAAGGAGTCCTAGCCTGTATTTATACAAGTTTCGAAGAAAACCACAGAAAACTCCAAACGGTTAGGTCAATGAGCGCGACGGGAGATCGAAACTGGCACTTACCATCTACCAGCTTTGAGCGCAGAACCAACCACTCGGCCGCTGGTAGGCCAAAAATACGAATTGAAGTAGCGTTTTTTTTTTTTTTTTTTTTCGTATGAAGGTAAAGCCTTCTGTAGAAAAGACTATTTAAAGTCATCGCATGAAACATTTTCTAGACACCATAGGCTAGAAAAGGTCTCCCTTATGTAATTTAAATTTACTCTTAATTATTTTTTAATCTTAATTTACATATTGTGCATATTTTAAATTCTTAAGACTTTCTGAATTCTGAACTGTTTTCTGACTTGTTTATTAAGTTATTTTTTTCGCAAATGTATATAACTTACAGAAATTTTTTATTTAGATACTTGTAAATTTAAGAGTATTTTTTCAATTTCCTTATTCTTAGTTCTATTATTTAGTTGATTATGGATGAGTTTGAAATAAGGGGTTGTAATTTTAAGCTGGATGAGCTTAAAAATGAGGCCGTCATGCGAAACTGTCAAAGGCGTTGTGTTGTCAAGAAAAAGGGCTTTGAATTTCCCAGATTTCATAAAACTATATCGTGAATGAATTCTGTTATTCTGATGGGTGGTGGAATATTTAGGTCTAAAACCAAATTCTTCGGGTTGAAATTACAAGCCCCTCTTCATTATTTTTTTTCATCTAATTTGAAAAAGATCTAGTTTTCATTCATTATCGCAATACAAATCAACATTTTAGTACTTTAACCAGTGCACCTAATTTTAAATCACGACTGCAAAAACTCATCTTGGAATGTTTACAAAGTTTTACTTTAATAACATAAAGAAAAATCTTCCTCTATTTCTTCTATTTTTGACTTGTTCGCATATTCTGGTGGTAGTTTATTTTAAATGAGCAAAATTTCCTTGTCCCTGAAAGGGTTAAGGTGTTTTTATACAAAGTTAAAATCCTTAAAGAAGGTTACTTTTAATTTAAAATTGAATATACACATATCCCTTAAAAGAAAAAAAAAAAATCAAAAATTGGTTTATGATTTTCATTTTTCTTACAACCATTTTTTTTTTTTCTTTCTTTTTGAGTAGTGTTCCAATTTTTTTGGCGGCCCTAAGCGACCGCTTAGGTTCGCCTAATGGTAAAGCGGGCACTGGATAAAGGTATTAGTAGGCAATAACATCTGTAGTCAGATCCTATATATATCGATGCCAGATGGCGTAATCTTTTGAATCTAGATTTGGAAAGAAAAGTTAGCAAAAATCCTCCAGGACATACTACAAATCAGGAAGCCCAGGGGTATAACAGTGGTGAAAGTCTTTTGAAATGAAGTAGTTGGTTTTTATTTATTTATTTAGTATTAAAAAACTTCATTTTTATTAAAAATTAAATTATTATTATTACAATGTTAATAAAGAATATTATTTGAAATATTGATATAATTATATATTGCAATGCAACTCTATATAAGTTTATATTTTTTCGAGATTTGATTTTAGTTACCTATTTATTAGTATAAAATGTAAATTACAAATCAGTAATAAAATTTATTTATACCAAACAAATTTCTATTTTATTATGATATATATATATATATTTTTTTTTTTTATAAAATGTTCTCAAGTCAACCTGACTCATTAAAAACAGAACTCGATAGGATCTGCAGGGGAAAAAAAATCAGTCAATCCTGCCCAAACTGGGCCTGCAGATTGGGTTTAGGTGAAATCTGGTTATTAACTTTAAAAGTATTTAATTAATAGATACTTACTTCATTTGACTCATTGGCTAAGTAATATAATTTGTTTGCAGAAATAAAATAAATATTGCCATTGTGATCATCACAAAAACAGTCAGCTTCTAAATCACGTAATCGTAGGGAAATCTTTAATAACTTTAAATTCTTCATCCTTTACACTTCAGCAAAACAATGGATGACTGAAAAAGTATGAAAACTGAGAGTGATAAAATTATAAACAAAATTTGCAATAACTGTAAGCTCATTTATATTTGATAATTATGAATTTATCATTAAAATAAAGCTTATTATATGTAAAGACTGACAAAAATTTCAACACCTTAGGAGCCAGAGATAGCCATTATTGATACATTTATACTACAGCACACACAACAAAACATAGAGAGGCTAGGGGCAATATTTCCTTATTCTATAATTAATGCAGGTCATTCATGTTTTATTTTACATTAAACAAATGAACTATTTAATCAAAAATATTGTAAATATATGAAAAATGTTCCTTAGTCTGCAATAACTGATTGCCAATGGGACTTTTTAGTCACCCGGGCAACTTGATGCTTGAGGTTTATCGGACTTTGATTATATGAATATACGATACGCATTAAAATGTAATACAATAAGCAATTTAGAAACATCAATATTTTTCTGTTTTATTCTAAAAAATAAATGTTTTACTTTTACAAAGCACCTAAATCAAAACAAAAATTGATTATACAAAATTGAATGAAAAATCTAAAAATGTCTATGATTACATGGTAGTAATCTCTATATATTAAAAAAAGTAACTGTCGCTGGCGTCAATTTTTTTTTGTCTGCGACAGCAACTTCTCGCAGAGGGCAGGGTTCTCCGCGTCATGAGATATATCAGTGTATTCCGACTGCTTTAAGGAAGGTATTTCAGCTGCTTAGAAGTTTCTATCATTTTAATTAACTAAGTTATTAAGTATAAACGCGGGTTTATAAAGGTAATCTATTTGCCACCGGAGGGAAAAGTTTCTCTTATGACGTTTTTTCTGTGTCTCTGACACCACTTTCCTCAGGAAAATTAAAATGTGATCAATGGTGTAAATAAGAAAAATTGAATAATTGTCATCTTTGAGATGCTCGAGAGAAGAAAAAAATATTTAGAATAGCAAAACATTTGAAAATAACCGATATTTAAAAAATATTACGTAAAAATTTAATAAAGATAAAACGAAAATTAGTTTATATTTTTATTTTAGTTTATATTATGGTATAACTTCAGTATATCCCCACAGCTGAATTTGGCGATTTTTCTTTGGCGCCGTTTTGAACGATAACGATGTTGTTCTGAACTTTTTGCAATATAATATGATGCTGTTTATTTTAGATTTATGATTTTATGATTTATGATTTAGATTATGATTTTATCATTTATGATTTATGATTTAGATTATGATTTTATGAATTATGATTTTTAGATTTATGATTTAACCATAATCACCAACAAAAAAATCGCCAAATATCGTTATGGGGATATACTGAAGTTGTTCCTTTATTTTAACGTTAGGTGAAAAAGATTTAGTAATGAATACCATGATTATGTTAAACAATTATTGGTATAGAGTTAGAGATTAAGCGCAGACATTTTTAAAATGGAATTTATGAGATAAAAATTTATATTAGTTTACTTAAAGATTTAGTTTTTTTTAACTCAAAACATATTTAATAGGATAGATCTTTACTATGACCAATTTAGCGATTTTTAAAATTTAGAAATGAAGCTTGTACTTTTTTCGCCAAGGAATTCATTTACACAACCACAATAGCCATGCCTTCCTATAGAGATAAGTTATAAAATGGCGCAATAATAATGATAATAATAATAAAATCCGCAACCTACTTTTGTTTTTTAAGCATTTATATAAAACTTTGCAGAAAACAGAATTTAATACAACAGGACATTTTTTTTTCTATATAAAGGAATGTAGTAACTGCATTGCTAAAATATTGTAGTTACAGCTAATACAGGACCTCATTGGCTGATTTTAAATTTTTCATTTATTTTGACGATGACTTAAATTATCTATAGTAATTATGCATGTCAAGATTTTCGCGAGAAACGTCTAAGCTACTTCGGTGCCAAATTTAAAATTTCGCCAAGAGGTTAAACTGTACCATTCTTTCAGAACAACTTTTTTCAATTTTATTTTAAATATTTTTCAACTTAATTCACGAGGGAAAAAAAGAAATTTTTTTTTTATTTGGTCTAAATGTATAAAATATCTCCAGGTAAAATATCCGTTTTTCGTTCTGTTCATTATTAGAATGAAAATGGCTGAAGTAGTTTTTCCTGTACCATTGATGTCTTTATAAATTAAATTAAATTAAATTATCCAGTATCATTAAATTTCCTTCTTCACACTCATTTTTTATTTTCTAAATTTAATATTACATAATATATACGTAAAAAAAATCAAGGTGTAATCAGTACATATCCAGAAGATGTAGTCAACAAATATTCAGACCAAAATCAACACAAGTTCAGGAGATATCGCCAACAACTATTAAGATGTCATGATCAATATATATGCAGTAGATATCGCCAACAATAATAATTATTTAGCAGATATCGCCAACAAGGGTACAACTATAGTATTTTCCCACAGCTGAATTTGGCAAATTTTCTTTGGCGCCGATTTAAAAGATAACAATGTCGTTCTGGACTGTTTGAGATATAATATGGCAGCCTGTATGCTATTTATTTTGGATTTATGATTTTATGATTTATAATTTAGCTTATGATTTTATCATTTATGATATATGATTTATAATTTTTAGATTTATGATTTAGCTATAATCGCGAAAAATAAATCGTCAAATTCATCTGCGGGGAAATACTATAGTTGTTCCCCAACAAGTATTCAGGAGCCATCATCAACACTTATTCAGAAAATATTATCAATAAATATTCAAAAGCCTTCCAATTTATGAATGGTGATGGTCTATCTTGAATACTTCAAACCGGCGATTCGTTTTTACAATACAACCAAGGATGAATTTTTCACTTATCAGTAGTTTTCGAAAAATGTGATTTTTTTTTTTTTTTTTTTCGATTTAACTTAGTATTGATATAACTTTAGTATGTCCCTACAGCTGAATTTGGCGATTTTTCTTTGGCATCGTTTTGAACGATAACGATGTCGTTCTGGACTGTTTGCGATATAATATGGTAGCCTAGCCTATATGTTGCTTATTTTGGATTTATGATTTTATGTTTTATAATTTATGATTTAGATTATGATTGTATCATTTATGATTTAGCCATAATCGCCAACAAAAAATCGCCAAATATCGTTGTGGGGATATACTAAAGTTGTTCCTTAGTATTTAATACAGTTTAAGAAATTAAATGGTAAAATCAGATATTGACAAGGCATCTTGGCAAATTCATGGTGTAATACAATAAGTGGCGACAACGCAAAATCGCTATCTGAAAGAAATTGTCCTGTCGTACTACTACTACTAATGAAATTTTTAAAATAATTGCAATAATCGCATAAGATATTTGTCTTCAACCTGACTAAATCATATTCTAGAAAAAATACACTTTAAAAAGTTGCATCTTTAGTGTTGGAAGCACCATTTTAAACCTTGCTGTATGCTGGAAATAAATGCAGAGTATTACATATTGTCCTAAATTAACTAAAAAAATTCAATAGTAAAAAAAATATAGACATTAGAAAAAATAAGTTCATAATTTCTTTATTCAAGCAATAACACCCAAAAAATTCATCTTCAAAGAGTGACAAAAATTTAACAAGTCGATCATATACTAAAGTTGTAACGCTAAATGATTTAGATGTCAAGAATTTCTCTCTGTTCTAAATAATTAATGCTATGGTTGTTTATTTTATGTTCTCTCTCAAAATAATGGCAAATTGTTATTAAATTGTCGAACATTATAACAGATTTTTGACATATTATAAATGATATAATATTAAATATTGTGTATTTCAATGCGATACCAAATATGGTGGATTTCTATAATGTTGTTCAACTCGCTTGTGTTATGTATTATGAATATTCCAATTCAATGAAAGGCAAAGTTGCAAAGAGTCGAGTAGAATCTCGCAGGGATTAATGAGCGAAGTGAGTCGGGGGTTGGTGAGCGGAGCGAGCAGGGGGCAGAGCCCCCTAGTTATTTAAAAAAAAAAAAAAAAAAAAAAAAAAAAAAGAATTTTTTTTTAAAATAATTGATATGATTTGTACCATTTGTCACTGCGCTGGAATGACTCACATATACAGTCTGTAACAAAAGTCTCCGAACACTAGCAAAAATTCCTATATAAAAAAAGTACACTTAATACAGTTTTGTTAAATAAATCCTTGTCGAATCCTGTTTTTAGACTGACTAAGAAGAGGATTCGACAAGGATTTATTTAACAAAACTGTATTAAGTGTACTCTTTTTACATAGGAATTTTTGCTAGTGTTCGTAGACTTTTGTTACCGACTGTACTTATTCATATTCATATAAAATTGTAAATTCATGCAATAAGAGATGCATCACAATGCAAAAATTGCAATATTAGCTTTATAGCCAGTCTTACTACAGAGACATATCCAAACTATTTAACTAGAAATACTCGGAAGAGGAAATAGTGAGCAGTCTATTGCCTCGGTCTTTTTTTCTTTTTATGTATTTGTGGAAAATAAATAACTATAATTAACATTAACAACTATAATTAACACACACTTTTATAAGTAAAAAAATAAAATAAAAATATCAATAAATATTTAATTATAAATTTCTTTTCTTTCACCAATTTGTTATTATTATTAGACATTAAAAGAAGTTTTTTTTTTCTCTATTTTTAGTTGTAGAACTTCATTATCTTAATGTATGCTGTGAAATTACAGCACATTTTTAATTTCATATAATTATATATATTCATATGAAGTAAGATTTTATTACAGTAAATACAAGTAAATAAAAATCATTCATCACTCATAAACTAGGAAACACTTACCCATATTATGTTAAATAATTCTAGTAAAATTGAAAGAGAGTTAGAGTATGATTAAATGAAATCTTTTTATAAAACTAGTAAAGAAATTAATTTATAATTTTTTTTCACTAGATACTACATTATTATAGTTTTTAACAATACATTCTTATAATATAAACATACTTTGATATTACTTTGTGAATTCTTTTTTTAATGTAATTGAATGTTTGAATGCTGAAATTTAATTCAAATTTTTAACGTTCAAAACATAAAAAAAAAAAAACTTCTTGATGAATACCCCATACTTAGATTATATTATTAAATTGTGGTAGTTAGGATGTGCCAGGTTCGACCCCAGGCTGCAGTTTCCCCAGGACCTGTTTGGGGTTTTCCGTGGTTTTCTCCAAAACTAACATAAATACAGACTGAGTTCCCCCCCCCCCCTTACAAAGACAACCACAAAGGGCTTTTCACCTATAGACCTAGGACCCAAGTGTATTAATCAGTCTTAAGACACACAACCACATAATTTTAAACTGTAGTACTTTAAAACCGAAGGAAGTTAAAGAAAAATTTATAGTGACTGAAAATGAATTTAGGGGTCCTCAAAACATATAGAAGCATGAAAATTTCAATGCGTGATTTTTGACGTGATTACAATATTTTCCTCAAATATGTATGTACGAAAAGTAAAAATTATTATAATATCCATAATTTTCCTTTTTCATTTGTGTACTATTTTAGAGTTGTTATTCCCAAATAAAGATTTATCATTCTAGTATATGTTGAGAAGTCAAAAAAGTTATATAAAACATGTTATATAACATAAAATATGTTAGAAAATGCTTTCAATTATAAAGAAAATCTAACTATGAGAATTTGGTATATCTATATGTTTTAAGGTCTCTTGAATTATTTTTTAATTTCCAAACATATATTATGTAAGGAAAATATTGTACCCATGGGGAAAAAAAAAAAATCACTGTAGGTTTTTGGTATATTTATACGTTTTGTGGTTTCCTGAATTCATTTTTCTGTTTTTATAAAGATATGTGTATGTGTCTTGTCTGAGTGAACACAACAGCATTTAAATATTTTATCTGATTACTATATTTCACTGCAGATGTATAATTGTATATATGTGTGTGTGTGTAAAAGTAGTCAAAAAGACAAATTAAAAAAAAAAACGAAAGAAAGACAAATTATAATTTTTTAAGGGATTTTTTTTAGTGTGAGTACGAAGCGTAGATATTAAAAAATAATAATAATTAACTAGTGGCGATAACATGAATGGTTTTTTTTTATCCCGGATTCATTGGAAAAGATTGCGAATAAATCAGAATGGCTGGATCGACGATCGCAACATGGCTTTGAACCCGGCATCTCCCCTCTAGCAGCTTAGAGAACAGAAACTTTTCGTGTCAAGTGGAGCAAAAAGATAAGGGAAAAAATTAAGAATTAATTAGCAGGGAGCATTAAAACATTTATCCCCAAAACTTTTTAAATAATTATTTTTTGGAATAATTTTAAAGAAATGTCAGTATAATAATTATTAGTGATTTTCACTGCTTATGTATAATAAAAATATCTACATATAATTCTAAGGCAATTATAAAAAAAAAAAAAAAAAGTAAAAAATTTACATAAAAATTTTTTTTAATGTGCGTACAAAATGTAGACATTATTAAAAAATAAAATAAAAAATATTTTAGATACTAATGTAACAAATACCCTAAAATGATTTCGAATATAGATTTGTTTTTTCAAGCACAATTATTAAATATTCCTTATATACAGTTCCCTCTTATCTTTATTATTATTATTATTATTTGGCTTATTTCAAACAGATTTTTATGTCTATAATTAGTAGGGATGAAACGGATATCCGGTAACTATCCGGTATCCGGCCTATCCGGCTGAGTTTTAAATATCCGGTGGGGTACCGGATATCAGCACACCGGATACGGATATCCGGCAATTTCAAGCCGGATATCCGATGGAGAAAATTCAAGCTTAAACTCCCATCAGATGAAAATTTTGCGACAATTTAAAAAAAAAATTTAGATCAGTTGTAGCTTGTAAAGGATTTTTCTTTTTTCTTTTTTTTTTTTTTTTTTTAAGTTGGCTTTTGCGAAAATCGATTTTGGACTCATTAGCAAACAAATTTAGCCAAAAGTAGCTTCAGGTCTAAGAAATATAGAAGCCCTATTTTAATTTTGTACAGAGTTAGCTAGGTTTTTCTTCCAGAGTGATCGATAACATTCCCCCTAATCTTCCCCATAACAATAAAAAGAGCTGTTCATTGTTGTTTCTGAACAAATGGTATTTATTCTCTGCAGTTGCAGTGTATATATAACTCTGTTTTCATGTCTTTTGCTAATATGTTGTTACATTGTTTAGTAATATTGTTAGTCTTGGATGTTAAAGTTGTTAGATTGTTTCGAGAATGAGTCAAATAATGTGCATTTATTGACTAGAACCTGTTTATTTACAATCCAGTTTTCGACACACAATAAAGCTGTTGTTTTTTTGACCATATATTTATACTAGCAGAAACCTGGCATTACTTGCGCCATCTATCTATTCAATTTGGATTTTTTAAAAAGCCCTCCAATTTATATAAATTTGCATTTTTAATGGAATATCATACTAAAGCACCTGAATTTAGAATTCCCTGATGCGTTGCATAGATATATCCCAAAAAATTAAAATTGCTTCAAATAGAAGTACATATTTAAATTTTCAGAAAGTCTGTACTTTCACTTTCATATTGTTCATAAGAAAAAAAAAAAAAAACAGTTATTTAAAGTTTTTGATTTTGTACTGCAGAAAAACTTCACTTACTTAAAGAATTTTAATAACTAATGTAAAATTTTCTTTCTTATCTGTACAGAATATAAAAATATAAAATAAGTAAAAAGTATAAATTCATTTTGAATTATTATTTTCTTCTATATTAAATAGAAGGAAGTATTGGATTCGTGAAAATTTTCAACTTCCAGTTTTCGGTGGATTTACGCATTTTGAGGGAACCAAAACACAATTTGACCATTTTTAGAAAATGTCTATCTGACAAAAATTTTGAACAGTTCAAGAGTTAATGCACAGAATTTCATATAAATTTATACATAGTTGCATCTTACCAAAAAAAAATAAGTGCCCATCAACTTTTGGTGCAAATCACTCAACAGATGGCGCTGCTATACTGTGATTTCTCCCATTTAAAGGAAGACTATATCTCAGCGTATACTGTGTATAATTAAAAAAATAAACTAAGTGTGTCACAGGGAGGGCTATATTATGAAACATGTTCATTCAATTTCTGTGCATAACAGCCTATAGGTGATGCTGCTATGCTGCAATTTTCCCGTGAATGTGGAAGTTATATCTCAGATTCATTCGTGTATAATTGCTAAAAATTTAGTATGGGAAAGGGCCATTTTTATAAAACATCATGTTGATTCACTTTTGGTGCATATTGGTCGATAGGTGGCTATATTATGTTGCAATTTACTCTGTGAATAGGAAGGCTAAATCTCAACATCTATAAAATTTAAGAGATAAACAAGATAAAAATAATATGAGAATAAAAGTTGGCTTAATTTGAGTGTATATCGACCAACAGGTGGCGCAGCTGTTCTTCACCTTCTGTGATTCTCCACATGGCTACATCTCAAAATTTTTTGATTAAAATTGCACTAAACTCAATATCTAAAATCTTTATTGTAAGCAGCTATGATTATGTTTCTTCTGCATGTTAAACAGCATGTAGCGTTGTTATATAGAGAGATATAGAAGAAAGTTTTGTGATGGCCATAACATACTAGTTTGAAGCTTTTAGTTTATTTATTTTTTTCTTCTTCTTTCTTTTAGGTTTTCTTATAAATGTCTCAAAAGAAAGTATTGGATTCATAAAAATTTTCAACTTCTGGGTTTTTGATGGATTTACACATTTTAAGAAGTCCAGAAACTGGTTTGACCAATTTTTAAAAAAATGTCTGTGTGTGTGTGACAAAAATTCTATTCAACTGTACCTCCGGAACTACTGCGTACTACAATTACATATAAATTTATGTGTAGTTGCACCATGACATAAATCAGTGCCTACCAACTTTTGGTGCAAATGGCTCAACAGGTGGTGCTGCCATACTGCGATTTCTGCAACTTAGAGGAAGGTTATATCTCAGAAACTACTGCACAGAATTTCATATAAATATATATGTACATACATGTAACTTGGCATATATTAGTGCCTATCAAATTTTGGTGCCAATCGCTCTACAGGTGGTGCTGTTATACAGTGCTTTCCAGAATTTAGGGAAGGCTATATTTTAGGTTCTATTTCATGTAACTACACAAAACTTCATGTTCGAAAGGCATTATGAGAAATTATGCTGGTTCAGTTTGGGTGCATGTTGGCCAGTAGGTGGCTCTGCAATACAGAAATCCCCCCCCCCCCCAAAAAAAAAGGGAAGGCTATATCTCTTATTCTATTGTGTATAATTGCATGAGAGAACCAGATATTGTGAAACACTATTGCGATTTATTTTAGGTGTATATCGGCCAACAGGTGGCAATACTGCACTACAATTTACCCAATGAATAGGCTAAGTCAATCCCAACTTCTATGACATATGTGCATGAAACTTGATATATAAGACAACCATTATGAAAGCAAATGTTGACCTTATTTGTGTGTATATCAGCCGACAGGTGGAGCTTCTATTATGATTTTTCACAAGCGTATATCTCAGCATCTGTTGATTAAAATTGCATAAACTCCTTTTGTAAAATATTTATTGTGAGGAGCTATGGTTAAACGTTTATACGATTTAAACTGTAAGTGGCGCTGTTATATAGAATTATTAGAAGAAAGTTTTGTGATGGCCACAACATATTAGTTTTCATGTGAAAATAACCCTTCAACTGTGATTATATTAGTAAAATATTTTATTTCATTTTTTTTTAATAATAGTATTGTAAAAAATATGTAAATAATAAGTTTTAGTTTTATAATTCTGAACAAAACCTATCTTTTTGTGATAGTGCTTTTCACAAAAAATTGCAAGTGTAGGAATGAGTATGTTAGGCTTAAAATTTTACTCTGCATGGCAATATTGCACAAATAAATAGAATATTAAATAAATATGTTTAAATAAATTATATTTAAAATGTTTTTAAAAGAATAGTATATGAAATATGTTTATATTTTATTGCTTTAAAATAAAGAAAAAGAAAAGAAATATACAACACAACAAAAAACAAAACTAATGCCGGATATCCGACGGATATCCGGTCCGGATATCCGTATCCGGCAGGCAGAAGAGCTCCGGATATCCGATATCCGGTATCCGGCAAAATCACTATCCGTTTCATCCCTAATAATTAGTGACTTTCTTTTTTTTTTTAATAAAAATGAAATACAAGATCTTTTTCTATTATTATTCATTTTAAATTTGTTGAAACATTTTTAGTAGAAGAATTTTAAATAGTTGAACTTTCAGGAATAAATGTAGAAATAAATAATTATTTATCAACAAATAATCTTTTAAAACATTCTGCATGTATAACAAACAGTTTTCTGCATTACAAGACAAGTAATAAAAATAATTCTTTAAATTGTCAAAAAGCTTTGTGTGCAAGGAAGTACATATCGTAAATACTAGACGTGTAACTAGCACACCAAGTGGAGAACAGGGTAACTATGCCTTGTATGGTGTTTCTATTGTTCAAGTTCACACCTGAGCAGCTGCTATTGAATCGCAGGGAGCCATACTTAGCGGGAGACAGAAAAAAAACTTATAAAATGCGGAAATCTGCCGATTTAGCAGAAAAGTGGCATCCCTGTTCATAGAACCTACTTAAAAGAGTTAGGGATGGATTTTAAAATACCTTTAAAAGAAAAAAATATTAAAAAATAAATATATAATAAAGGTTTTTTTTTTTTTTTTTTTTTTTTTTTTGCAAATTTTTACATTCATATGCACTGTTCAATTTTTTTCCTAAAAAACTAATTAATGAATTTCAAAATCCATCCCTAATTCTTTTAAACACGGGCATGAGAGTGCAGAAACTAAAAAAAAGAGGAAGCATGCGTGTTCATAAAATTAATTTTAAAAGAAAAATAATGTGCGCGGGGAATACTATACAAATGTACGTTCATAAAATTTATTTCAAATGAAAAATAATACTCACAGGAAAAAACTATACAAAATGTTTTAAAAGTGACAAATTAAACTAAAAGAATAATGCACATCAACACAATAAAACATGTGTTTAAAAAAAAAGAAAAAAAAAAAAAAACGTTAGCTAGCAATCAACATTTAATCATTGGCTGGTAGTGGAAATTGGGAAAGAAGGAAGGGGGGGGGGAGTAATTCATGAGAAAAATATTAAACACAATTCTACCTCTTTATGGGTTCTAGAATATCATAAAGTAAGTTTAAAATTAATATTGTGGATGGATAAATATTCAAAAATAAAAGGCTACCTGCAGAATGTTTGATTGGCAATGGTTAGAGATGAAAAAAAAGGGGGGTGTGGGGACAAAAAAAATTACATGAGTGAGAAATATTGAATAATTCTGTTCGTTTATATGTTATAGAATCGGATAAAGCATGTTTAAAATGAATACTGACATTTATATTTTGGATGGAAAAAGACTGAGAATCTAAAGTTTTTCATGCAGTGTTTGAACACTGATCATTATTGGAGATTGATTTTAACAAAATAAAAAACCGCGGAATTAACGAAAATCGCAGATCCGCGGAAAATTCTCATGCCTGTAAACATAAAAAAAAAATAATAATAAGCCATATTTTTAAATACCTGTAATTTATAAATATTAAGCTTTTATATGAAACCTTCAGTTGTGCCAAGTCTCCTTAATAAATATTTTAACTAGAATATTTGCAATTAAATAAATAATAAACATGGTAAGATTGTAAAATATGGTTCTGTTTTTTAAACTTTTAAATAAAGTTTTATTAAGGAAAAATAAATTATGTCTTACACCCAAATTTTATACAGTGGAGCACTGTTCCTAAAAAACGTATAGCTGAAAAAAACGAACAACTGAAAATTCGTTTGAACATTAATACACAATAAAGTATCATATTAATAATAAAAATATAATTAATTTTCATGATTTCCTTTACATTTATTCGAATAAGATATATTTTTAAAAGGTTGAATAAAAATTAAATGATAATTAAAAATATGGAAATGCAGAAAATTTTTTCAAGATTTCGATTTTAACCTTTAAAGACAAAGCCTTTTGTTCTCTAAATGAAGATGACATTTTTGCAAACGATTAAAAGGAAGGAAAGAAAAAAAATATATAATTACAATAATTTTACCTTACATGAATCCTTACTAAGTCCGAGCTTCATATATATTTCGGCTACCTAACGGTGCCATCTTCAGATACACTCGGTAAAAAATGATTTGAAGGTGCTGTTTGGATGACTTGTTTATCTTTTGTAGTTTCCTCTTCGATTTCTTCACTTCTCTTGTTTTTCTTATATAGTTGTTGCCATTCGGTAGGAATAATGCTATGTTCGATATCATTGATAGTGTTATTATTGGTTAGTATTTCGATAGCTTCTCTTTTGAGAGCATAATTGTGAGAGTTGTATGGGGCTATTTTTTGAAAGTTAATGGAATCAATGTTAATTGGGTTAGTATTGTTAGTTCTTGAGAAAGCTGTGGAATGTCTATTGTATTTTAAGTCGGTTATGTGTTCTGAAATACGTTCTTTTATTTTCCTTTTAGTCATTCCTATGTATGAAGCTTTATTTTTATTTTTATTTTGATATTGGAAATCGATTTTATAAATGCCGGCTGTGTGTTTAAAGTCTATGGGATCTTTTTCATTGCGAATTCGCTGGTATATATTTTTATTTGGTTTTATTGGGATGTTTATATTGTGTTTGGTGGCTTCATTTTTAATTTTTACGGCGGCACCTTTGCAGTACGGGATCGCGGGGGTAAAAAGTTGTTTAGATTTTTGAGCATTCGGAATACTGTTTAGGGTTTTTATACGTTTTTTATAAAATTTATCAACTATGGAGGGATTATAATTAGCTTTCTTGGCGATATCTTTTATTCTTTTTATTTCTGATTTTAGATATTTTTTATTTGAGCATATGAGTATAGCGCGGTTAACGTAGGAGCGAATAGCGGCGTATTTGTAAGAGAGGGGTGTGTGACATTTATTATTTATGATTTCGTTGTTACTAGTAGGTTTTCGGAAGACGGTGGTGTCTATGGAATTATTTTTGTTTTTGATAATGGTGACATCAAGGAAATTCAAAGAGTGGTTATTTTCTATTTCATGGGTTAATTTGATATTCGGATCGGTGTCATTAAGTTTTTCAAGAATGTTGTCGGGATTAATCGTGGGTGGGGTGACAGAAAAAATATCATCTACATAGCGTATCCAAATTTTACATTGGTTGATTAAGTTGCTTACAGAATTTTCGAATATTCGCATTTTGAGCTCGGCGATGATCCCCGAGATGGGGGACCCCATGGGCACGCCTTGTGTTTGTTGGTAATAGCATCCGTTGAAAAACCACTCTTATTTCTTTTTCAACGGATGCTATTACCAACAAACACAAGGCGTGCCCATGGGGTCCCCCATCTCGGGGATCATCGCTGAGCTCAAAATGCGAATATTCGAAAATTCTGTAAGCAACTTAATCAACCAATGTAAAATTTGGATTACGCTATGTAGATGATATTTTTTCTGTCACCCCACCCACGATTAATCCCGACAACATTCTTGAAAAACTTAATGACACCGATCCGAATATCAAATTAACCCATGAAATAGAAAATAACCACTCTTTGAATTTCCTTGACGTCACCATTATCAAAAACAAAAATAATTCCATAGACACCACCGTCTTCCGAAAACCTACTAGTAACAACGAAATCATAAATAATAAATGTCACACACCCCTCTCTTACAAATACGCCGCTATTCGCTCCTATGTTAACCGTGCTATACTCATATGCTCAAATAAAAAATATCTAAAATCATAAAAAAGAATAAAAGATATTGCCAAGAAAGCTAATTATAATCCCTCCATAGTTGATAAATTTTATAAAAAACGTATAAAAACCCTAAACAGTATTCCGAATGCTCAAAAATCTAAACAACTTTTTACCCCCGCGATCCCGTACTGCAAAGGTGCCGCCGTAAAAATTAAAAATGAAGCCACCAAACACAATATAAACATCCCAATAAAACCA
This sequence comes from Salticus scenicus, assembly GCA_963930645.1. NCBI lineage: Eukaryota > Metazoa > Arthropoda > Arachnida > Araneae > Salticidae > Salticus > Salticus scenicus. The sequence continues at coordinate 155,753,613 of OZ005662.1, forward strand.
AATAAAAATATATACCAGCGAATTCGCAATGAAAAAGATCCCATAGACTTTAAACACACAGCCGGCATTTATAAAATCGATTTCCAATATCAAAATAAAAATAAAAATAAAGCCTCATACATAGGAATGACTAAAAGGAAAATAAAAGAACGTATTTCAGAACACATAACTGACTTAAAATACAATAGACATTCCACAGCTTTCTCAAGAACTAACAATACTAACCCAATTAACATTGATTCCATTAACTTTCAAAAAATAGCCCCATACAACTCTCACCATTATGCTCTCAAAAGAGAAGCTATCGAAATACTAACCAATAATAACACTATCAATGATATCGAACATAGCATTATTCCTACCGAATGGCAACAACTATATAAGAAAAACAAGAGAAGTGAAGAAATCGAAGAGGAAACTACAAAAGATAAACAAGTCATCCAAACAGCACCTTCAAATCATTTTTTACCGAGTGTATCTGAAGATGGCACCGTTAGGTAGCCGAAATATATATGAAGCTCGGACTGAGTAAGGATTCATGTAAGGTAAAATTATTGTAATTATATTAATAATCCTTTCTTCAACATCTTTGTAAAGAAAAAAAAAATGTTTCTCCAACCGTAATGTCAAATAAACACGATAAGAAAATCTTCCAAGTCGCCCAACGGAAGTGAGTAATAAATCTTCAAGTTTACAAAATGCCTATAAAGTGGTGGGCTTTTACCCTTTCATACCCCATTCCTGGAATCAATTAAAAGAGAAAGTGGTCACTTGCTACTTGTATACCTACCATCCAATCCTGTCGCCAACTGCTTATATCTGAAAATATCTCTAACCCCCCCCCCCTTCCCCCAGGCTACTGATGCAAGTCACACTTTGTTCTATAGCCGCACTTTGTTACCATAGCTCTAAGAAAAAATAATCGAAAAAAAATATAAGAATAAAACATAAAGAGCATACTTTTTTTTTTTTTTTTTTTTAAACCCTGGAATGAAACTCAAACTTGGATTTCTACAAGGAGAAAAAAAAAAAATTTATGTGAAATTAAGAATTTACTTGTGTCGTATAAACAAAATATTTTAACATTAGAATTCAATGGAATGATTTGGGACCGAAGTCGAAAAATGTATAAAAGGTGCTCCACTGTATACCATGGAGATCACCAGTGCCATCTAGGGAGATTAATCAACACTATGATACTATCTACCAACTATCATCACTTATAAATTTTACAGATGAGTTGACCTTGGAATTGTTTGTATCTATTGGATGCTGGCTATACCTATGATTAAAATCACTCACTCCTTATATTCTTAGTTCAAAATAATATTAACAGCAGAATATTAGAATAAAATATAAACTCTAATTAATGATGAATCATGATGATTTTCTCTTATTTTATATTAAAACAATTTGCTGTAGGTACATATGCATACAGTCAAAGAAAGAAAAATGCAACACCTGATGTTACAGTCAGTAACAAAAATGTCCGAACACTAGCAAAAATTCCTAACACTTCTTACTGCTCTATTAAATAAATCCTTGTCAAATCATGTTCTTAGTCAGTCTAAGAACAGGATTTGACAAGGATTTATTTAGCAAAACTGTATTAAGCGTACTTTTTTTACATAGGAATTTTTGCTAGTGTTCGGACACTTTTGTTACCAACTGTATTTTCTTATAAAAAGATATAGAAAAATGTATAAGGTATCATTCAATGGGAAATTGTGTGTCTACTTTTAGAAACTGAGATAAAATTTCTAATCAGATGTCGTTTATATATTAAAAAATGTTCCAACTTCAATCTTACCCAATATTTTTGTACATTTTATATAAACTATATCTTAGAATTTTCATAAGAAATGTTTAAAAAATCACTTTTAAAAAGCTAGATTTGAAGAATCTAATTCTATTAATTAGAATTAGATTATTTAATTAAGTCTATTAGATTCTATAATTAATTATTCTATTATTAATAATAATAATTATTATTAATAATATAATTCTATAATTAATTTTTCTAATTTTTTAAAATAGCAACTTAAATCTGTGATTTAAAAAAAAACAATATATTTAAATCGCTACAACTCTGATTGGCAGTGCGAAAAAGTATAGTTAGTGTACTATGCTGTTAACATTGGGAAAATTTACTTTCGGCCGCCCCGAAAAGTAATTTACAAATCTATCTCCAAAATGTATTACCCGCGTTTAAATTAATGAAGAAGGTCATATAAAGTATTCAACTTTAACAACAGAAAAAACACTTCAATAATAATTTGTAGCTAAAATTATACTCTTAATTTTAAAAGTTCCCCTTAGATAAATATAATTGTAAGATTGATTTAATGTACTTTTTTAAAAATTATCATTTTAAGTTTAATTATTAAAATAGTATATTTCCTTAAACTTAAAAAAAAAGATCATGATAATAGTTATTATACCTATCTAATGTCAACAAATATTAAAATTGTTTAAACAAACTTACATTTACAAAACCATGTGTTGTTTACATCCGCGTGCGTCGTGCGTTCAATCGTCCAATGCAAATGCATCTGCATGTGTTGAAAATGTAAACAAAACATCATAATTCCTGTATTTATTTATTCAACAAAACTCTCTACTGAGAGGAACCTTCGATTGACCAATTAAAATGCATCTTTGTAAAGATCTTTAGTTAAGTATCCTAGCGGACATCTGAATTTGGTGTAAAAGGTTTTTCTATTTATCACTTCACCATCACTGTAAACCAAACTGACTGCATAAAAAGTTGCATGACAAAGCTGTTCGTTATCCCGGCGATTTCTTATAAACGTCAATTTAAATTGTTTTAAAGCTTTCATCTTTTTTCTGCATTATGTTCCGAAATCAGTATGATAACGATGTTACTGTCTGGAGTCCTCAGGGTCGGCTTCATCAAGTGGAATATGCTATGGAAGCTGTTAAACAGGGATCTGCTACTGTTGGTCTAAAGAATGAAACTCATGCTGTTTTGGTTGCATTAAAAAGAGCTTCATCCGAATTATCTGCTCATCAGAAGAAAATTATTCCAATTGATAATCACTGTGGTATTGCCATAGCTGGTTTGACAGCCGATGCAAGGTTATTAAGTAAATATATGCGCACTGAATGCTTAAGTAATCGTTTTGCTCGTGATGCTCCTTTACCTATCAACAGATTAGTTTCACGTCTTGGAAATAAAATGCAAATTTGTACCCAGCGTTATGATCGTAGACCATACGGGGTTGGCTTACTTGTTGCTGGTTATGATGATTTAGGTCCACATATATATCAAACATGCCCTTCTGCTAATTATTTTGATACAAAAGCTATGGCTATAGGAGCAAGATCTCAGTCTGCGCGAACATACTTAGAAAAGTATTTAGATGAGTTCAAAACGTGTTCTTTGCATGACTTAGTTAGACATGGCCTTAGAGCTCTCCGTGAATGTCTACCAAACGAAGTGGAACTGAACAATAAGAATGCATCCGTGGCAATTGTAGGTAAAGGTATGGATTTCACAGTGTTTGAAGATGATGATGTTGCACCCTATCTGGAATCAATTAAAAATGATGAAAGAACCCGACGGGGTGGAGTTCCATCTGGTGATAGTTCTGCCTCAACTAAACCAGAAGAATCCGAAACCAAGCCAGAAACAGAAGCTGCTGTTGAAAGTATGAGTGTTGATTGAACAGAAACTTTTTTTTTTTTTTTTTCATACATTGTCTTATATCAACTGTTGATTATTTAAAAAGTGGCTTATGGGCTATTCAATAAAATTTTTCTGTATTCAGTTTAATAAATTTTTAATTAAAAATGCTAAAATGATCTGAAATAATCTTTCTTGTTCATTATAAACAGTTATTGTGTGATAAAACATAAACATATTGTATTAAGTTTATAACTGATTTTTTTTTAAATAGTGATATTTCACTTTGTTCTCTGCTGTGTATATTGTTATTCGCTTAGAGTTACTGCGTAAAACTGATATTAATACTAACTCCTTTAGCTAAAAGTTGACAAATACTACTTCTTGTTCTTTGGTGTCTTTTATCTAATAATTTTTCATGCATATTTAGACCAGTGTGGTTGATTTTCTATTTTTTTAACAGGATTCATACTACTTGGGGCAAAACCTGGAATACTCAGGGAATTTCGATTTTGTTAAAAAAAATCAGGGAAAATAATTATAAAACTTGGTAAAACAAATATTTCTCTTCTACCAAATTATATTTTCTTGTTTAGCTTCATATCAAAATTCAAATGATTAAGTATTGTGAAAATACTCATGTAAACAATGATTTCTATCATGATCAGCAGTAGGATAACATCATACAGTTAAATTAGATGTATTTTCTCCTCTCTAGAGGAGCATTTCTTGTAAAATGTGGCTAATGTTTTCTTGAAAATTGTCTCAAAAACTCCGGGGGGGGGGGGGGGGAGATTGCTCAGGTCCCAAGCCACTTCAGTTTTATTTTTGTTTATTCAATTTGAAACAGAAAATGTAAATAAAATAAAAATATTAAACTAAATGTTTATGAATCCTAATATTTAATTTTAAACTTAAATTTACCTATTTTCCAAATTTTTAGACAAATACTACATATAATTTTTTTAGGAATAACTAAAAATCCAGAATTACTCCGTTCCCAAACATTCTGGATTTTTGGCTTTGTACTGTATGACGTTATCAGACATCATTATTGCATCATACAACAATTTTGAAAGTCTGGTTAATTTTTGTGATTTTTCTATGTGATAAATTATGGCTCCATAAGTCCAACTAATAGCTCCGAAGAAATGTGTAGTAATTGCTTTAGTTAAAGAAGGATTTTCAACACGAAATATAGCCAAAATATTAAATTGTCATCAATCTGTAGTTTCGAAAGGGATCAAGTTAGAACATGAAACTAGTGCTATCGAGAGAAGAAGTGGATCAGGTCAGAAAAGAGCTACTTAGCGGCCCAGGAGCAGAAAGTGCTTAAAACTGTGACGTACGTCGCAGAACAATTGAGGCTTTTGCAAAACATATCTATCCCCTAACTGAATGATGTTGATTGATACAGCTAACATTCTAAAATTAATAGAACCTAGATATGCTCAACTGACCTGTAAATCTGTTAGCATACTAGAAAATTGCTGGAAACAGTCATTGTTTTAATGTATAGACAAAATTTATAAACATTTTGTAAGTAGTATATCCACATTAATGTGACAATATTAATGCCAAAAGCCATTGAAAAAATTGCAAATTCTGGGTGTATTCCTCAGTTTTAGATTATAAAAATTTTAAACCATGTTTTATTATAAATGTGTAATAAATATTTTACTAATAAGTATTATTTTTATGCTTATTTTGCATTTTACTGTGCTTTGACAAATTTCGACAAAATACCTGCAGAACATCTGCAAATTTTAATGTCTCGTTGCAGAACATCGGATATAATTCTACTCCTGGGCTTAGCGGCAGATAGATATTTGAAGCGGTTGTGCCTGGAAAATCATCATGTAAGTGCACCACATTTAAAAGTCGAACTAGAGAACACTTGTGGTGTTAATTTAAGTGTGAAAACAGTTCAGAGGCGGCTGACAGAATGTGGTTTGGTTGCCTATCGCCCAAAGAAAAAGCCCGTATTTACTCAAAAAATGAAGAAAAAGTTGACTTGCTTGGGCATAAAATATGTTTTATGGACAAAAGCTCAATGGGACAAGGGACACTGTAATTTTCTCGGATCAGTCCAGTCGCAATATAATCTACATGGATCGGGCAGTATACGATATGCTTGAAGACGTAAAAGCGAAGCATTTGATCCAGATTGTGTGTCACATACTGTGAAGTTCCCAGCAAGCCAAATGATGTGGGAATACATATCAAGCAAGGGGGTTGGGAGATTAAAACTTGTTGGAGAAAGTATGAATGCATTGGTTTACGCTGACATTTTAGAGGAGCACTCAAAGCCAATTATTCGTAATACTTTCAAAGTTATAAAGAAATGTATTTTTCAGCATGATTCAGTACCCTGTCATATGGCAAAATCAGTAAGTAAATTCTAAATTATTCTTATGTGATTTTGTTGCGTAATTTGCATTGTCTTATCGTCACAGCATAACAAGTATTTGTAAAAGTACTTTTCTTATTTCTACTTTTTTAGTGCAAGATTATCTGATAGGTTCTGGTATTAAGATTTTGCACTGTTCTGGCAATAGTCCAGACCTTAATCCTATTGAAAATGTTTGGCATATAATAGGTTCTAAAATTTCTACCAAAAAAAAAAAAAAAAAAACTTGCTACTATGGTTCAATTACAGGCAAGCATTAATAATAGGGTTTGGAATCCTGAAATCAGTCAATATTGCATTGAGAAGTTTATTTTCTTCCATGCCTGACCACTGTAAGGCTGTTATCAAAGCCCTTTTGGGGTCCTACAAAGTATTGAAATATCTTATTTTGCATGAAATAAGCATATATTATCACTTTATTTATGTAAACTTCATTATTATTAACAGCATGCATGAATGTGTAAATTATACTTTTTCACGTCTATATTAAATATTGAATTTTTCGCTTTCATGACTTCCTCAGAGTAAATTGGTACTTTAAACATTTTCTTTACTCAAATGGAACCATAGTAATCTGATATCTTCACATTTTTGTAAAACTTATAAAATATTCAAACATTTAATAAGTAAAACCCTACTTTATTACTCCTCGAATACGCCTTAAGGCATATTCGAGGAGTAAAGTAGGGTTTTACTTATTAAATGTTTGAATATTGTGCTTCTCGTTGTAACATAAAAAAAAAAAAAAAAATCCTATAAAATATATTATAGGATCACCCTTACACGAAACAAAAGCATAAAGTACATGTTTTGGGTATTTAGATATTTTTTCACAGGTGATGCATTTTTTTTTTTGTCTGATACTGTTTTTTCTCTAGCAACCAAACCTAATGGATCTGCATGGGAATTTTTTTTTTTTTTTTTTTTTTTATCAGAGTTATTCATCATCTACCCTACAAACATGAGTCGTTAGCATCTAACTTTGCAAAATTTCAAAGATAATAATTTCAATGCATTAATGTTATTACATGCATTAAAACAAGCCAAAAACATCTTTTTTCACGAAAGCGTAAAAATAACAAATATTAAAATGTAACTGGGTTCATAAAAGATGGTAGGATTGCAAGAATCATGAATCCCATTACTTTTTAAAAAAATCCAATTCTGAATTATTAGAAGGGGTATTTGCCGTCAAATATTTCACATTGTTCATCGATTGCTTCATCTATTTTTTTTTTTTAGTTGCTATGAGTAATATATAAATTGCTTTGAAGTCTATAATTTTCTGTTGTTATCTTCTAGAATTTTTTGATTAAAAATGAGTAATCACTTTAAAAGAATCTAAAGTTTTGTTAAAAAAATGTATGAAATGTATATTTTAATAACAAACTGCTACTACTTGTGACAGTTGAAGGTTGCATTTATATATGAAATAATTTTAGTTATTCTAGCTATTGTATTTCTCTTGAGCATTTTTTAAGTATTCAAAATCAATTTAAATTTTGATATTGATAAAGAGATAAGAACTTGAGAAATTCCTTTTGTTTCTCTGATAAAAATTTAGATTCTAAATATTGAAGCAACATCGCTCCTTAACCACAAATTGGAAAAGGGGGAAAGAGTTTTTTAACTTTCAATTTACTCGACATTTACTTTAACATTTTCTTGATTTTTTATAATTGATTTCATATTTCTAATTCTTGAAGAAGAAATCTGCAAAATGTAAATAATATAATTTCTCACTTACATTTAAAAAAAAATTCCACTTAAATTTTTTGTTAGAGTGGGAAAAACCCCACTCAATATTTTTTCCTAATGAGAAGCCTGTGTAATTACCAACATTCAATGCTGCATGTGGGTCAGCATTATAACAATGGTTGGGTCATTTATCCAGCCAATAGCTATAAACATTAGCCAACAGAAATCTTAACAAAAACAACAGCTTTTGTTAGCCCATATAACTTCTGTTTGTAGGATTTTTTTTTTATTTTTTGTTTACATTCAAAAATTCACAACCATTTAAAATAAATTTTCTTAAAAAAAAAAAAAAAGATTTTTTATATTTTATTTATGAAATGCAAAAAATAAAAGTGCATGTTATTGCTTCAAAATGAAATTTTAAAAATCAATTTTTGGGAAACAAAAACGTAACTAAATGGTTGTGAAATTTTTTTTATGTGAAAACGCAAAATATATCAGGTAATGATATACAGTACACTCTCAAAAATCCGCACAGCTTAAAACGAAGTGTTTTGCGGATTTCTGAATTTTGCAGATTTTAGAGTAATTTCTTTTATTTACATCTTAGAACCTCATTTGAGCAGCAAATCTTTAAGATACAATTTATATGTTTATATATACAATGCTGAAATAAAGTGTGTCTAATAGAAGTACAAATATTTCATGAAATTTTAATTTAAAGAACAATTTTTATACATCACATTATAATTACAAATTATCTAGATTTTTGAAAAGTCTGATCAATACTAGTTTAAGTAAGAATATTCATACATATTTACTTTCCTATAACCTGCAAAAAAGTCATCAATTCTTGGTCAATCACATAAGTTTGTGCTATGAGAAAATTTGAGTATTTATCTGCATGAGAGAAAATCTTTCATGAAAACTGTCTTTCTCTTTTTCCTCTAAATTATTATCATTTATTTTTTAATAATTATGTATAATTACACTTATAATTTCCTCCTCTGCAATATGTTGAGTGATTGGTGATTCATCAGTATCACTCAGTTAGAGACAAATCAGTTAAAAACTGATTTGTCTCTTAATACAGCTGAATTTTTGCAATCTACTAATCAACAAATCAATTGTGACAATGTTTGTTTACATTGCAAATGATATGCGGATTTTAGAGAATTGCGGATTTTAGGGTTGCGGATTATTGAGAGTTGACTGTATAACTAATTTCCCCATAGAATAATATGGGATTTAGCTGCCATTGTAGAAAAAGCCTTAATATTATACAAGTATATCGAATAAAATCTAAAATATATTTCAGATTTTCTTTTTTCACCATTTAGTAATTATTCTATAAATTTAAACACATGAACATTCTTCAAAAATGAATTTCATAAATGTAACAAATATTCTATTATTTTAATAAGTACAAAATCTAACTAACTAAATTTTGTCTTATGCTGTCTGTCTAAATTCAGCAGTAGAAAAACAATTTCTATAAATATGTTCTGTGGATGGTGAGGTTGTGTTTATAACTCTAAGGGAGAACAATACCTATCCTTTAACTATTTAATATTAAAATACCTTACTTTAGCTTCTGTCGTTTCCAGAGACCTTTCGAGGGAGTGCCCCCTCATCTTCGGTGGATTCAACGAGTGGAGTGTCTCTTGCAGCAAACCTCTTCCTTTTTCTTTGTTGTTCTATCAGCTGTTGCCACGATCGGCATAAACCCAGTGTCAGCTTGTTGCCATTAATTGAATCACAATTTGTTAGGATTTCAACTGTTTCTCGATTGAGCGCATACATGTTATTGTAATTTGAAATTCTAGCGACATTCTTAAAATCAATTGAAACGTTCTGATCTAAACATATTTTAGCTAACGGGGTTGTGGCCTTTCCAAATTTGATATCTGCTTGATGCTTTTTCATACGTGTTTTAATTTTTCTCTTGATCATTCATATATAACATTTATTATGTTTGTTAATTTGTATTGGAATTTTATTTATACCTGAGTTTTCAGTCGGGGGAATCGGATATTTTTCAAGCAGATATCAAATTTGGAAAGGCCACTACCGCATTAGCTAAAATATGTTTAGATGAGAACGTTTCAGTTGATTTTAAGAATGTCGCTAGAATTGCAAATTACAATAGCAACACGTACGTGCTGAATCGAGAAACAGTTGAAATCCTTACAAATTGTGATTCAATTAATGGCAACAGCTTATAGATCAACAAAGAAAAAGGAAAAGGTTTGCTGCAAGAGACACTCCACTCATTGAAATCACAGAAGATAATGGGGTGGTCCCTTGAAAGGTCTTTGGAAACAACAGAAGCTAAAGTAAGATATTTTAATATTAAATAGTTATAGTTTTAAGCTTCTGGATTAAGGAATGTTTCGTAATACCCATCCTTGTTGATAGCCAAACCCTGTATTATTTTATGGGAAAATTTGTTTATAGAATTTTCATTACTCTTTAATTTTACTTAACAAGTTTTATATAGCAAGAGTTTATAACAAGAGTTTATATAGCAATTTTGAAGAAAATCATTAAAACCTTTTTTTGAGATAGACTTACAGTCACACTTCCAGTTTTCCAACTTTAACCAAAAGTTGGCAAAATCACCTATACATTGAACCTATCTTAAGTTTGAAGTTTTGTGTTTCATCATTTTATCTGTTAATTTTGAAGAAATGATAGTCAGTAAATTCACCGTACTTATGCATACACACACTAGAGACCAGTTCCTGAAATCTAATTTTTTGGTCTTAGGAGACCTTAAAACATGTAAATAAGGCGAAAAATTTGACTGAAAACAACATTTCAGTCACTTATGTTAGGTAGTAAAAGTTTTAAAAAAGCTGCTTTGTATAACAGCAGACCTTAATAATGTATTATGTATAGCTGCCAAATTTTCACGATTTTTGGGAAGAATTTACACCAGAATTTTATAATAGTGAACTTCGAGACCTTAAAACTTTGAAAATTAATATAAGAAATTCTAAAAATATAGTGGTGATTATCCTTATTTTAAAATTGTAAAAGTTGGCAACAATGATTATACAGTAGAGAGCCAGAAATCTGCACTGCTTGTCAGATACAAACAATGAAATTCACTATTAATAAGTTACAAAACTGCAAATCAGAATTTTTGAAAAAGATCTTGAATACAGATTTTAAGTTTGCATTTTGTGATTACAAAAAAGAAAAAAAAAATAATAATAATATGAAAGACTGCAAGAACCAAGTTGCTGTTAATGAAATTGAAATTACTGACAGTATATTAAATTCATCAAATGAAAATAATGCTTATTATAATGACGATATAAATCAGGTTAATAATAACAAACTATTTTTGTTTTTAATGTTTTCTGATGAAGGCGTAATTGTAAGAAAGAACACAATAAAATTCTTAGAAAAATAAATCATGCAGGTTCAAGTGTAGTTTAAAACAAACTATACATGTGAACAGATTTTATCCAAGTTTGATAAATATATATATTTTTTTTCATTTTTATTTATTGTTTTCATTATATATTTTTATTAATGTTCATTATTATTATTCTGTACCTAGTAATTTAATATTCAATGTTATTATTCACTAGTATGTGTTTAGTTTGAATAATATTCTGTTTTTATTATTCAAAGTGAAACTGAAAATCATTTTTTAATTGGCCCTGAAATCCACCAAATCCTAAAATCTACAAAAAATATATAAACAGATCTTAGCAGTGACCTTCCATACTTCAGTCAGCAATATTAAATGGCTCTCCATACTTCAAATCAATCAGCTATATAAATGATTCTCACTGCTAAACTTCTACATTAGATAATTTAAGAAAGCACCGTGAATTACAGTAAGCTTAGTAAGCAAACACGGTAAATTATGAAAACATACAACACTTGTTTGAAGTCAAAATAATTAAACATAAACCTTGATCAGGCAAAATAAATGTTGCACAAGAGTAGCATGAAAGCAGAAATGGCTATCTGGTGTTCTTCTGCATTCATAATTATACATATTGTATGTATATATTTGCATAATAAAGACATAAAATCAACCACTCATCAGCCAATGGACTCTTCCCAGTTTCGTCTGCTTAATCATGTGATAGAGGAAAACAAATAATCGAATTCAATAGAGCAGGCGCATGTTTATAAACAAGCGACGATATTCCGCAACTTTTGCGCATGTAGGCAAAATATCTGCCTCTCGATTGGTGCTTTATCCCACCTTTTGCCGACATTCTAAAGTACGCGCGGAATCGTCTGTCACAGTGACGTCTCGTGCACTTGCTCTATTAAATATTGTTCTTAAGAACAAAAATGTTAATATTTAATATAAAATAAAATAAAAGTAATATTTTGCATTGTAAATAATAGAATAGTTGTATTTGTAAATTTAATAATTTTTTAAAAACACTTTATGTGTTTATTTCAACTGTAAGAATTGATTTTTGTATTATTTTAGTGTAACTCTTACATTAACTGATCTAGCAATAAATAATAGCTTGTTCTTATGGAATGTTTATGGATTATAATTTGAAATTTTAAAATCTTTTCATTTAATTTACTAATTGCATAAAGGTGCTACAACAAGCTAATTAATGTAGTTACTGGTCTAAATGGATTTACGCCGTACGATATTGCACTGTCGCTGATTTAAGTACCAAAAATCAGAGTATTTAAACATGTTCTTCATGAACATCAATAACAAATATAAACTAAATGATGATTGTAAATGTATACAGCAAACAAAAGATGATGAATAATGATATAAAATGGATTAAAAATGATGATGTATAAAAAAAATAACACATTAAATACAATTATCAAAAATAAGAATAGAAAATATGTTATTTCAGCAATCGCTATAGATAAACAAGACTTCGTCTGCTATTTGTTTTTCCTCTATCATGTGACCTCTGATGTCAGGTGGGAAGAGCCCATTTCCTTTTCTCCCTCTGATTACTGTTTTTGCTCATTAATTTTATTCAGACAATAAATGAATGCTCCTGCATGGTTCATATACCTCAGAGAAAATTAAAAATATTCAAGAAATTATGATTTTCTGTTCCAAATCTCGTAGAAAAAGAGCCTTTTCATTAAAATTCTTGTATAAAATTCAGAAAAATTTCCTTCTCACACTTTTACTTTTCTTGTTTAATTTGATTCAAATGATAATACAAAAATATTCACATGTTCATAAATTTCTATCACAATTGACAGTAACAGCATCATACTATTTCTAATAATTTTCTTAAAGTATAGGGTGACCGTAATTAAACTGACAGTGTTCTGTAGCACAATCTAATTGCAAAAATGACACTAAAGTTTGTTGGAAGGTTAAAGAAAATGGGGGACGAAAAATTCCAAAATTTATTGCTAGAAGAATATATGGCGCTGCTTTTCTAAACAAAGCTTTTTTTGCAATTTAAAATTTATGATTGAGCACTTTTTTTAATCACTACTTTTGTCCTATTTATTATTTTGAAATTAGAGATACTTCACCGATTTGTCTGAGAGAAAAGCTTTACTTAGAAAAACAGTGCCACGTATTCCCTTATTGGTAAATTTTGGAATTTATTTTTTATTTTATTATTATTATTATTTTTAATCCTTCGTCCCCATTGTGTTTGATCTTCCTACACAGCTTGGGGCTATACTTGCAATTAAATCACATTATAGAAAACTGTAAGCACTGTCAGTTTAATTATGGCTGCCCTGCATAACAAAAGATAATAATAATTAACTCATCATGCCTTATTTGAAAGGAAATAAAGGGTTGAAAGTTAATATCTGGCTAAATAAATTCTATGCTGTGAGGAGTGAAAGTTTTCCGTCTTTTGACGGAAATCTTCCACCGGTAGTTTTTAGTAATAATTGTAATCCTATTTAATCTGAGTATATTAGTTTAAAATTACACTCAATTTTTCTAAATAAAAATAGTGGTGCCAATGATGAAAACCACTTTCACCCCTGGCTGTGAGGAAGGGCAGCAGATACTGCCCATCTGGTTATATAATGTATTGCACTATTAAAAATGATCTCAAAAACTCAAGGTTTTTTTTTTTTTTCTTTTTTCAACATTTGAGTATGAATCCTGCCTAATCTCTCTTGTCTTCCTAAGTAGAATATATATATATATAAAAAAGCTTGTAAACATGTGACTTACTTTGCTGGTAATGGCAAAAATCTCTAATGTTGAACTGCCTATTCCGAGGAAAACAAGTACAGTTATTTCAATCTGAAACAAATGTTGTGTGTTCTAGTTCTTATAATTTATATTATTTGCTTAGGAAATTCTATTAAAAGCAACTTTTTGGTACATTTTACTGCCATTAGATGATTCTTTAAGCCTGCTATTCTGTTCAGGTTTTCTATTTGACCTAAAATGTTTTAAGATTTTATGACTTTGCTAGTGAGGGTCATATGCTAATTTCCTAAAAATACTTTTATTTATAATTTTTTAAATGTTATGTATAGTAAATGAGAACAGAACAGCAGCATTACACTACAATTTATCCATTCATTCAATAAACTAGATAGATTTAAAAAATAATTATAATAAATTTGGTCCTAAGAGTTACAATTGTGAAAAAGAAGATTAAGATGATATAGTTGTGGGGAGGGGAGTACAATATTAACAATATTCATATATTCAGGTATGAGAGTGCAGAAAATTTGAAAAAGAGGAAACGCGTGTTAAAATTAATTTCAAATGAAAAATAATGCGCACAGGGAAAAACTATACAAAATATTTTAAAAGTGACAAATTAAACTAAAAGAATAATGCACATGAACACAATAAAACATGTGTGTTAAAAAAGAAAAAAAACATTAACTAGCAATCAACATTTAATCATTGATTGGTAATGGAAAATGGAAAAAAAAAAGGGGGGGGGGGTAAAAAGTAGTTCTTGAGTGAGAAATATTAAACACAATTCTACTTCTTTATGGGTTCTAGAATATCATAAAGAAAGTTTAAAATTAATATTGATATTTTTATTGTGGATGGATAAATATTCAAAAATAAAAGGTTTCCTGCAGAATGTTTGATCTGATCGGTGATGGTTAGAGATAGAGAAAAGGGGGGAGGGAGCAGCACAAAAAAAATTACGAGTGAGAAATATTGAATAATTCTGTTCTTTTATAAGTTATAGAATCTGATAAAGCACGTTTAAAATGAATACTGACATTTATATTTTGGATGGAGAAAGATTGAGAATCTAACGTCTTTCGTGGAGCGTTTGAACACTGATTGTTATTGGAGTTTGATTAAAAAAAAAACGCAGAATTAATGGAAATCACATAAATGCTTTTCCGCATTTATGTGATTTCCATTAATTCCGCGTTTTTCTCATGCAAAATCTCATGCCTGTATATTGTATGCAGGGCCGGCTCGACCATATAGCCAAACTAGGCAATGGCCTAGAGCTCACGGATTTGTGGGCGACATAAGCCAGGAAACATGGACTTGTTTTATTTATTACCACTTAATGGTACTTTGAAATATATATAGTTAAGTCTTGAAAAAATAGCACTCATTCATCTCACTTGCAACTGTCCTGATTAGTGTTGGACGATATCAGAAATTAAATATCGCGATATATCACCAAGTTAATATCGATATTAGTGATATATTGCGATATTTCTTTCAAGATAGGAAAAAATAGACATTTGTTATTTTTTAACAACATGTGCACACGAATTTTAAAGTATACAAGTATAGAGTGTTTTCCATGTATTTTCTGGTATATTACTATCATAACTTTATCATAAAAAAAAAAAAAAAAATCATAAAAAGTGAATCAATATTTTGTGTTTCTTATAACTTATACTATTGCTTTTTAGTATACCTCTGTATAGTTTATCCTCTATTCTTCCCATTTTAAGCTTTAATTATTTTAAAATCATATTTTAACACAGCTACTATGTGATCTGTGTTTTGTTTGTACCAAGTATATCAAAATTCATAATTCTACTAAAAATAAAGCTTAAGAAAAATTGTCTTAAGATGTAGGTATTAAATAAAAAGGAAAATCAATTTAAATAGTTAAGAAATGCCATTGGAATTGGATACACCTTTTTTGGTCGTAGAGAGTAATATTTTTTACTTAAAACTCTTATATGCATCCTAAATGTCAGTTGCTTGTCATTTTTATTTTTGTTTCTGCTTACCAAATCATTACAATATTTTTTAAATGTATATGTGTTTAATTCACATTCGTAATAGTTTCACAACAATTGAAAATTGAATTATATATATCTATATATATATATATATATATATATATATATATGTATACATTGTCAGTATAAAAATTATATTATTTAAATAAAATTATGTTAAAGTTTCATTTTGTTACTTAAAGTAACTCATTTTGCATTTAAACCAATTTCATTTAACATGTACGGCTTAAAAAAAAAAAAAAAGAAAGAAAGAAATAAAGAAGGAAGGAAATTGAAAGAGAAAAAATAAATGCTACATAAAAAAAGTAATAAACTATCCAATATTATATATTTCTATAAAGAAACTGTCACTGTAAAATTACTGAAGATAAAACTGTATTTTACATCAGTCAGATAGCACCCTTTCTCCCTTCCCATGTTATCCAATGGGATTTTTGTCGCGTCGTTTTATAAAAATATTTTATTAAAAAATGAACTTTTTCGAATTCTGTTTTTTGAATATTACTCTTTGAACAGGTCGTCTTTTAGCTTAAATTCTGTTTTTTGAATATTACTCTTTGAACAGGTCGTCTTTTAGCTTAGTGAGCAATTTTTCGAAAAAATACATTTAAATATTTTACTTAGAGATCCACACATAAGAGTCCATAATTTACTTATTGAAATAAAATATTTAAACGAATTTTTTCGAAAAATTGTTCCCCAAGCTAAAAGGGTTAAAGTAGTAAACCAAGTTCAAAGACTAATATTCAAAAAACAGAATTCGAAAAACTTCATTTTTGAATGAGATATTTTTATAAAACGAAGCAACGAAAATCCCATTGGATAACATGGGAAAGGAGAAAGGGAGCTAGCTATCTGACTGAAATACAGCCCAAAGCAGTGATGCCAGATGGTCGAAAATTATTTCCCCAAACAGGTCTTAAAATTTCCCCAAATCAAGGGTTTTTTTCGAAAACATCCCCAACAGGTTTTCCACTAAAAAGAGGAAAAAAAAAAACATTTTTTTTCAAAAAATAATATCTAGCAGATTTTTCTGATTTGAGCTCAGATTTTTCTCCAAATGAACTCAATTTTTGAAAAAAATCCCCAAAGAACAACAAAGCTATTGAAAGTCTCTAGTCGTAGGGATAAATCATTACGTTGCCAACATTGACAGAAAGTTGAAGAAATCCCCAGATTTGTCCCCAAACATTTTAGAATTCCCCAAAAAAGTCCTCAAAATTGTCCCCATAAGCTTCACAAATCCCCCAAAATGGGGACAAAATCCCCAATCTGGCATCACTGAGCCAGAGTGAGTGAAACACATTGAACGTCACATCTTATTGACCAGAAGTTATCGATACTTTGAAATAAACCAATATCAATGAACCAATAGCAGGAAATGAGCTAAAACAAAAGATATTGTTTGGTTACTGTGGTAATACACCTACGATCCATGAGTGGTGATATGGAATATTATCAAATACTAACAGTAGTATAAATTATTTCATATTATCGTTTAGGGTTTTATCGTTTAGTCAATATACTGCGGGAAAAGCAGATGGCTTTCAATAAATACTGTTTATTTTTTTATTATGCGGTGGACTTATTAAAGCAGTGATATTTTAGATTTGAGGATGCGCACGCAGGAATAAAGGAAGAGGAAGTATATGCATTGTGTGAGTGCAGTGATCGTTTGGGGTGGGGTTATATTTTTTTATTTTATCAGTGAGGGATGGGAGAAAAATAATTGGAGAATGGGTATTAGTATACGATATTGCGCGCTCTTTTTATTCGGGTTTCATTCGCTGATGGGATCGTTCGCTCGCTCGGGTTTCATTCGGGAATTCGGGTTTCATTCGCTGATGGGATCGTTCGCTCGCTCGGGTTTCATTCGGGAATTCGGGTTTCATTCGTGATGCATGCTAGCGCGGAATCGCAATTCTATTAATCCGTCGTTGACGTTTAACGGTACTTATCAGCATATCAATTGATCGCGCTCTGCGCTCTAGGTAATATCGTTAAAAGGGATATATTGACAGAGCAAAATCTTAAATATTGTTATCGGGATATTTAAAAAATATCGATACTTGGGGATATATTGATAAATAATCCAGCCCTAGTCCTGATGAATGAGAGGCATTATGCCTGTTTGTGTACTATATTGTATGAAAATTTTAAACACTCACAATCTCTGTCTAAAAAGGACAGAAATGCACAGGTCTGCAGATACGATCTGGAGACATTCACTGAGATTTTGTTGGCGAGTTTTCAGGAAAAATGCATGAAATGGTTAATCCTCAAACTGACTTTTCATGGGGTCAAACCAGTTCATTTATTTGATGAGATGCCCTGCAGGAAGAATGACAAAAAACTGGCTTGATTTAACTGTAATATTGGTTGAATGGATAATTTGTAAGATTTGCAATGTGAAATTGAGTTTTGAAAACAGTTCATCAAGTCTGTCCATCTAATGTTAATAGTTTTACACTAGGTCTAAATGTCACTGAGTCATTCTTTAATCAGGTTATACCTTGTCGCAATTATAAAGTTTTGACTTTCATTTCAAAGGTCTATATTTGCTTTTGTACATCATGTTTCATCCCTTGAATCGTCCTTACTACATCTTCTTTAATTTCTTGGTGTTTTCCTTGCACTTCTTATTTCTAAATGTTTTCGGTGAACGCCATCTTTTATTTCTAGAGGGTAGGTGATGTGTTTTACGTTGCACAAGTGCTACAGTATGGGCAATTGGCGAACTTTTATTTCTAAAAACTTTGCTTGAATTGTCTTTTCAACATTCACTTTTGTAAATTCTATTTTTTTTTTTTTTTTTTTTTCAAAATTTTTCTCACTTGTTGTATTTTCTCCTGAATTTCTTTAATTTTGAAATACATCAATTCTTGTATGGCTTCTATTTTATCATTTGGCTCGTCTTGTCAGATTTCATATGCTTTCTCAGTTGATGTCTCCCGGCTTTCATCTCTTCTTGTCCAGTTTTCATCTCATCTTGCGTTGCTATCATCAGATTTTGTCCACTTTTCAAATCATTTAACTGGTCAGTCAAAGCTTTGAGAAGTTCTTTCATGTCTTCAGCTATGCTTCTAGTCAAAACTATTCAGTGTATCTGCTTTATAATAGTCACCAAATCTTTCAATGTAATGATTTTTTGTTTGAGAAAGGTAGTTTGTAAAGATACATGCATGTTCTAGCCAATGAATGCACTTTAAATATATATTCTCGAAACAATGCAACAAAACTGTCACTTAAATAAATATTCTCTAAATATTTATTGAAATTTTATTTTTCCGACTGAGTGAAAATAATGCCTGGACCGGGAATCGAACCCCGGATCTTTGACTTACAAGGTCAATGCTCTACCACTGAGCTATCCAGGCCGACATCCCGGTCTGCATTACTCACTCAGACAACCTTTTAGGCAGAAACATCTCTGGTCTATCATTTAGATAGCTCAACAGAAAATAAGCCGCAGGTAAAGGAAAACACCATTAAACAATGGGAGAGAAATACAATTTTTTTTTTTTTTTTTAAATAAAATCACACAATTAACTGTGGAAGAAAATCATATTTATTGAAATTTTATTTTTCCGACTGAGTGAAAATAATGCCTGGACTGGGAATCGAACCCTGGATCTTTGACTTACAAGGTCAATGCTCTACCACTGAGCTATCCAGGCCGACATCCCGGTCTGCATTTCTCACTCAGACAACCTTTTAGGCAGAAACATCTCTGGTCTATCATTTAGATAGCTCAACAGAAAATAAGCCGCAGGTAAAGGAAAACACCATTAAACAATGGGAGAGAAATACAATTTTTTTTTTAATAAAATCACACAATTAACTGTGGAAGAAAATCATATTTATTGAAATTTTATTTTTCCGACTGAGTGAAAATAATGCCTGGACCGGGAACAATTCCCGGTCCAGGCATTATTTTCACTCAGTCGGAAAAATAAAATTTCAATAAATATGATTTTCTTCCACAGTTAATTGTGTGATTTTATTAAAAAAAAAATTGTATTTCTCTCCCATTGTTTAATGGTGTTTTCCTTTACCTGCGGCTTCCCGGTCCAGGCATTATTTTCACTCAGTCGGAAAAATAAAATTTCAATAAATATGATTTTCTTCCACAGTTAATTGTGTGATTTTATAAAAAAAAAAAATTGTATTTCTCTCCCATTGTTTAATGGTGTTTTCCTTTACCTGCAGCTTATTTTCTGTTGAGCTATCTAAATGATAGACCAGAGATGTTTCTGCCTAAAAGGTTGTCTGAGTGAGTAATGCAGACCGGGATGTCGGCCTGGATAGCTCAGTGGTAGAGCATTGACCTTGTAAGTCAAAGATCCGGGGTTCGATTCCCGGTCCAGGCATTATTTTCACTCAGTCGGAAAGATAAAATTTCAATAAATATGATTTTCTTCCACAGTTAATTGTGTGATTTTATTAAAAAAAATTGTATTTCTCTCCCATTGTTTAATGGTGTTTTCCTTTACCTGCGGCTTATTTTCTGTTGAGCTATCTAAATGATAGACCAGAGATGTTTCTGCCTAAAAGGTTGTCTGAGTGAGTAATGCAGACCGGGATGTCGGCCTGGATAGCTCAGTGGTAGAGCATTGACCTTGTAAGTCAAAGATCCGGGGTTCGATTCCCGGTCCTGGCATTATTTTCACTCAGTCAGAAAGATAAAATTTCAATAAATATGATTTTCTTCCACAGTTAATTGTGTGATTTTATTAAAAAAAAAAAAAAAATTGTATTTCTCTCCCATTGTTTAATGGTGTTTTCCTTTACCTGCGGCTTATTTTCTGTTGAGCTATCTAAATGATAGACCAGAGATGTTCCTGCCTAAAAGGTTGTCTGAGTGAGTAATGCAGACCGGGATGTCGGCCTGGATAGCTCAGTGGTAGAGCATTGACCTTGTAAGTCAAAGATCCGGGGTTCGATTCCCGGTCCAGGCATTATTTTCACTCAGTCGGAAAAATAAAATTTCAATAAATATGATTTTCTTCCACAGTTAATTGTGTGATTTTATTAAAAAAAAAAAAAAATTGTATTATCTAAATAGTCCAAAAAAATAATCACTTGTGTAAGTAAAGTAAATAGCGTTAATTACACTACAGAACAGGAATTTCACTTATTCAGGAACAATGATGAAACATTTGAAGCACGATTGATCAAAACAACTGATTTCTTGGACGTTAATTTGCCCTCTTTTACACTCTTGGTCGCAATTGGACAAAAAATCTGTTTAATCTAACTAAAAATTCCAGAACTTGGCTTCTATTGAAGACAGAGCTTTGAAACTTTTGCAACCCTAAACCACCATTTTGCACCAAACTGAAATTATTCTAGATAAGTTAGAATAGAAGTCATTTTCATTAGAAAATTTACATGGATAGGGATGCAATAATGGAAATGACATGGGAAGTAAATGCAGTAAAATTAAGAGAGGATTCTAGATAAAAATTTACATGATTTATTCGTTCCCAGTAGATCACATATACTAAATATTGTAGTTAACGATGTAGCTAAATATTGTCTAACAGCAACATCTTTTTTTTCAATTATTGATACAAAATTTATATAAATATGTATTTCTCTGTTTCAACTTAACGTTGGGGTGCCCTACTGTGTCATGTGCCTTGTTTGACACTGAGATTATTGAGTCTCAATGATACAAGGTGTCAGTGTCAGATTGATGCTTCACGTCTGCTGCTATATAAACTAGCTGATGTGTACGAAGTGTTCATGAATGTTTATGAAGATATCATCATCTATATCATCTGGTTCATCTATATCTCATTCGTAAATCGAGGCTCAATCATATGCTAAAAATATTGCAGATTTTAAGTTTATTGCATCTCTTGCTGCATGATACAATATTTTGTTCAAAATTAATTTGGCCAAGAAATTTCTTCAAACAAAAGATATTGGCTTGAACGCTACTACGAATGTACGACAAAAACAAAAACCTTTCTGGAAAGCTATAAAAGTGATTTGGGATTAGACGTTTGAGAAGAAAAAATTGATATACCAGCATCAAAGGCAGATCCGGCTCACTTATGAAAAGTGAAAAGTAATTTAATTATAAGTCAGCAAATGAGCCTATATGTGATGTTAAATATTTTAAAATTTATTTTTATTTTGCTTTTAGTGATGCAGCAATGATGAGAGATTCGAACAGACAAAAAGGATAAATCATGTTTTCGGATGTCTCCTTAATGATTATGATTCACAAAATAAAGCTTCCAAAGCGATTTTGAAATTCTAAGAAGATTGAGAGAATCTCTGATTAATGGAGACTCTTAGGGTGTTAATGCAATAGAATTATGTAACAAATTTAATAACTTCAATTAAAATGTTGTTGACATTTGCTGTGTCTGTGGCCAATGGAGAACGCAATTTTACAAAATTAAAATTAATACAAACTTACCTGCGTTCTGCAATGACGCAAGACAGATTTGTAAGACTGTTAACATTATCAACAGAGCAAGATGTAGCTAAATAATTGATTTGAAATATATTAATTCATCTGTTGCTAAAATTGACGAAATATATATATATTATAAATAAATAGTTTGGTTATTTTTTATAGTACTTGTTTGGCATAAATATTTTGTTTTAAAGGGACACCATAAAAACTATTAGCCTAGGGTGCCAAATTTGCTCGGGTCAGCGCTGATTGTATGTTTAAAAGAAAGTATAATAGTGTAATAACTAGTAACTAATTAAAAATGACAACACTGAGCAATAGCAAATATATAAATTATTTATTTATTTTGTAAATATGTGAATCATCTTTTGGATTTGAAAATTTTGTATATTCGTAGAATTCAAGAAAAGAAATAAACTAATATGGCACTTAGACTATTTATCTTACCTCTGGTACTTTTAAAAACAGTTTTTTTTTTTTTTTTTTTTACATATACAGTAGAATAACAGAAATCTGTACAGTATCTGCAAAAGGTGATCAAATTATTAGTTTTTTTTTTTTTTTTTTTTTTTTTTACTTCAGACAAGCAAAGAACATTTATAAACACACACTTTTCAGAAACGATTTAGTTACAATTGCAATTAGGGGACCAACCATAAATTGTAGAAAAACAAAAATTTTACTATTTACAATGTTTGTATGCTTTGTAGAAATTCTAGTAATTGTAGAAATACTAGTAATATTTAGACATATATATACATACGTATATATATTATATTATTATTATTATTTTCAACAAGATTTTTTGCTTATAACAAGAAAAGGTTTCAACAAAATTTTACAAAACTTGCAGGAAAACTGACTAAATGTTAGAGAAACATAAAATGCACAGATTTATTTTTAATAAAATAGAGTATTAGTACTAAATAACTTTTTACTGTGTATTCATGAAAGATTGTAACACTTTTATATTTTATAAGTTGAAAGCTAGATATATAAGACAACTTACATCAAAAATTCATTTGAATCAAGTAAAAATTAAGAAAGTTATCTTAAAGAAAAAAAGATATACAGTCAACTCCCCCTAATCCACAAAAGTTTTGTCCAGAGGTTGTGCGAATTATAGGAATTTGCAGATTAGAGGTCTTTGTTTACATTTTCTTTTGTAGATACAAAGTCACTTATTATCATTAATTCATAAATAGACATCAAAATGGAAAGACGATTTCTAATAAAATTTAGAATAGAACATTTCTTCGATATTAATAAAACTAATCAATCATATTCATATATATGATGGTGAATAATTTAAGCATATTCAAATAATATGTACCAATAAAATGTAAACATACATTTTATTTAAAAAATACAAAAGAAAATAATTTTTTAAGTACAGAAGTAATATTCATAACTGATTATTTTTAATTTTGTTAAACATTAGTCTAATAGTATTTTGTTTTACATTTTTATATACTTTCTTGATAGTTTTTCACTTGACTTAGCACTAGTCTGTATGAACTGCGGGATAATAAATTCAAGAATCTCACTGTTTCTTCCCCAATTGTCTTTGAAAGCAAGGATTAAGCTAAAAATTTGATTTAAAAAAAAAAAAAAAGTAAAAAATGTAAGAAAAGTTGCTAATTGTTTTGAAATAGCAGCTGTAAATTTCTTTGTTTACATTAAAAAATCAATTGCGGATTAGAGGGAACTGATTGTATATATATATATATATATATATGAATTTTGTTTTTGTAAAAATTGCAAGCTCATAGTTTTTTTTTTTTTTTTTTTTTTTTCCCATATAAACGACTTTTTAAAGTGTGGGTGAAATGATTTAAGCCTTTATAGGCTTGTAACTCTAACACAATTTTTTTATTCACTAAGATTTGTGAGTTCATAAAGGGTTTTCATAAAAATGACATTTTTTTCAATGTGGCTGAAATAACTGATTATGCGGCATGTAGAAAAATTTTATGTGCTTGTAACTCTAGAAAATGTCTAAAATCTATTTCATCATTTTCACGATTTTGTTCATTTTTACTGTATTCAAATGAACATTTGATGTAATAGGTTCTTTATAACTAGCTTTTAACATGTGTAATAAAAAAGTGCTATATTTTGCATATGCATAGTAAAAAAATATTTACTAAAAATACTCATATATCAGCGAAAATTAAATGTATAGGACATTATTTTATGTTTCAATGTTTGTTCAGTTTTTCTGCAATTATCGCAAAATTTTGTGGAAATCCTTTCTTGGTGTATAAGGAAAAAAAAAAAAAAAAAAAAAAAATGTTAATAATTTTAGAAAAAAAAAAGTCAAAACTTTAAAAACTTAACACAAAACTTCAAAAAATTAACATATATTATTCATACGCACAAAAGCATATTTTGTATAGAATATGATATGATTGGTATACAGAGCCACATAAAGATATTCTGATACATTAGAATATAATCAATCGGAAATTGCTTGAAGTGTATTTTTAGTTGTATTCAGTATTTCTTACACTTTCCACCTAAGTTCAACAGCAATTTTGACTTTGATTTGTTTGTCTGTCTGCCTGCATTTTAATTTCTGTAAATATTAGTAAAATGCCTTGATGTTGATACTGACATATGTTATTCAAGTTGACTATTGAAAATGGTATAAAGAGCATGTAAAAAGGGTACAAGCACAAGGACACACTAGAAAATTCTAATGCATTATGTTGCATAAGAGATATTTCTATAAAGCATATTTCAATATTTTTGTACTGTAAAAGACTTAATACAATCGACATTTATTATTTACATGCACAAAAATGTTTTCTACAGAATGTTATGTAATTAGCATTAAGGCTTACAGGGCCATGCAAAAATATTCAGATTACATTAAGATTTATAATTAGAAAATGCTGGAATTCTATTTTCAGTTGTGTTAAATGTTTTTAATATTTTCTAATAATATTTAGGACTAATTAGACTTCAGTTAGTTTATCTGTCTATCAGTGCTTTAATTTCTATTAATATTTATTTATATGATATGATTATTTCATATCATCTATATAAATAAACAGAAGGTATCAGTTTGTGTGTGTCTGCGCTCTGATGCTCACCACTACTGATCGCAGAGCTACAAAACTTGACAGATGGATACCCGGGACTCCACAAGTGTGCACCTCATCATGATTTTTTCAAATATGATTTTTTTTTCATTTTAAATATTGACTTCTATGCTTCATTTTTCTAAAAATTATTCTTTCATTTTAATCATCTGCGTATCTTAGCAATGGCTATTATGCTATTTATTTTTACTTTCTCTTACCCATAGTATCGAGAAATTATTGTTTTAGGGTCAAATTTTCGGACGTGAGGTTTTGTAATATTTACATGTTCTGAGGTCCCCTGAATACGAAAATCATGTTTTTAGTGAATGGTCTGTGTGTGTGTCTGTTATCAGCATATCTCAAGAACAAATAGTAGCAGAAATTCCAAACTCGGTATTCTAAATGTGTATCATATAGGGATGCTACAGTAAGCTTTTCATTGAGATGAAGCAAATGGTTCGTGTACAGGGACACTCAAAAGTATTCAAATACATTACGTCTATGGGGGAAATTGCAGATAAGTAGAGTTTAAGATCTACAGACTGCACTAAACCAAATGAAACAAATATATATTTTTTGTAATAGAGATAGTGAAATGGGAAAAAGATTTTGTGTATGTAGGAGCCTCACCTACCCCCTGGGGGGGGGGGGGGAGTCCCCCCTCGAGGGGAGTAAATTTCATGATGGGTATCTTACAAAACAGCTCGCCAATACCTTTAAAACGAATGGCTGAACCATCGATCTGCGATAAAGTTATTGATTTTTTTCATTTTTAACAAAAAAAAAAAAAAAAATTGTTTTTTAAATGTAATATTGAGAATAAATTCAACCTTTTTTTAAATATATATATATTTAGTGTTATACTACTTCTCTAATATGGAAATCATCTGCATTATCATAAAAGATAATTTTTTTAAATGATAATTTTAATAAATTATTTTTTAAAAACAGAATTATTTTTTAATAACCAAATTCAATTCACACACAACTAATTATCATATAAAACTCTTCTGAAGCCTAATTTGAATTGTTTAACACAGGTTTACATAACAGTACTCGTTATCTTACCTCTTAATCTGCAACCTATATTTATAGTATTAAATTTTAGGGTAAGAGAAAGTCGTGTGAGTGACACACCAGATTATTTATTTATTTAATTCATTCATTTGAAAGAAATTTTTTTTTTTCTTTTAAGTTTATTATGTTTACTGAAAATCAAATGGTAATACAGTAGATAAAATTAAGTATATTAAATTTTAAATTTATAAATGTATTTATAATAGTTATGTTTATGTATAATTTTTATAGTATATCAACTTTTTGTTTTTCCTTTTTTTAATTAATTCCTTTAAAAAAAAAATCTGTTTTTTTAAAGTATTTATCGGAAAAAATGGTAGTACAGTATAACATGTTTAATCTGGAATCGTCGGGACCTCGCCAATTCCGAATTACGGAAATTTCCGGATTATAGATCTTTGTTTCAGAACTTGGATGCATTCAAGTTACTAAAATATAATACATGGACGTTTGCTTAAAATATTAAAAATGAGCGATAAGCATTCATTATCATATGATAAATTATCGATTCTTTTTTTAGTCAAATAATATTAACAATTTTATTTATTTGAAATATTAATAGTAAAATATCACAAAATATATCTTTCTTTTGTGTGGTGGCGCCATTTTTCTTAATTTGACGGAAATGAATTTTTAATGAATAGATAATGTAATTTTGTGATTTAAAATCATAACTATAATATAATAAAATAATATAAATCCCAAAAATCAAAGCTATATTATTAAAAAAATTTTAATTATTTAAACAGATTATAAGTAAATTAATTTTTATTATTATTATTATCATACAAATTAATGGCCATTGTAAAGGATTTAAAGTTAAAAGAAATTATAAATGAATAATGCTAAAAATATATACATTACCAAATATCAAATAAAAATTTATATATATATAAAAGAAAATCACAGAAAATTATTAAAATTGAATTAATTGATTAATACAATATATATATATATATATATACATTGAAGTAATTTTCAAGTGTAAATAAAAATTACTTTAGCAAGTCTAAAAGACAACAATTTAATTTTTGGCTTATGAAAACAATCAGATTTTCACATATCAAAAAGAAAATTGTCAAATAGTGTTGTGGACAAACTTGCAAGTTTTCCAAATAAATAAAAAATAAAATGAAATTTGACTTTTTCTTTTCAGCTCTATCAGTACTGTATGAATACCTTACTCAGAAAGTGTCTCAATGCACATAATTTATCTTGTTTGCAGATTTTTGTGATTGTATATAAATTCTTTAAGGATACAGCTTAAGTATTTCCAAGGGGTACTTGCATATCAACTGCATGCCATTGACGTGCTCTAATTATATATATAAATATATAATATAATACAATATAGCAATTAATACATAAGTACCTTCCAAGATACTAAGCAAGTTAAAATTTTCTTTTAGGGAAAAAAATATATATAAATAAAAATGTAACATCTTTCTATTCTTAAATAACAAAGGCAATTAGAGTAATTGATTACAACTGATAAACTGCATTACAATTGTAAAAACAATGTTTATTATAGTAAAAAATATATAAAAGAAAACAAAATGGGGTTCTCCATGAAACTATTTGATGACATTATTAGTACATAGAACATTTCTTCATTTATCTTTCTTCTCTTCATATATTTTGACATATGATTTTTCAGGGTTCATACTAAAATATGGGGGAAAAATTCCCTGAGTTCCCAGACAAGTTTCAAGAAAATATTAGCGACATATTACCAGAAACACTCTTCTAGACATGACAAAATACAGCTATTTCCACTCTATGATGTCATATTACTGCAAATCATGATAGAAATCATTATTTACATGCATATTTTCACAATACTTAATCATTGAAATTTTGATACGAAGCTAAACAAGAAAAACATAACTTGAGAGAAAAAAAAAAATTTGTTTTTCCAGGTTTTATAACTGATTTTCCCTGAGTTTTAATGAAAATTTTAATTTTCCCTGAGTTTTCCCTGACTTTTTTTAACAAATTCCAAATTCCCTGAGTATTCCCTGTTTTCCAGGTTTTCCCTGAGGAGTATGAACCCTGTTTTTGCCTTATATCAAAGACAATGGAATGAGAAAATTATCATAATATAAATAAAATGTAATTTTTGAATACTGTTTGTTTCATTTTTATAATAATAATAACATTATTCTATCATAATTTGAGGAACTTTTCTTTCCTCAATTATAGCAGATATTAAAATATTGCTTAATGACAATGGAGTATTTTCATCATAATCTACGATAATACAAGGTGTATTTTTAGTTAAATTTTTCAGTGTTTTGATAAAACACTTTCTATGATAATTCCAAACTTCTTTTTTAAAATTCTCTTTAGTTTTAAACAAAGTTCCTAAAGGGCTAGGAAATTCTGCAACAATATGTATTCCATCTGAAATGGCATATTTATTATCCATAGGAAGGGAATCCTTATTCATTTGATGTATTTTATAAACCGGATTCTTATACATCCTGTTCATATTTGCCGCTTGATCACATTCTTCAATCGGTAAATCTCCAAGATATTCAATAAAATCATCTTTTTTGTCTAAAGTACCAGAAATATCACACGATAATGGTGCAACAAGAATAAGTTTTCTAAGAGAGAACTTCACATTATGTTTTCTTTCAAATGATGCCATTCTGTCATGTAAACTTTCAAAAACAATTTTGTAGTAAAATTCAAATGCTTGTTGAGCCCAAAAAGCACCGATGCTAACATCATCTTTTTGACAGCTGTTTATATCGACCTTACTGTATTTCATACACTGCTCCACAAATACATAAATTGCAGATAAAAATAATACATTTATAATATGATCAAGTCGATTTTCAAGATTTAAAATCGAAAATATGCTAATTAATACGCAGATAAACATAGTTTCATTCCTATAATTCCATTTGCATATTTCAATTTTATAGCCAAATTTATGTAAAATAGGCACTATATATTCAAGTAGATATCCAAATACAAATATGTTACATTGGAAAAATGTACAATAAAAACAAAAATCACTCCAAGAGTCCAAAGAAAACATGGTTTAAAGAAAAGATCATGTTGGACGGTTGGTTGGTTATATGAATATTTAGCTTTTAGCATGAAGGTAGATAGAACCACTGATCCAGGATAGAACCATCGAGCAGATATCGGATATCCGCGATTGTACTGAATGAAATGCTCGTCCTCTGGTGGTCTAAGGTGAAATTACAATTAACATGCTTTAATTCGACTTCCATTAAGCCGCTATTGCTTGCCGATGTTTACTTTCACATATATTTATTGAATGAAAATGAATAAATACGGTAAAAAAGATAACACATACTGTTATGTGCTACAGTGTAACTCCAAAGGATCAAGAAATCCAGAATTAAGCTTCCATTAATTTCCAAATGACAAATTTAAAATTGCAGTTGCTTCGGCTAATGGAAATAAAGAATTAATCAGATGATTTGAAACTAATATTTGTTCAACTTCAGTTAAAAATCTACTTCCGATCGAACTTTGAATAAACTAAAATATTTTTTTCCAAAAGCAATCAATTTTCCATGATGTAATGGCGGAGAAATTATAGTACGAATATTAAGTAGAATAACAAAAAGAACAATAATAAATACACGTGGCTATTATATTTACTAACAAAAATAGTTGAAAAAGCGCCATCTATCGATCATTACAAACGCGGATACTAGTAGAGGGAGAATCCCTATTCTTTTCTACGGAAGAAAACGTGTCCATGTATCACGTGAAATTTCGCTGCGCTAACTTTTTTTCGCTATCCGCGTTTGTAATGATCGATAGATAGCGCTTTCTCAACTGCAGTTGTTAGTAAATATTGCCACGTGTATTTATTAGTGTGCTTTCTTGTTGTTCTATCATTGTTTCAGCGTGAAAGCTATCAGTGGTATGATAATTTCACCTTAGCCCACCAGAGGGCGAGCATTTCATTACAATCGCGGATTTATCACCTTCTTGGATATTTTGTTTCCCATTAAAAATAATTTTTAGGTTAAAAATACCAAAGAATAATTGTCTCATTAGATATTCTTTGACAAATATATTAGAAGAGTTATGTATTTATTATTCTTATTATTATTTCTTTTTCCAATGAAAACTCTGCTAAGCGATTTTTATTCAAATAAATTACAATTTTAAAAAAAGATTAAAAAAAAACCTTTTGAATAAAATATAGAAATAAAAATATTTCAAATATATAGTATGTTGTGGCCATCACAAAACTTTCTTCTATATTATTCCTATGCAAATACACACAATGTAAATTAGATATTAACTAAAATAATTTTTTATTAAAATTTCTTTTCATGATGAATGCAAACGATTTTCATTTCAGAGAGATATATATAATAATGGCTAAAGAAAGTTTATTATGTGTCCTATAGACCACATTCATATTTTAAAAACTGAATTTTTCTCCATAAGTTTTTTATTTATTTATTAAAAACGAAAAAAAAAAAAAAAAAAAAAAAAACTGATAAATTTGTTTTTAATTATTCTATATTTATGGTTCAACCATATGTTTTAA
Organism: Salticus scenicus; assembly: GCA_963930645.1. NCBI lineage: Eukaryota > Metazoa > Arthropoda > Arachnida > Araneae > Salticidae > Salticus > Salticus scenicus. Next base: position 155,784,708 of record OZ005662.1, read on the forward strand.
ACGTATTGATGGGTTCTTTTCAGAAACACTAATATTAAAAATTTACATAGACCCCCAGCCCCCAAGTGGAAAGTAATGCATTTACATTTACCTTTTTTTTTTCATAATTGATTATTACTATTTTAAACAATTCTTTTTAATTCACAAAATTTCTTTAAAAAAACAATTCTCACTGTGCATATTTATGCGAAGTTTCGTACTTTGTTGAAACAAATAAATACAATAAAATAAATATATACGGGATGACAGCGTTACCTATTGGGCGTTTGGTGTTTTGGAAGTAAGGCTGATTGACTACCCTAGGATCCTAGGCATAAAGAGGAGTGCCCTCCGTGGGGGAGTTCTTTCTGAGGGGTCCTAGTCCGTATTTACGTAAGTTTCGGAGAAAACCCCGGAAAACTCCAAACAACTAAGCCAACGAGCGCGAGCTGGGATGGAATCCGGCACCTCACGTCTACCAGCTTTGAGCGCGGAACCGCTCGGTCGCTGGTGGGTGATTTTCAGTAACAGCTTATAAGCACTAATTTTCGATGTTAGAACTAAATATCCAGTTTGGTTAATTTTGGGCACTTATTTATGAGATAGAGAATCAAAAAATGTTTAGGCACACACGAAGACACTTAAAATAGTGCAATCGTGTATAGGATATGTCAAAACGTATAAATTCATTGGAAACCAGTGACTAAAACTTTCCATTAATCAAATACTTTCTTCTTAAATATAAAGAAGAGAATAATAAATAAAACAAATATCTTAAATAATGATGCATCTAGATTATTAATAAAAATATTATGAAGACATTAAAAAATAGAATATGTCCTATTCATTTTTATATTATTATAATGTAATTTCTTTTACAGTTATAAGATGAAAGTATTATATTCCTATAAATTTTTGCTCCGATTTTTGATGGGTTTATTTTTTTTATGACAATGGGAATTTTTTTTTTTTTTTTTTTTTTTTATGCCAATATCGTCAATAATGAAAATTAAAAATATTGTTTTAATACATAATTCCTATGAGAATTGAAAATCAAGACTATATTTCGATGTTACTAGCGTCTCTTTGTAGTGGCAGACCTCTACGGAGCTTACGGAGCTAAGTGAGTTTGTCGAGAATTCACGCTTGGCGCACACTGTGGCTTGACGCTATGCGCTTACGCACAACGAGGAAAGATCACAAACCACGCGGGCGCAATACCTCTATGATTCGGCTTTCGGCTGGCACAATACCGTAGTAGTTCACGCGCACAGGAGAAAGGAGAAATCTCAAAGTTATTGTCACGTGACACTTCTCGATGTTGTTGGCCACACAAACGGATTGCCATTTCGCTCTCTACCTAAATTAAAGCTCGATGGATAGAACCATAGATATAGTAATTTATATAGATATCTCCATGTTATCGGTACTCGAGGGCCATTCGTGGATGCAAGAAAAATATTTCCTATGTTAAACGCAACGAGATATATAAAGTAGAGTGATAAATGGTAACCCTTGAGAAGGTCCAAGATGAGTCATGTGACATGCTCTCCTTGCACCTGCGTATTCGTTGGTTCCCTTAGTGACAGCTTATTTTCAATAAATTTCTATGGCTACGGTTTGTTCTTCGCATAAGTCATAAACGCCAGTGTTTTTGTTTACTTGCGTAGTTTAATATTCTTTTGTTCTAAATCATTTTGATTTTGATTTTACTTCTCATTTATTTCGTGTAGTTGAGCTTTAACCGAAAAAATGCTTAAAAATAGTTGAAAAATTATTATTTGTTGTTAAATTTAGCTCTTTAAAAGTTTAAATTTTCTTTTATAAACACTTTTAAACTTTGTTGGGAAACGATGAAAAAAAAGGTATTTTATTATTTATTAAAATGTGAAATATGTGTAAAATTATTTTAAAAACAATTTATTTCGGTCATAGGACTGTCATGTTACCTAATAACAATGATGATTTGTCGAACTGATATTTTAAATGCCAAAATAGCGATAAAGGGTCAAACACAGCAACCTATTGGAGCATGTCACGTGATTCATCTTGAACCACGGAAAGTTAATCCTTCATCCATTGAATCAGCACTCTAATTTATATATCTCGTTGGTTAAACGCCCATTGGATTTTTTGTAGAAAATTATTAAAAGTCGAGGAAAATTATTTCCCGATTTTAACCAGTTGTTTTTGTTGAAAAATTGATAAAATTGGAATTTTAAATTTCAAACTCTAGAAAAAAAAATGGCAAACTTGCATATTCGATTGAAAACATAAACATTTCATTTCAAAGGATGATATTTACACAATAAATATCCAATTAATATACTAATTAAAGGGAAAATGATAAATATTCTATCATAATTTGAAGTCAAATTTGTTTTTAAATGTCTAAATAAAGTATCTGATATAAGATATTAATATGTAGCAGAGGAATACATTTGATATCGGTCATCCTTGGCAGAAAAAAAAAAAAATATCGCCAAATTATTTGGCGAACATAATTTAATTCCTTTCAAAAATCATAGTTATTTTAACAACTTATATTAAGAGAGTAATGAATAATATGAAACAATATTTCGTACAATACATATTACGAAAATATACATCTGGCATGTATATTTTCGTATTACGTTTTTGATCGTCAAATACAAAAACGCCAAAGACAACAGAGTTTTGAAATATAAAATTAAAATTTTGTCAATTTGACAGCAAAATAACTCAATCTAACGCATGCACATGATAACTAATACATATCTATATCCAAATATGGGGATTAAAAGCGGGAAATAATTTTCCTCGATTTTTAATAATTTTTTACAAAAAATCCAGTGGGTGATTAACATAGGAAATCATTTTTTTGGATATACGGACGGTCAGTGACGTCACACTTCGCTTGCGTATAGATTAGAACTCCTACATTGATATAGGATATCATATCATAGGATAGATATCATTTTGGAGTCTTAGTATAGATGAAGGATTAGCTTTCCGTGGTTCAAGATGAATCACGTGACATGCTCTAATAGGTTGTTATGTTTGGCCATTTATCGCTATTTTGGCATTTAAAATATCAGCTCGGCAAATATCATTATTATTATTAGGTAACATGACAGTCCTATGACTGAAATAAATTGTTTTTAAAATAATTTTTCACATATTTCACATTTTAATAAATAATAAAATACCTTTTTTTTCATCGTTTCCCAACAATATTTAAAAGTGTTTATAAAAGAAAAGTTAAACTTTTAAAGAGCTAAATTTAACAACAAATAATAATTTTTCAACTATTCTTAAGCATTTTGTCGGCTAAATTTCGACAAAACGAAATAAAAAAGAAGTAAAATAAAAAAGTAAACAAAATCATTGGCGGTTATGACTTTTGCCAAGAACAATCCTCAAACCGTTGCCATAGAAATTTATTGAAAATAAGCTGTTACCAAGGGGACCAACGCATAGAGGGTTCATGTCACATGACTCATGTTGGACCATGTCAAGGTTACCATTTATCACTCTACTTTATTTATCTCGTTGGCCAAAGACCGCCGTGTACACTAATGGTGGCTGGTGCACGTCACAGATTATCATACAAATAGGACAGTGGAGCTAAAACGCGAACCGGAAATATAGTAGCACCACTCGTGTCAACACCGGGGAACTACAAGTGTTAAGTCAACATGAATAACATCTTTGATCGAAAATTGTTTTTCTATTTCGCGAGTAGTTAGTAGCAGGTTAGTATGGGAAGTTTTCTTTTTCTTCACTTTCTATTGTTTTTGAATTCACAAAATTATCCTCAAAACATTCACAGCTATTCTTCTAAGAAATAAAAATTAATTTTTATAATGTTTAAAAATATGCTTTGTCAAACATATCCATATTCAAGTACAAATTAAAATTACAAACTGTAATTCTGAAATAGCTGTATGAAATCATTTAATATTTAACGTTGCTTGTTTTAAATAATACAAAATGCTTTAAAATGAAAAAATGTTTTTTATTTTATGTATATTCGAAGTTTATTTTCTTAATATTTAGCACTTGCTTCTTAAAATAAATTGCTTTTAACAATCAAGTTTATAAACAATAATAAAGTTGCCAAATGAAAACATATGTGCTGCTATTCTTTCCTTCACTTTTTCTACTACTTTTAAATTCACAAAATCATAACATTACAGCTATTTTCTAAGAAATAAAACTAATTTTTATTATGTTTGAAAATAAATTTTGCCAAACACATTCGTGTTCAAGTGTACAAATTAATATAACAAACTAACTGTAATGCTGAAATAGCAGTATGGAATAAAATCTTAAATATTTAACATTGCTTGGTTTAAATAATGCAAAATGCTTTAAAATGAAAAAAAATATTTCTGTTTTATATATATTTTCGAAATTTATTTGCTTAATATTTAGTACTTGCTTCTTAAAATAAATTGCTTTCGACAATCAATTTCGTAAACAATAACAAAGTTGCCAAATGTAAACATCGATACAATGGTTAGTTGGTTGGATGTTGGGTTTAACGTTGCTAATATTACAATGAACATAGATACAATAAAAATAAGATGAGCGATTGCGTAAGCCGGAAATCTCGAGAAACTTACAGCCGTTGACAATAGGGTCGTTGCAGCCAAATTTTGGTTACCGAAGAATATACGGGAGTGTCCTATCTGTATAATAATCTGTGGTGCACGTAAAATCTGTCGTGGCCGCAATGCCTTCCATGTTCCCATCAAAATTATACCTCTGGGGGTTACCGAAGCGGTGGAGCCATCCTCTCCGTGTAGGATATACTGACCAAACGTGGACGCCCTTTTTTTTTAAATAATTTTTCTAAGTTTTGAAAAATTGTAGAAACTAAATTATTAATCAATAACACCTTATTTTTAGTCCTTATTCATTAGGAATGAAAAAATACATCCATAATTTCATAATTGTAGCAATTTTTAATGCTTCTCTATTATAAAGGTACTTTGATCTGGTCAGCCTAGTGTCGAATCAAAATTGTGATGGCATGTCTCCGAACCACCTCTAGGGGTGAGTCCTAGGCCGTCGCCAATTGCTCATTGCGTAGCACTAGTGCAACGTAAAAAAACCTAACCAACCAACCATGTTATCGAGCACAGATTTTTGATGCTGAAAAGATTTTTGGCATCAGCCATTAGTCGGTATTGAAACGAGTCTGCTACCACGGATTAAGATGCTACACATTGAATGTTGATGAATTTTCAAAATGTCGATTGCTTTCAATTGTACTGATAAATATATGAAACGAAATGGAATAAGTTTTCATAAGTTAGTTATATTTAACTAATTTATGAAAAATATAATTTTTATAATCAGTTGCTTTGTTATTATTATGAAATAATTACCGCCTTCATATTTAATCGAATATATATATATATATATTTAATTAATTTTAAGATTTTATTCAACAAGTAATATGTAATTTTTAAAATTCTTTTAAATATAGTTAGCAGCGGCGCTTGTAAAGCTCGCTAGATTTAATATATAAGTTTAAGTTTACAGGAGATTGTATATTATATATATTCGATCATCATGAAAGCAATTTATAAAAATAATTTTAATTACACTCAATATAAGAACTTGTAGCGACGCCATCACCGCCATTCAAAGGTAGATAATCCGAACTTAGCTGTGGACAACGGGTTAACCTTTTGTCCAGAGGTATGGCGCTGAATTACTACCAAAACGACCTCGGTTCGAATACAACCTACCGCAACACGCATTTTCCTTCATTGGTGACCACGGACGCTTCGAGTTATTAACTTCGCTCTATGGCAATAGATGGCAGCACCACAAAAACCCCCCAAGCAACAAAACCTGTGAATCGCTGTTCTCACAGCACAAAAAGCCTGTCACGCTCCACGCGTTCAACTAGTTGCATCAACAAACATAACTGCTCCTTCAACTTGGCAAAACGGGGCAACTGATAGCACAATCTGGTCATCGCTACCGTCTGCAGCAGTAATATCGCTCGTACGACGGTGTATTCTCTAGGAGGGGGAGTACAGTAGCGACGCCATCAACACCATTCAAATGTAGATAATCCTAAGTTACCGATGGACAATGGGTAACCTTTTGTCCAGAGGTACGGCGCTGGATTACTACCAAAACGACCTCGGTTCGAATACAACCTACCGCAACACGCACTTTCCTTCAAACTAAACTGTTTACAGAAGAATATATTTACAACTGCAGATATATGATGCATAAATGACGGATACAAGGAAAGAAAGTAAATAGAACAATAATAAATTCTTTTAAATTAATTTCACGAGTTGAGAAGTTTTTGTTCTTGTTCTGACAAACGATAATATGGCACTACAACTACTCCCCCACCCAAGTGAGATATATATCACTGATAACGTGCTGGTAAACGAATTTCACGTCTTCTTCTCGTCAATCTAGTAGGGCGAGCAATGGGTAATGGTGCAAATCTGATCTGTTTTTTTATTGTTTTTGCAGGTTTGTCAGCTTGACGTTTCTCAATACAGGGTGCAATGGCAGTTTCAGAATAATTGTCAGTAAAACACGGTTTGAGTCGGTCAATAGAAATATTAACCTTTTTGCTCTTAATAAGGAGTGTGAAAATCTTATTAGATCTTTCAATAACCTGATATGGCCCATAATAAGGGGGGTAAAGACTCTGACGAACACTGTCGGTGCGGACGAACACATGGGAGCAACTTTGAAGGTCTTTGAAGATAAAGGATTTCTGCTTGCAATGATATGAAAAAGGAATCGGCTTCACATCTGCAATAGCTTTCTTCAGCTTTTGGACGAATTCTGACTGGGGTTGAAACTTGGTATCTTCAAAACTTCAAAGGAGTCGCATGGTAAACGAATGTTTTCACCATAAAGAAGTTCTGTTGGTGTAGATTGAAAATCAGCTCTCCAAGGGGTTCGTAATTCAAGCAGTATAATCGGAAGTGATTGTGTCCATCTTTCGTTTTCATGGCACATTATGCTCGATTTAAGAGTGCGATGCCATCGTTCTATACACCCGTTTGCCTGTGGGTGATATGAAGCTGTCCTATTTCGCTTAAATCCTATAAATTTTGATAGTTCTTGAAATAGATGTGCTTCGAACTGAGTGCCTTAATCAGTAGTGATGATTAATAGTGTTCCAAAGCGTGAAATCCAGCCTTTTAGCAAGTTTTCTAAAACCGTTTCGGCACGAATATCCGGCATTGAAATAGCTTCTGGCCAACGACTGGATCGATCTATTATTGTTAAGCAATAGCGAAATCCTTCAGATGATGGTAATGAACCAATAATATCTAAATTAATTTCTGTGAAACGTTGACTGATGTTGTGATATTGCTGAAAAGGACTCTGCACATGACGTGTAACTTTGGACTTTTGACGCTTAAGACAGCTCCTAGTCCAAATTCTTGCGTCTTTATTTATGGATGGCCATACAAATTTGGATTTCAATAATTTGGTTGTAGCCTTTATTCCAGGATGGACTAGATTGTGAATGCTGTTAAAAACAATTTTCCTAAATGCTTTTGGAATGTAAGGTCTCTTTTTGTTTGTTGAGCAGTCACAATATATGTCACAATCGGAACCAAATACAGGAACCTTTTCTAATTTTAAAGAGGAGTTCTGAGAAGAAAGAATTTTTATTAACTCCTTGTCAGTTTCCTGTGTCTTAGGTATTGCATTATAATCAAGTACTGGTCGGATATGCAACTCTTCTATTCTAGAAAGAGTATCAGCAATGATGTTACAAAATTGTAAATAATTGTGTAAATTCTTTCAAAGAGGCTTAGCTAGTTGATAAAGTGCTAATTTTGTGCATTTTTAGTCGTTTTAGCATTAAAACAGCTTAATTTTCCCTTAAAAACGCATTAAAAAGCTCCAATAAGGCAGGTAATGGATTTGGCGCCAAATCTGGCGAGTTTTTCCCTCCTTGGCGAATTTTTTTGGCGACCTTGGCGATAAAATCCTTATTAGGGATATACCAAATATGGAAGATGTAAGTTGATTGGTTGACCACTTTCTAGAGTTTTCTCGAAAAGTCTGGGTTCAAAGGAACAGTATATAAGGAGCTCTTTCTCGTCAAGGCAGTCAGTTCAGCTCATTCTGAGTTCAGAACCCAGTAGCACAACAATAATGGCCAGTGTTGGCCCATCATTGGCCAACGACGGCCCAACATTGGCCAATGATGGGCCAACACTGGCCAGTATTGTTGTGCTACTGGGGTTGTTAGGTATTGAATATAAATTTGTCTCATTAGAGGGCGCCAGAGGTCCCGTTGAGATGAGATTCGAAGAATATTTTTGTTTTCTTTGGACTTAGAGTTTTAGGTTTGTTTTAGAATGGAGAGCAACAAGTCATGAAATAGTAGTTGTTCTCGGGCCCTTTTTGGCCTGATTTTATTATTCATGGAGCTACAGTTTGAAATAAGAATTAGAAAAAGTGGCTCATAGATTAGAGTATTTTTATTTTAAATCCATTTTTATTAAAGTACAATATTAGAAACAGTATTGCTAAGAGGTAGAAAGAAAGGGATGTTCTAAGACTACGTAATGAATATATTTTGTAAATAGTGGTTTTTCTTCATATAAATATTTTATTTAATAAACTGTTTGTTTTCTCGTCTTAAAGAAGAAGCTGTGTTTCCAGAGAAACAAGTGCATATTATTAGTCTTCATTTTTTATCGCCGAAGAATTTTACAGGTAGGAAGATTTTCATATATCATTTTGAAGATTATTACCTGAAATTAAAATGATTTGAAAATATTAAATAATAATTTTGATAAAATGAAAGATCCTGCAATCCACATTTTACAAAGAGTCGAGAAGACTCGCTTGAAGCCGTTCAGAAGAATGGCGATTTTTACATATTTTTGACGTCCGCGACAGCACCTTATATTGTTTATATTAACTGAAAGGAAAAGAATTATTTTCATTTGAAACAAAAAATGGTTTATATTATTATTATATGAAATGTTTTGCAAAAAGAGTCGGATTGAAACTATTTAGAATATTCCTTTTTCAAAGTAAATAAAATTAAAAGTGACTGATTGATTGAAATAAAACAAGATTTTTTATTTGCTCTATTATTTGTACATTTAAAACGTAAACTTATCAAGGTAAAAATAAATTAGTTATTTTTTATGATAGAAATAAATATAACTAGAATAAAGAAAGCAATTGATTATTTAGTTGGTATTGAAAAAGAAGCAATAGATTCATTTGATAAAGAAAAAATGAAAAGTATTTTTTCATGGTAAATGTTAGATGATGTCAAAAACTGATTGCAGTGAATGTTTATTGTTTTATTTTGTATTTCGCAATGATAATGAAATAAAGTATTATGATAGAATTTTTGAATGAAAACAGAGTATGCAAATAATAAAAGTTTCGGTTTTAATTTGTTTTTGGATTAGATTTTGTGATTGTTTATTTCAATAATTTTTTACAGTTAATAAATGAATAAAAATTATTATTCAGTTGAAAATATATATTGCTATAAGAGTAAAATAAAAAATAATAAAATGTTATTTTCTTTTGTTTACATTTTATGAAAAGAAAATTGGTTCTCGAAATAGAATTTTTTCCAAGTTGTTCTTAAAATAAAATCTTCTTGGTAAATTGAAAAGTGAAGGTTTTTACATTAAAATAAAAGGCATAAATAACAAATAATTGGTTAATTAACATAAAACTGTTCTGTTTTTGTTTAAAAATCAGAAATGAAAAAAAAAAAAAAAATACGTAGAACACCATTACGATCTTCCTTTACTAAAACTTTAAATATTTTAAAAACAGAACTAGAGAAAGTAGATCTTGAGAGGGGTATACTGTTAGATAATTTAAATAAATTAGAGGGTCTAATGACAGAATTAAAGGCATTTGATAATGAGATATTGGACATTATGTCGGAAGATAGTAAATGCGATGAAGCTTTGATTGTAAAAGAATCGGGAGAAAGCGAAGCATACTGATGAATTTATCACAGTTAAAAGACTAATTAAATGTAAGTTATAGTAGTAATGTAAATTATAGTAATAGTAGTATAAATGTATGTCGGAAGATAGTAAATGCGATGAAGCTTTGATTGTAAAAGAATCGGAAGAAAGCGAAGCATACTGATGAATTTATCACAGTTAAAAGACTAATTAAATGTAAATTATAGTAGTAATGTAAATTATAGTAATAGTAGTATAAATGTATGTCGGAAGATAGTAAATGCGATGAAGCTTTGATTGTAAAAGAATCGGAAGAAAGCGAAGCATACTGATGAATTTATCACAGTTAAAAGACTAATTAAATGTAAACTATAATAGTAATGTAAATTATAGTAATAGTAGTATAAATGTATGTCGGAAGATAGTAAATGCGATGAAGCTTTGATTGTAAAAGAATCGGAAGAAAGCGAAGTATACTGATGAATTTATCACAGTTAAAAGACTAATTAAATGTAAATTATAATAGTAATGTAAATTATATAGTAATAGTAGTATAAATGTATGTCGGAAGATAGTAAATGCGATGAAGCTTTGATTGTAAAAGAATCGGAAGAAAGCGAAGCATACTGATGAATTTATCACAGTTAAAAGACTAATTAAATGTAAATAATAGTATAAATGTAAATTATAGTAATAGTTAAATTCAAATGTAAATTTTAATTACGCAGGCCAAAATAAAATGGAAAACGAAACAAATGTGAAAACAAAGCGATATAAATTACCAAAATTAAATATCAAGAAATTTGATTCAAAATTGATAAATTATTTGCCCTTTTGGGCCCAATTTAAGGAAATTCATGAAGATGAGGAATTAGACAACGCTGATAAGTTTCAGTACCTTTTACAGTGCGTAGAACCAGGAACTCGAGCCAGAGAATTACTCGAAAGTTACCCCGTAACATCGGAAAATTATTTAAAGGCAGTAAAGGCGTTTGAAGAACGCTATGGGGATAAAGATATCTTAATCGAAGTATATGTTCGGAAATTTTTTAAATTAATTACAGCTAATGTACAGACTAGGGGAAATACCAACAATTTGTGTAATTTAGTGACCAAGATAGAAGTGCACTTGAGTCGCTGGAAAGCATGGGTGTAAACATTGATCAAAACTCTGCGTGGCTGTACCCAATGGTAGAATCTTGTTTACCCGAAGGTATTATTAGAACGTTTCAAAGACTTAATGTTGGGGCCAGGGAAGATTCTACTGAGTTAGATGATAAGGAAACCACACAGAAATCGAACTTGTCACTATTGCTGAATTTTAAAGAAAAGGGAAGTGGCAGGAGAAGAAAGGTTACAATTAGCCAGGTCGGGTTTTGAAATTAATTCCAAGGAAAATGTTAAAAATAAATTCCACAAGAGAGATAACAGGGTCCCCACTGCTACAGGCTTATTCGCTGCAAAAGAATTAAGCTGTATATTTTGCGGAAAAACGCATGAGAGTAAAGACTGCATAACAGCCAGATCGCTCTCCCTTGACGAAAAGAAAAATAAAGTAAAAGAAAAAATTGCTGTTTGAAGTGTTTACGTTTTGGACGCCGGGCAAAAACGTGCAAGGTTTTTATTAAGTGTCACGTTTGTTCAAAACCACACACAGAGTTATTTTGTCCAGAGATAAGGAAAGGGGGTGAAAATAGTAGAAGCAAACCTCCCGAAGTAATACAGAACACTGTTGCCAAACAATGCTCCCAGGAAATAGCCCTTATGACGTTAGAAATAAATATAAAAGGGGAAAAAGCCCAAAAAAAGGTGCGTTGTCTTATGGACAGTGGATCTCAGAAAAGTTACATCTTAAAGAAAACTGCAAAAGAGCTCAAGCTCAAACCCATTGGTACAGAAATAATTGCCCATACAGTTTTTGGGGGTGCACAGATAGAAGCTAAACAGCATAATATATTTAGAGTTACAGTAGGTGCATCGAATAATCGGGTCAGTTCCATACATGAGCTCGATCTTCTAGACCAAGAAAAAAATTGTGGAGAAATTCCTCAAATTCCAAAGGAAAATCTGTGCAGAGAACTCAAGAAAAATAAGCTGCGGTTGTCCGATATCGGCACTGGTAGTACGGAAATAGAAATCCTAATCGGGAGTGACGTTTATGGTCAACTCTTAACGGGTCGAGTCAAGCAGTTAGAAAATGGACTCACAGCGATAAAAAACAAACTTGGGTGGACAGTTTGTGGAAAATCAGGGCTTCCATCTCAGGGTTGCTTGAATAGCGGTACAGCGGTATTAATGAAAAATCTGTACATAAAAGATTGGAATGTTCCGGACTTGTGGCGACTCGAAACGATAGGAATCAACGACCCTGCGCAAACTTTGTCCAAAAGAGAAGAAGAAGAGCAAGCCCACGATATGTTTCTTAGACAACTCACCAGAAATGAAGATGGTCTTCCATGGATTTGCAACAATGTTAATATTCCCTCAAATAGAAATGAAGCAGAAAGAAGGTTATTCAGTACTATCCGAAGATTAAAGAAATTAAATAAATTTGACGATTATGATCTAGTTTTCAAGGAATGGTAAAGAGAAAATGTCATACAGGAAGTCCCTCAGAGAGAACTGAAAAAAGTTAGTGAATCCAGTTATCAAGCCTGATAGTTCTACCACTTCCATCAGACCAGTTTTTGATGCATCATGCAAAGTTGGAAGAGCACCGTCACTGAATGATTGTCTCTTTAAAGGACCAAATTTATTAGAAGAGATTCCTGCAATATTGTTAAGATTCAGAGAAAAGACAATCGCGGTTGTATCCGGCATTAGAAGAGCCTTCCTTCAGATCGAAATAAAAGAAGAAGACTGTGGTGGAAGAAGACGAATGAAATAAAAGTCTATCAGCATAATAGAGTGGTGTTTGGTATTACTTCCAAGTCCATTTTTACTTGGCGCAGTTATATCAGACATCATTTCAATGGGTGTCCAGAAGAACTTAAGGCATTCGCTCAGAAACTTCAGAAGTCATTCTATGTAGATAACTGTGTCACATCTGTAAACAACACGTCCGAATTGGAAGAATTTAAATCTAAGGCAACAGAAATCATGGCTGAAGCTAAAATGGACCTAAGATTGTGGCAATTCGGTCCTGTAAAAGAAATAGCAAAGTTGTCTTTAGAAAATGAAAAGGAAGACTTCTCAAATCCAATTCCAGTTTTAGGAATCAAATGGGACAGAACAGATGATAGTTTAATGGTCTGCAATAAATTTGACTTAGAAATAGTAAATTCATCAAAACATCAAATTCTATCCATAACTCAAGGAATCTTCGATCTCATCGGTTTTCTAGCTCCAGCATTGTTACCAGCCAAGAGCAAATCAGCGTGGGACACTCCACTTCCAGAGAAAATTCAGAGACTTCCAGAAATGGTACAGCGAATTAAAACAGCTAACAGAAATGCAGATCCCGAGAAGAATAGGTTATGGAAATAAAGAAGATTGGTCCCTATATATTTTCTGCGATGCAAGTCAAAGGGCCTACGGAACAGTAATTTTTCTACGGTGCGAAGGAGAAAAAAGAGTTTCAATTCAATTTTTGGGAGCAAAATCACGGTTGGCTCCAAAAAAGGCTCTAACGATTCCTCGTCTTGAGCTGCTTGCCTGTGTGTTGGGATCCAGACTATCAAAGTATGTCATAGAAGCTTTGGACATCCCTACAGTACCAACTTACTTTTGGACTGATTCTTCGACAGTTTTGGCCTGGATTAAAAGAAATGACCAGTGGGGTACCTTTGTGGGCAACAGAATCAGAGAAATATGCCAACTCACGAACCCTGACCAGTGGTACTTAGTTCCAGGAAGTCAAAATCCGGCAGACCTGCCTTCCCGTGGTTGTAGTCCTAAATACCTTGTTGAATTGGAATGGTGGGAGGGACCTAAATGGCTAGAAGATGAAAAAAGTAACTGACCCCAACCGTAGATTGTCCCTAATGAAGTCTTAGTTATGTCGGAAAGAAAGAAAACTGCAGTGTCATTATTTTCGAGTCCAAATGTAGATCCATTTATGAATTATGAAAGAATTTCGAAATTTAGTAAACTTGTAAATATTATTTGTTGGATAAGAAGATTTGCAACAAAATGTAGAAATAGAAATCATATTTTCCCATCTGAACTTTCGGCAGAAGAAAAGGAAGAGGCGGAAAAATTTCTCTGGTCACGCATACAGTTAGAAAGTTTTAGGTGATGTCCGAGAAACAATAAAAGGACTTGTTGTTATGAAAGATCAAGACAATATGCTAAGAGTCAAAACAAAGTTGTTAGATCGAGAAGACACTTTTTCTTTCAAGTATCCTATATTGTTGCCATCAAAACATCATGTTGGAAGGTGTCTAATTAGAGACTGCCACTTAAAGAATTGTCATGCTGGACTTCAGACAGTTGGTTCGATCTTACGTGAACATTACTGGATTATTTCTGCAAGGCGTAACATCCGAAGTAAATTGATAAAATGCACAAACTGTAAATTTTTTTCTTCCAGACCATTTGTTACTCCTCCCATCCATTTACCTTTTGACAGAGTTAGAGACTCAAAAGTTTTTGAAGTTGTTGGCATCGACTTATGTGGCCCTCTTTTCCTGAAAAATAAATCCAAAGTATGGATAGTCATTTTTATCGAGCCTTACACTTGGTATTAGTGACGAATCTTTCAATAGAGGGATTCTTACAAGCACTAAGAAGATTTGTAGCCCGAAGAGGAAGAATTTCAACAATCTACAGTGATAATGGAACTAACTTTCATGGTGCCAACAATCTTTTTAAATTTCTTGACTGGAATCAAATTCAAAAGACGGATGACATAGCTCCAATAAAATGGAAGTTCATCCCCCCAACCGTTGCTGGTGGGGCGGATGGTGGGAGCGTCTCATTAGAAGTGTAAAAAACCTCCTACTGAGAACTCTTGTAAATCTTCCCTCAACTTTGAAGATCTCTCTACTATCTTGTGCGAAGTTGAAGTCATAATGAACAGTCAACCTTTAACCCCTTAACGCGCGCTGTCCTCGCTGCGAGGACACAAAATTTAAGATTCAGCTGCAAAACTTCATCCCGGAAAATTCTGAGCAAAAATTTACATTTATAACACAGCAGAAAAGGCCGTTTTTTTCAATCATAAAATTTAAAATTTCTTTTAGTTTAATTTAGTTTATGAATTCCGGTGGCAGTATTATTTAAATGATCCGAATTGTGTTGCGCCGCAAAAGGTTAACATACCTATCAGAAGAACCAGACAAGTTCATTCCTTCGACACCTTCCTGTTTTATGCAAGACATTAAAGAAATTGGTGTACCAGATCTGGATGCCACTGATGCCAAAAAACTGAGAGCACGATACAAGCACTGCCAAAGTGTTCGAAAGCAACTACAAAGTAGATTTCGAAAAGAGTATCTAGCGCAGTTGGTGCAACGAAATAGAGAGAGATGTAAACCTGTTAAACAAGACTACATTGTGCTAGTAGAAATCAACAGTGTGAAAAGACTACAGTGGCCAATAGGAAGAGTAGTGAAAATTTTTCCCAGCCGAGATGGCCGTACCAGGGTTGTGGAAGTGAAAATGCATTCTGGGACATTGATTAGACCACTTCAAAAACTCTACCCCTTAGAGATATCAGATGCTGAGGATCTAGTGATACAAGCAGTAAAAGAGACAATAAACTGAAAGTGGTAAAAAAACTAAAAAAAAAAAAAACTTTTCTAAAGACAATCACAATAGTTTAAAAATTGCATTGAACTTTAAAATATTTTATTTTTATTTTTCTTTATTTTCATTAGTTTCTAACTTTCTAACTTTAATTTTTACTATTTGTAGTTTTTAGCTTAATTTTTCTTAGTATGTAGTTTTATAAGTTTAAATTTTCTTAATTAATTAACTGTTTAATTTTTTAGCTCTCACCTAAAAAATTAAAGGTGGGAGGATGTTAGGTATTGGATATAAATTTGCCTCACTAGAGGGCGCCAGAGGTCCCGTTGAGATGAGATTCGAAGAACATTTTTGTTTTCTCCCGGGGACTTAAGAGTTTTAGTTTTGTTTTAAAATGGAGAGCAACAAGTCATGAAATAGTAGTTGCTCTCGGGCCCTTTTTGGCCTGATTTTATTATTCATGGAGCTACAGTTTGAAATAAGAATTAGAAAAAGTGGCTTGTAGATTAGAGTATTTTTATTTTAAATCCATTTTTATTGAAGTATAATATTAGAAACAGTATTGCTAAGAGGTAGAAAGAAATGGATGTTCTAAGACTACGAAATGAATATATTTTGTAAATAGTGGTTTTTCTTCATGTAAATATTTTATTTAATAAACTGTTTGTTTTCTCGTCTTAAAGAAGAAGCTGTTTTTCTAGAGAAACAAGTGCATATTATTAGTCTTCATTTTTTATCGCCGAAGAATTTTACAGGTAGGAAGATTTTCATATATCATTTTGAAGATTATTACCTGAAATTAAAATGATTTGAAAATATTGAATAATTATTTTGATAAAATGAAAGATCCTGCTATCCACATTTTACAAAGAGTCGAGAAGACTCGCTTGAAGTCGTTCAGAAGAATGCCGATTTATTACAGGGGTGTCAGTCAGTTTCGCCAATGCTTGCATTGCAATTATAGGAGTTCTAAAGCCTCTTTGAATGAGTCTTGTTTTCTGTGCTATTGCTATACAGTTTGTACTGTGGTTTTTCTGTTGACAGCTGTTTATTAAGTTGTGTTTATTGGTGGGATTGAAGCTGATACTCTGTTTATAGTGTTGTATTTTTCTGGAACTTTCTTTTAATAAAACTCCTGAATTTCTACAAGCTCCGCTTCTCATTCTCGGGCAACTTACGAACCCTCGAGTACGCAACATTTCTGGTGTCAGAAGTGGGATTGTCTGTGAATGGAGATAACTAGAGCTATGGAACAGGAAATGAAGAAACTCCTAGAAAACTTAGCTACCAAGATGAATGAAATGAAAGCTGGACAGGAAAAGATGGAAACCGGATTGGTCAAAAGAATGAAGGAAGGACAAAGAGAGATGAAAGATAGCATCAGTCAAGAAATGAAGGAAGGACAAAAAGAATTGAAAGACAGTTTCACTGAAGAAATGAAAGCAGTACAGGAGAAAATGGAAACTGGGCAAAGAGAGTTGAAAGACAGGTTGACTGAAGAAGTGAAAGTGATAAAAGACGGGTTGACTGAAGAAATCAAATCTAATCAAGACGAGATGAAGAGAGAACTTTCGACAGTAAAGGAAGTGATTGAAAGTAAATTATCGGATATGGGAAGCAGAATAGATGGAATAGAAGAAAAAGTTATGAAAATGGACGAGAATTTTGTGGAGAAATTTAAAGAAAAATTTGATCAAGAGCTGAAAGGAAGGTTTTCAGAAATAGAAAACAAATTTAAGAGAATGGAGGAAGATCTTGAGAGAAAAATAAAAGAAAAGTGGAACGGAGAAGTAATAGGGAATGAACTGCAGAACAAGCTTCGGAGTCTCGAAGAAAAGTTAGAATCCATGCCCGAGGAAACTGAAAAGAGATAAAAAAGCAGCCAGAATCAGGAATTTATCAAGCTATGCACCTACGACGGCAGTTCCTCCTGGAAGGTATATAAGCCATAGTTTTCCATCGTAGCTGAAGCTAACGGCTGCGAATCTACCGCCAAGTCAGTCCACTTAGCAGCAGCACTAAGAGGAGATGCAGCCGAGATACTGAGAAATATTTCTAAAGAAGAAAGGAAAGACTTCGAGGCCTTGACAAGAGCACTGGAGCTGCGTTTTGGAGAAAAGTGTTCTAAGGACTATAGTTGCTCCAACTAAAGTCCCGTTACCAGAACGCGGGTGAAAGTTTGCAGGAACTGGCAGCGGATATTCAAAGACTGTCACACCTAGCCTTCTCCGATTGCCATGCTGACACTCGAAACGACTTAGCTCTTCAGTACTTTATTATTGCTGTTCAGAATCCAGAAATTCAAAAAGGGCTGAGACTCTCTAACATCAGAGATGTAGAATCAGCTTTAGGATATGCACTTAGGATAGAGGCAGCCCAACAAACCTCCCGTAAAGACCGCCGTACCATAAGAGCAGTCTCATTAAATGATACACCAGTTGATGTCAACGAAATGAAGAGAAACCTCGCAGACGTCATGAGGAGATTGCACAGCCTGGAAAATAATAAGGAAATAAAAATAAATTATAGGAAGATAAAGTGCTGGGGCAGCGGAAAAGATGGTCATGTGAAGAGAAACTGCCCTGTACGACCAACTAAAGAAAATCACCTGGCTTCACCATCAATGCAGGGAAACTAAGAGAAGGCCATCTCGCGGGGCGGAGGTTGCTTGAAATTGAAGAGCCCCAATTCACAGCATTTCATGTTTCATCGATGAGTGGCGGCAATAATGGACTTTACGTCTATGGCCAAGTTAACAACACCACCTGCCGTATGATTCTGGATACTGGAGCCAACGTCACCATCATTAGAACGGATTTGGCTCAAGAACTAAAAGAGAAGATCATCTGGACGCCGGCCTGCGTTAAACTCCAGACTGTGACCGGTGACGAAATCAAAATATATGGAAAAATGAACTTGACCATCACATTTGGAAATGCAAGTTACCATCATATGGCATACGTGGCTATGATATAAAAGACCATTGAATACTTGGAATGATTTCCTGAGAAAATTTAACTTTAAATTGGACTTTAAGAATAATGAACTGCATTCAAGTTCGGAAGACATAGCTCTGTTCAACAATGAAAATCCAGATATTCAGCCAGTTTGTCAGATAACAGTCAAGTCTGAAATTTCCCTGCCTCCACACACAGAGACAATAGTTTCCGGGACACCTCCCAAATAGCAACATGTCCGTTATGGACTGATTGAATATCCAAATACAGGCA
This sequence comes from Salticus scenicus, assembly GCA_963930645.1. Lineage (NCBI taxonomy): Eukaryota > Metazoa > Arthropoda > Arachnida > Araneae > Salticidae > Salticus > Salticus scenicus. The sequence continues at coordinate 155,803,549 of OZ005662.1, forward strand.
ATAACCGAAGAGGAGTTCTGGTGGCTTCATCTTTGGTTGATCTTTCAAAGAGCACTGTTCCTGTGAGAGTGGCAAACATCAGCGATAAGGTCGAGACAGTGAAGAAAGATGAGGTATTAGCAAACTGTACTCCTGTTACATGCATCAACCGGCCCACACAAACAACCGAATCCAAGTCTTCTGAGCTCTTAACAACGGAATTACTCAAGAATGCAGGATTAGGAAATGAACAAAGATGCGCTGCGGAGAATCTACTCCATGAATTAAAAGACTTTTTTTCTCGGCCACCTGAAGGCGTCGGAAGAACGAAAATCCCCCAGCACAGAATTGATAGAGCAAATCATCCTACAATCAAAGAACATCCAAGACTTCCGTTTGCTAAACAGGAAGAGGTGACTGAACTTCTAAATGAAATGCAGCGCAATGACGTCATCGAGCCATCAACGAGTCCTTGGGCCTCTCCCATAGTACTGGTGCGGAAAAAGGATAGTTCAACAAGATTTTGCGTGGATTATCGTCGTTTGAATGACATCACGAAGAAAGACAGTTACCTTCTTCCCAGAATTGACGACACATTGGACACACTTGCTGGCAATAAATGGTTTTCGACTTTGGATCTGAAGAGCGGTTACTGGCAAGTAGAATTACATCCTGACTATCGTGATAAGACTGCTTTCATCACGGAACAAGTACTGTGGCAATTTAAAGTTATGTCATTTATATTATGTAATGCACCTGCCACTTTTGAGCGCCTGATGGAGACAGTATTGAAAGGACTTTCCTATGAGGCCTGTCTGGTGTATTTGGATGATATTATCATTGTAGGGCGCACCTTTGAAGACCACCTACGAAACATCCGCAAGGTATGGGAGAAACTCAGAATGGCTAACCTCAAATTGAATCCTAGCAAATGTAACTTGTTCCGTCGTGAAGTGAGCTACCTGCCATATAATCTCTGCCGAAGGTGTGAGAACTGATCCTGAGAGGATCTCTACAGTCGAGAACTGGAGTCGACCTGAAAATGTACACCCACTACGAAGTTTCCTGGGGTAATGCACTTACTACAGGAAGTTCGTCAAGGGTTTCTCAAATATTGCCAGACCACTCCACAAGCTGACGGAAGCCAAACAGAAGTTCCTGTGGACAGATGAATGTGAAAAAGCGTTCAAGCGACTTAAAGAGGCCTTAACATCATCGCCTATCTTGACGTATCCACAGCCCGACAGACAGTTCATACTTGATACAGATACCAGACATAAGAGTGTCGGTGCTGTTCTGTCGCAGGAAGTTGATGGTCAAGAACATGTCATTGCCTATTGGAGTAAATGTCTGTCTAAACCGGAGCGAAACTACTGTACCACCAGGAAAGAGCTACTCGCCATCGTAAAAGCCACAGAACACTTCCATAAAAAGGGTGCGCTCCCATTTGATAAAAAACAACCAAACCCATGGACAAAATTCCGCCCTCAACTTAAAATTAATGACACGATAAGTTTTGAAGTGTCCAGGTAATCTTAACACGACAAAACATCATTAAAAATTCTAATTATTCTTTTAAGCTACCGCACGCATTTTTAACGAACACCAATATAATTATTTACAATCATTCGAAAGGCATTACACTCTTATCTGCAAACCTCCAACAACACATGCCTCACTACCCATTTTCAGAGCGATAAGAGAAAAACTGAAGTTTTAATTCATTCATAATTCGAAATTTTAAAATTAGTTGAAGTAAATTCTGTTAAAAGATCCGAAGAGGAGAAAATACGCACATATGTTGGCCTTTTAAGGAAAATAGATTGAAGCGGCGCCGATTACAAAGACAGAGCTAGACGCAACTGACGTATGGACCGCTAGACTAGATGTCTCTTTAATGAGAAATGCAAAAAAAAAAACATTTACACACTCTTTTGACAAATCCTACTCAGATAAATAAGTACTTTACAGAAAAATTGCTTTCCTAATGATTTGTGAAACGATTTAACACACTTTACCCATTTTAAATTGATGAGATATCAGCAGAAACTGCGTTTCAAATGCGTGTGAAAAGATTTAACGCCTAATTAAAGAGATAAATTGTCTTTTAATTTTTACTCTTCAGAAAATAATATCTCATATTTACTTTTTTAATTTCTTTTTATCAATAATTTAAAAAAATAATAATTGCTTTGAAATAAACAGTCATAAATCTTTATGACAGATAATTCCTGAAGGATTTTAATAGGTATTTGATAAAACGTCTAAATTCGAAAGTAGGGTAGGTGCTCCAGTGATTGCCATATATCCCGAAATAATTAAGAAAAATAATAAAAGCATATATTTTGCATATAAGAATTTTAACATTTTATGTCAAACACTGTAGGCTTGGGTGCTAATAAGTAGTAAAATGAATAACTAACAGTGTCAGACACTGGAACATAGGATGCTAATTACAGGTAAAATGAAAAAACTGGTAGTGTCAATTACTGGAACATTGAGTGGATGCAAAATAAAAATTCATTAAAAAAAATATTTATTATGAAATGTATATATTTTAACATTTATGTGGTTCTGAATGTCTTTCATGCCATACGTATTAACTTAAGATTTCTAAAAATATTTCCGATGACTAGAACATCAAAAACATCAGAAGTGTCATCTCTAAAAGTGTCTCTAATCAACAACTCTAAAAGTGTCAATCACTGGAGCATTTACCGTATCCAAGTACTTATTGGTAGATATTATGTTTGTTTAAAAAATTTGGCCTGAAACTGTTATATCCTTGGATGTGACTGTGAAGAAAGAAAAATACACTAATCAGCAGTCCACAAACTATCGGTTGCGAACTACGAGTGTGTTGCAAACTGATTTTTAGTGGGTCGGGGAAAAACTTTATATGTATTTTTTCTGGCTAGCAATATATCAACATTCACAAGAATGTAGGTATGTGCCTAGCTTTAAAAACTTCAGAGACCATTTCCACACGTGCAACTAAAAAGAAAATAGAAAAAGAAAATATAAAAAGAAAAAGAAAACACATGTCTCCACAGATAACGCAATGAAATGCTTTCCAAATTTTCCTACTTACCTGTGTTTAACGTTAAAAATCCAGACGGCCAATCAATATATAAGATAACAGCGAAATCCGAAATTTCCACCCCTCCACGTTCAGAGCCGTTTTCCGGTTCATTTCCTAATGAATAACACTTCTGCTATGAACTGATTGAATACCCGAATTCAGACAACAGCCTGAAAGGAGTTCTGGTACTTTTATGTCTGGTTGACCTTTCAAGGAGCATTATTCCTGTGAGAGTCGCCAATGTAAGCGATAAAGCAAGGATAGTGGAGAAAGATGATGTGTAAGTAACTTGCACTCCAGTGACATGCATTAATTGGCAGACTCAATCAACCGAGGCTAAGCCTTCTGAGATTTTAACCACGGAATGGTTTAAGAATGCATAGTTAGAAATTAAACAGGAACGTCCTGCAGAGAAGCTAATCTATGAATTTAGAGACCTGTTTTCTCGAACACCTGAAGACGTTCGAAAGATGAGCATTGCCCAGCACAGAATCGATACAGGAAATCATCTCCAATCAAACAACGTCCAAAAAGACTTTCATTTTGCTAAGCAGGAAGAGGTGGCTGAGCTACTAAATGAGATGTGGCGTAATGACGTCATTGAAACATATACAAGTTCTTGTACCTCTCCCATAGTTTGGTGCGGGAAAAGGATGTCCTTCCACACCAAAACTCGGATGTTCTCTGTACTTTCTACGTCCGACTGACCACGTATCTTTAACGTGGCTGAAAAATTTCAAGAATCCGGTAGGCCAGATTGTCAGGTGGGTAGAACATCCACAGGAATATGACTTCGAAATACGTCAGAGTAAAGGATCTCTACATGGACATGTAGATCCCTTGTCACGAAAGCCCTGCTCTGAAAATTGCAAATACTGCTCTAGAGCTCGAGAAATACCAGCTGATAAATCTATTTGCCTTCCAAGCTATAGTTTCAACGCCATTGAAAGATCGTAGCATAAAGCCAATCCAAGGAGACGTCCACCAACAGACCTAGCTAGCAGGACATTTCCTCATTGAGCCCCATCATGAAATGTTACTGTGCACTCAAGGACTCTACTCATATTAGAAACGGTGTATTGTACAGAAAATAGGTGTGTGACGATTGAAGGAATTTCAAGTGGCAGATCTTACTACCATGATCGAAGATTTCAGACGCTTGAAAGCAGTTGCATAGTAGCCCTACCGGAGGCCATTTTAGAGTGATGAAAACTCTCCAGAAGGTTCGTGTACGTTTCTACTGGTGCAAGGCAAGGAAAGGCATGAAGAAATGGTACAAATCTTGTTATGTTTGTACTACACGTAAAGGCACGAACCCGAAGAAATGAAGCCGAGGAACATTACATCGGTATAATGTGGGAGCAGCATTTGAGCGGATCGCACTCGGCATATTGGATTTTTTTCCACGGATCTCCAGAGGCAATAAGTGCACCCTTGTTATGATGGACTATTTCAACAAATGATCTGAGACGTATCCCGTTCCCGATCAAAACGCATGAACAGCTGCGGAGGTATTAGTGCATCAATAGGTGTCAAGGTTCGTCACTTCCATACAGCTCCATACCGATGAAGGTACGAACTTCACCTCTGCTGTATTCAATGGACTATGTCAGTTACTCGGCAAAGACAAAACTCAGACGACGCCCCCTACATCCTCAGCCGGATGGCATGGTTGAGATGTTTAACTGCACCATCCTGGATAGCTTCTCTCGTATAGTTTAAAGGAATCAGGCAGGAACTTAGGCAACTTCGCCTTTGTTCCTGCCTGCGTATCGAAGCGCTGTCACGAAACCACTTGCTACACTCCTGAATAACCTTTCTCGTATAATAATAAGGAACCAGCAAGATTGGGACTTGAAAGGGCCTTTATTCATGTTCGCGTATCGAAGAGCTGTCCACAAAATCACTGGCTATACTCCTGAATAATTTCTCTCGCATAGTATTAAGGAACCAGCAAGATTGGAATTTGGAATTGCCTTTATTCACGGTGGAGTATCGAAGTGCTTGCAAAATCACTGGCTATACTCCAGCACAGATGCTTTTCGGAAGTGAACTTCGTCTTCCATGTATCTCCTATTTGGTTGTCCACCAGATGTGCTTTCATCATCAGAGGGATACAACAAAGACCTCTAGGTTCGATTTAAAGGTGCGCACTTCACTGTTCGGGAGCGGATTCACGCTGCGACGGAGAGAAGGAAGACGAGATATGACCTGAAGAGTACACATCACGAATTCAATGATGTGACAAAGTTCGGTTATAGAACACTGTTAGAAGGAAAGGACTCTCTCCCAAGCTACAGTGTAACTATGACGGCCCCTATACAGTCCTAAAAAGACTGAACGATCTCGTTGTTAGAACTACTAAAACACCTTCATCAAAACCGAAGGTAGTACATTATGACAGGCTAGCCTCATACCACGGTCAATAATATTTCGAAAATTCTATAAATTTCTTGTGTAATATAAATATTTGTATATAAATATTTGTGTATGAATATTTTTACTTATTTGTACATTTTGTAAATAGTTTAGTTACTTGATTTTGCAGTCTGTATTGTTGTTTTATTGTTGCACGCAATTTAGTTTTTGTATTCTAAATTGTAAAGTTTGTTCAGCTTTTATCTCCTGGCCAAGGGTTGTACTACCCGGGGCGTACAGTCCTTGGGAGAGGGGGTAATGTTACGAATTTGTAAACAATGTAGTTATTTTTATGTAATTTCATTCGAAGAGGCTTAGTCAGGTTATCGAATGTTAATTTTCTGCTTCTAGCTTTCTTTGGAGTTAAGATAGCTCATTTTTCTTTAAAAATACGTTAAAAAGCTTCATCAGGGCAGGTTACGACATTGGCGACATTTTTGGCTTCTTTATCGCTCCTTCGCGACTTTGTTGAGAAAATCCTTATTATCGATATATCTATTATTTAAACTCTAAATCTAATATTATGCGAGATACCGGGAATATTCTAGAAATCTACGACGCTATATAAATGGATCGCATTTGGGCCGTCAGTTTAGTTTCGCGCCAAGTTGCTTGATGTATAAGAGCTTCTTGACTGGTCCTCTTCTATTGATTAAGTACAGTTTATATGTTGTGCGTTATTCTTATGGTGCAGTTTTAAGCTGGGATTTTTATATTGTCAGCTATTATTTAAGCTGTGTTTTCTGGTGAAACTGAAGTTAATACTTGATTAACAGACCTGTAATCTTCTTGAATATTCTGTAAATAAATTTTTAAGCCATTTTAAGACCTGATATTCATTCACTGACAATTCACGAACCACGAGTATGCAACAGTGTCTTAGATACAGTCGATAACAAAAGTGTCCGAACACTAGCAAAAATTCCGATGTAAAAAAAGTACATTTCATACAGTTTTGTTAAATAAAACCTTGTCGAATCCTCTTCTTAGTCAGTCTAAGAACAGGATTCGATAAGGATTTATTTAACAAAACCGTATGAAGTGTACTTTTTTTACATAGGAATTTTTTCTAGTGTTCAGACATTTTTGTTGCCGACTGTACGCTCAACCATTGCATCACTTACCAGTACTATCTGAATTCATGAATCACCACTTTAACTCTCTGACCGCCGCAGAGAGATGTATTTGTTTACTGAGCTCTTTTTTTTGTGTGTGTAATACAGTTGTAATTCAAAATTACATCATTATGGATTTTTAGCATAATTTTAAGCTTGAAGTTTATATATAATAGTCATAGTATTAATCATTAAATGTATCATTAATAATAATCATTAATAATATTTTTCTCTCAAAGTGAAATAGAGCCATCATTTTTTATGCACTTTAAAAATTGCTCAGTGGAAAAAGAAAACATTATAGTTTTTCCCTTTGCCAAGGCAGTTAAGAGGTTAAAGTTCACTTGGCGAATAGTATGATGACGATGAGGGCGATTAGGAATGATGAAATTACTGTCCTGTAGTTACTAAAGGGCAAAACAAGGAGGCTACTATGAAATGGTATCACTTCATGATAGTGACTAAGTCAGTATCAGGGACCAAGCACTTACAAGTTTGTGTGGGGGTAGAAAAATTTGTATGCGTTTTGCATTACATCTGCATTAGAACTAAACGTCTCCCTCCAGATTGCTTTATTTTTTGAAAGATTATGAGACGATCTATCAAAAATCATCAGTGAATTTAACTTTGTAATTTTTTTAATTGTTTCGATTAAGAACATTGCCTTAGGGGTAGACGCAAACTGTATTTTACATCACATTTACTTTGAAACGAGGCAAATCCCCGTGAATTGCTTTATGAACCTAGAAAGCTTACGGGGTGATCTAGCTAAAATCATCAGTTAATCTTAACATTGTATGGTATCTTAAACATTTTTTGAATAAAAATGCGACAGTACAAAAGTTCTTATTGAACTTTGAAGTTAAATTTACCCATGTTCCTATCATCCTATGAAATTGAAATGAAGTATTCAGGTTAAAGTTTAGTTTCATCTATTCCAATGCACAGATTACTATATAGATAAGACATTCCCGTATATCCACTGGTAACCAAAATACAACTATAGTGACCTTGCAGACAATGGTTGTATGTTTTTCGAGATCTCCAACTCACGCAATTGCTCGTCTTATTTTAATTGTATCTGTATATTCTTTTGGCAACATTGTTATTGTTTACAAACTCCATCGTCAAAAACAATTCATTTTAAATAGAAAGTACTAAATATTAAGTAAAAAAGTTTTGAAAATATACATGAACCAAAAATATTTTTTCCGTTTAAAGTATTTCGTATTATTAATACTGAGTAATATTAAATATTTAACGATCTCATACAACTGTTTCAGAATTACAGTTAGTAATTTCTATTTGTCCCTAAATACGAATGTGTTTGGCAAAGTATATTTTTAAAGACTATAAAATTAATTTTATTTCTTAGAATAGCTTCGAATTTTTTGAGTATGATTTTGTAAATTCAAAAATAATCGAAAGTGCAGAAAAGAAATAACTTTACATATTAACCTGCTATTAATTACTCGCGAAATAGAAAAACGATTTTTCATCAAAGATGCTATTTATGTAGACCTAACACACGTGGAAGTTCTTAGTTACCCACCGTTGACCCAAGTGGTGCTACTATCGACCTGATTCATGTTTTCGCTTCATTGTATTATTTGTATGTTAATCTGTGATTCTAATGTAGCGTTTAACCTTCTAGAGGCAATAACCTACAAGAATCTTGGTAGTATCCTTTAAACAAATGATCAAAATTCTTCAGTATGCATTTAAAAGGCATTTTATTAATCGTTTGAAGCGCAAGATAATTGTGATTTTTTAATTAAAATGTATCCAGAATTTACAAAAAAAAAAAAAAAAAAAAAAAAGAATTTTTTAAAAATCAAATGAACAAATGACTTTTCGTTTCCTTTGAGATATAAAAGCAAAGCCAATGTCATGCAACAAGTGTTGGCGTTAGGGAGCACTGACTCTGCTAACGAACGAAGTTGCATAATACACGGTTATCGTAGTTCGTAGATCCTTTTTCCAACGATTCTTCCATAGAACATTCAAACAGTAATTTTCAACTTGATTTATCGAGGAAACATACATTGAAGATTACTATAAAGAAAAATGTCTGGTGAAAGAGTCTGAAAAAAAAAAAAAAAAAAAAAAAGAATGCACATAGCAACTCCGATTATAGTTAAGTTGTGACAGTGTTGCCGACTGGTGAGGATATTTTTATTTAATAATCACCACTAATATTGAAGAATGATGTTTGATATACATGATAGTCGATTAGAAAGCCATATAATTAGACAAAAATTACAATAAAAAAGTAGTGATGGATATTGAATAAAGAAGTCCCTAGAAGTTGGCAACACTGGGCTGTGATTGGGGTTATAGCGATGTCATTATGCATAGACGCCAACATTTTAATTAATTCCGCAGTATTTTTTTAGCCTCGCCTTTATTTCGCACCACATGTATTTTAGTGGTAATTATTTCTTATTTTATCGGAGTGATATACCGGAGAAAATTTTTCTATAAATAAAGTGGTGTGAAATAGAGGTCGGCTAAAAATTCTCCGGAATAAATTAAAGTGTTGCATCTATGCATTATGGCATAAGTTGACTTCAAGCAAAGTTGTGAACTTTTATAATTTAATACGGAGCATTTTTAGCCCCGCCTTTAATCCACTCTACTTTATTTGTATATTTTCCCACAATTTACAACAACCATAAAAAAAAAAAAAAAAAAAAAAAAAAATTACACTTAAAAATAAAAGATAGTATGGAAAAGAGGCTCGAATTCTCCGCCCTTTTTTCAGGAATAAAAAATTCCCTCCTTTATTGATACCACAACTTTTATACAATAATCTCTTTCTTATTTATCCAAGACATATTACTATAAAAATATGGCAAATATTTTTGCATAAAAATAAGTAGTGTTAGCAACAAAGTCGAAAATTTCTCATTTTTGAAAGTGTCCTGAAAAAAGGGCGGAGACTTCGAACTCTGAACCAGCGTTCCCAACGCTTATTTTATTCACAATCATTTTTAGCTCCGCCTCATTTTCATACCGGAAATTTTTAAAAACGTTATTCTTCTTATTTAATCGTCGTCAGATATTTAACAGAAATAATCTACTAAATTTCTGGTGCGGAAAAGAAGGCGGGGCTAAAAATGGTTGTGAATGAATTATAAAAGTTGGGAACGCTGCTCTGAACTAACAATGCTCCGGAATAAATTATAAAAGATGGGAACTCTGCTTTAATGTGCTTGTTTAATTATAGAACACAAGATTAAAAAAAGAAATGCAAAACTTTTTCAAAAACAACTTTATATCCAAACAAATATATTTATACTTAAACATCGCTACTAAAGGTTGAACAAACCCATAAAATTCATAGTTGTACAAATATTTGAAGTGATACACTTGAAAATTTGTGTTGTATGGATATACAAAGAGACTTATTCAAAGCAATGTAAGCGAAAAACAGCACTTATTGAAGCACAAATGGATCAATAACGAACTTTAAAAATTGTGTCACGAAGAAGAAATCCTTCTTCAAACAGTGAAGTGTTAAGAGATAAATCACTATTTATACTTTTATAAGTATATGAATATATTTACCTTCTATAAAACACATCATAAGCCAGTGGTTCTCAAACTTTTCATGTATAAACCATTTTATACGCAAGGAATATTTTCACCCTTACCGTTTATTATAGGTAACAACATAGCTGCCAAGTTTTTTAATTTATTCCGGAATGCTGTTAGTCCCGCCCCTTTTTCACACCGTAATCTTTTAGAGTAATTTTCTTCGTATTGAATCGTAATTATATATTGAAGAAAAATTTTCTATAAAAATTACGGTGTGAAAAAAGGGCGGGGCTAACAGCATTCCGGAATAAATTAAAAAACTTGGCAGCTATGGGTAACAAGAATGAAAAACGAATGAAATATCATAATCTTGATTATTCAATTTCCATTTATTTCTAAATCTCGTTCTTTAAATAATATTAAAACATTACAAAATTTGATAAGAAAAAATTGGGAAATTTGATTTAACGCTAGTTTTAAATGAAAATATTTGCAAATATGTTTGGATATCCATTAAACGTATCTTTCAATAACTTAAAAGAAAAGAAACGAAAAAAAAAAAAAATGTTTATAAATTTTAAGCACCTTCGTCTAAGTTGAATTTTAATCGCAAATAATCATTTTTATTAGCTTTAATTTAACCTAATAAATTTTCCAATGAGAAAAATATATAGAATAAAAATAAATGTTAAGGTTTAATAATAAATTTAAATAATAAGTTTGAACCTCTTTAACGGGAATCTCAGGGGAAAAAAAATTGTTCATGCTATCAGTAACTAATCTTCATATAACTAAACTAATTTTTATTTTGAAGGGGATTGTGGAAACAGTACATGTTAAAAGTAATTCATGTTAACGAGGTTCGACTGTATAAAAAAAATGTTAGGTAAAAAAAAAAAAAAAAAAAAAAAAAAAAAAAAACTACGTTAACTTTTTTTTTTTTTTTTTTTTTTTTTTTTAATTAAACATTAGGATATTTACAATTAAAGTTGCAGAACATCTTTTTTATGTTTTGAATAACTGTAATTACATGCCAAATACAACCAATAGTTTCGATTCGAGCATATATGTTGAAAACAGAAGTTTTTAGCTATTCGGAAAATGGCCTTCTGCTTAATTTGTTTCACTGCCTGCTTTTCGTTTATGTTGCTACCATTTTTTTTTTTTTTTTTTAGTGGATAGATTAAGTGGATATTTATTTTTATTATTATTTTGTTATTTACAATATTCATAAACTACACAGTTACTATATTTAATTCTTAACAAGTTTAATCAATGCTAAAAATCGATTTAAAAAATGCTCCATTTTTTATATACACTCATTGACAGAAAAATACAACAACAACAACAATAATAATAATAGTCTTTGTTAAATAAATGCAAAAAGCAAAAATAATAAAATAGGGCGGAGCTTAAAAAAAAAAAAAAAAAAAAGAGCAAGTTAACAGAAATATTCCAATTAACAAAGAAAAAAAAAAAAAACTTTTTTTCAGAATAAAGTGTTATTTAGAAATTGTTACATCTTCCTTCGTTAATCATTTAAGTTAATCTTATGTTGTTTGAGAACCACTGCTTTACATAAGTTCGGTTGAGTTGATTATTTGCTACTCGAATGGAACCTTTTTTTGGTAGATGAGTTGTTCTAACTTTCTCTTCGTCTATTTTGATAATAATTGTAAGTGAAGATTGCAATGTTATAAAATACGCAGGAAAGAATCACTAATAGATATATTTACAATCTATGAGACGTCGCTTTGCTAAGAGTTACTTTACTAAGTAAAGGTATTTAACTATTAAAGAAAAAAAAAAAAAAAAAAAGTGAGAATGTACGACATTGAATAACTAACATATTTAAAATTTAACTTTTAATACTAACAAAATATCAAAAGAATATCGACAATTGACAAGAGAAGGGAACATTTGTTTAAATGGGGCTATCTTAAGAAAACTGTGTTAAAATGTACATTGAAAATATTTCAGGGTTCCCACGGCCCGAATTTTTATAAGCTTTCTTTCACTGCTATTATCTTAAAATAAATTCTTCTTAAAACATACTTGCCAACATCCTAATTAATATTCCGTAGTCTTGTTAGTTCCGCTCTTTTTCTCACACCAATAAAATTATAGAGTAATATTCACCAAATGCTATTACGATTGAATAAGAGGAAAAATACTCTAAAAGATACCGGTGTGCAAAAGAAGGCGAAGCTAACAATACTACGGAATATTAATGAGTATGTTGGCAAGTATGTCTTAAATGTACAGTGTACATTTAACAGACATGCCAAAATTTTAATATATTCCGGAACATTATCACATACTTGTCAACATTAGTATTCCGTAGTATCGTTAGCCCCGCCTTTTTTTTCACACCAGGGAATTTGAAGAGTAGTAGTCTCCAAATTCAATTACGATTAAATAGGAAGAATAATACTCTAAAAAAATATTGGTGTGAAATAAAAGGCGTGGCTAACGATATTACGGAATATTAATTAGGATGTTGGCAAGTATGTTATCAGTATCCGCCATTTTTCAGGTCACATTTATTATAGGGTATTTTACTTTTTATCTAGTCGTAATTACACATTGAAGAAATTTTACTACAAATAAAGTAATGTTTAAAAAAAAAAAAAAAAAAAAAAAAAAAGGCGGGTACTAAAAACGCTATGGAACAGCGCTGCCAGATTTTGAGATTTTTTATTCAATATTCACCAATAAATTTTAAATGTAACGGTCAACTAATCACTTCTATTATTTATATTAAACATCACTTCTCAAAATTATTGGTGACCATTGAATAAAAAAAAAAACAAAATCTGGTAACATTGCTCAGGAAAAAATTAAAATATTAGAATATTTAACATCAAAGAAGAAATTTATTTTAAGATAAATGTGATGGAAGAGTGCTTCAAAAAAAAAAAAAAAAAGCGCTGCCGTGGGAACCCAGTATTTTGTAATCGTTATCTTCTTACATGCATGGATTTCTCCCCCCCCCCCTCTTAATATATATTTTTGTTTTTCTGACTAAAATTTAATTATTCAATTTAACAAAAAGTTTTAGTTTAATTTACTTCTTTCAAAAAGTGTTAAAAAGCGATCCTTTTTAAAACAAAAGGAATTAAAATTATCACTTTCGTACTTTTAGGAACAATTAACTTGAATATATATTTATTCTCCAGATACATGTATTAGTTATGTATGTCCAATACCAGAAAATTATTCCAATTTTTAATTTAGTAAAGAAATTAGTTTCTTAGGAAATTAATGCATGCATGCACATTTTAATTGTAGTTAACAATAAGGATATTTAAGTAATTGATTACATTTATTTAGAAAATATATATATATTGATTATTTAATTTTGTTTTAAAGTTTTTAATAAATATGTATGTATCATACTTTCAATATATGTATTCTTTTATTAATTTTACCCAGTGTTCATTTTTATTAAATTTTAGTAGTTGTGAAAGGTAATTAATTTCTTAATTTAAGTGAAAACATTTTTTTTTCTTTAACTATTTTAAATTAAATTAACATTCGATATTTTCCAAGTTTAAGTGTGAAGTTTACTTAAACCTCCTTTTCTTTAATTTCATTAAACTAATATTGCAAGTTAAAAAAATAATACAATCTTAAAAAAAAAAAAAAAAAAAAAAAAAAAAAAACAGAACATTGAGAACAACATTTTATGATAACCAATTAATAATAGGTAAACATTAGAAGATGATTAAATTTGGTATTAGCAAAGGAGTGTTTTCAAAAATCACTTATTACAAATAGGAAATTGTTTAACGCCAATCAATATTGTAGTTAGAATGCTATTATTTACAAATTAAGGCATACACCAAATATTTTTAAATTAAAATCGTTTATGACTTAAAATAATTATATACCTAAACATTATTTTTCTAATTATATCGAGAAAATACGAAGACATTTAGCTTTATACAGGAGCGTAAAAATTGATTTCTAGGTTTCTAATCTAAGATTAAATGCTTTATAAACTGGCTGTGTGAAATATAAGGCTGTTCTATGTTAAAAGCTGCAGAATACAATAAAAACTTTATTTCTAAGGACTCAAATACCTCAAAAGTTTCCATTCAAGTAGCAAAATAGTAGTGTATGTACAGAGAAAATTTTACTACATAATATCCAAGATGAAAAACCTGATTGTTATGGGCCAACAGAAACAGTAACACAGAAAAAAATAAACGTACTCGGTAATTTTGATATTTAATTTATTAAATAAATAAAATAGTAGTTCACTAGTAAAAATATATGAAAAGTTTTCTTTGTGTTTTGAATAATGTGTATATATGTGTTTAAGTCATTGATTTTAATTTATTATTAATTTAACAAATAAAACATCACGTCTATTTGGAAAAAAAAAAAAAAAAAAAAAAAAAGAATGAACACCGCAGATAACATATATTTAAATATTAATTTGCTTTCATATTGCCCTTTCTCCCAAATGAAAAAAAAAAAAAAAAAAATGTTTCATTAAAAATTGCTTAATTTCAGAAAATATAAAACGATTTTTATATTTGCTCCGTACGAAATGAGAATAAATTTGAAATCCAATTTGAAAACTATTCCAGCTTTTAACGTATACAGCATAGATGCCAATATTTTCATTTATTCCGGAGTATTTTTAGCCCCGCCTTTATTCCGCACCACTTTATTTATAGAAACTTTTTCTCCGATATATACCTTCGATAAAATAAGAGAAAATTATCCGTTAAAAATAAGTGGTATGGAAAAAAGGCGAGGCTAAAAATACTCCGGAATAAATTAAAATGTTGGTATATATATAATACAGATATCTGCCAACATTTCTGATACAACGCACAAATTGTTAGTATCCGCCTTTTTTCCTCACAACTTTTTATTTATTTATTTTTTGCAGAGTACTTTTTTCCAGTACACAATAGATGAGAATTTGGGGAAGAATTTATACTGGTATTTGTTTAAAAAATTTCCCTACTTGTTAAATCGTTAATTTATTTGGAAAAAAATTCTTTTTTCATTAATAGTGGTATGAGTTGTGCACCAAATTCCCATCCCTGCCAGTATAGAATTAGAGTATAAGTAACAGAGCTGCCAACCTAATCCGGCAAATTATTAGTACCGCCCCTTTTTCTACACACTTAATTTTTAGAGTATTTGTTTTCTTCATTCATCGTAAATATATTTGAAGAGAATTACTCTAAAAATTTAGTGGTGTAGGAAAAGGGGCGGAACTAACAATTTACTGGATTTGGTTGACAGTTCTGAAGTAACAAGAGAATAACTCTTAAAATATGGTAGGAAAAAAAAAAGAAAAAAAAAAAAAAAAAACACATTAAAGGTAGATATTAACGATACTACAAAATAAACCAGAAAAATTTGCAGCTTTGCCAACATTTGGATCGTAGTAATTGTCAGTGCTTCCCGAATTTTAATTTATTTAATAGCATTATTAGTATTCGCTTTTTTTTTCACACTAAATTTTTTGTAAAGTAATCTTCTTCAATATGCCTCTACGATTAAATAAAAAGAAAATTAAGTGGTGTGGAAAAAAAGGCGGGTACCAAAAATGCAACTGAATAAATTAAAACGATCAGAGCTCTGAATTGCGTACAAACTTTTGTTAGGTTTTATAATTGAAGTTTTTTATTACTTGTTGTATAAATTATTGCATTCTTTTTTGAAGAAGTTCTGGCTTCTTTATTTTTTTACCTCGTTATTGAAAGCTCGTTTTTTTTCTTTTCTTTATTTAGCGGTAATTCTTGGACCTCCTAAAGAAACGATTAGCTTTAAACCCGAGAGGTTACGTAATAATTTAGATTTTCATTACCATTCTCCGACATATTTTACTTATATTACATTTTCCTTTAAACTTTTTCGATTTTCTCAGTTTATTTATCTTTGCTTTTTCACTGATGCACGTTTCTCCCTTAACTGTTATTTTCTGCGTTTAAGTAAACGGCATTCACCTCCTCCACATATATACAGATAGGTTTCGCAACATTTCTAAAATTTAATGCTCATTTTATTATACTAGCACCACAATTTAAAAATAATAATGTTTTACATATTGTTTTAGAATTAAAATTCAAAGGAAATTTCTTCTCGACGACAGTGGTGAAAATAAAATAAAATGCAAGTAAAATTTTAAAAATCGCGATATATATATATCTTATATATATACGGAGCCTGATTAAGGGGGAACCACACATTATCTCCGCTCTCACCGGAATATTTTTACAATTATTTTTTACTTCATGTCATAGAAATTCCACGCTTTGACGAGGAAAATATTTTTTATAAAAAATGAACGGTGTAAAACAATCCAATTTACTCACCGTTATTAGGCACCAGAATTCTTTTAAAATAATTTTTAATGAGAATTTCCTGTTTATTATAGGAGGAAAGTATTTGTTAAAAAATAACGGTGTAAGTATAAATAATGTGTGCTTCCCCCTTAATCAGGCTCTGACTATGATTGATTAATTCTTTAAGATTTTACTATCCTGTGCAAAATAATAATAATTGCCCTCAATGTTTGACTGAATTATTTTATATAACTGTCTGTAATGAAAAATTTTAAATCCTTTTACGTCAAAAAAAAAAAAAAAAAAAAAAAATATATATATATATATATATATATATATATATATAATATAGTAGAATTTTATGCTCAAAAATAAAATTTTAATTTAAAATAAAATAAAATTTAATTACTCCAGTAAAAATCAACTTTAAAAGTTCTTTTAATAAAGAAATAAAAGCTAAATGAATTGTAACAAAGTGTTCATCTTGGATATATCGTGGTTTATCTGCTTATCTTATGCTGCTTCATAGCAGTGATGGAAGTTTTAATACATAGCTTTCACCAATGCACACATTTTTGTAATTTTACAGAGATTTTGCGTTAGCCATAACAAATTTAGCACCAGAACAATGAGCTTAAATTAGCTGCCATTTCAAGTTCAGTGATTCTTTTACTGACAAGCAAATAAACACTAAAGCATATAACTACAAGATTTTGAATGAACCCTTTATACATCATAATGCACGAACAAATATTTATACAAGATTGTTTAGAGTTCTTTTCAATCCCTTGTATATTATGAAGAAGTTATATATATATATATCTTTATATATATTATATAAAATAAAATGCAGTCTTACACAGCAATGTCGCTAGATTTTGTGACCTATTTTTATTCAATATGCATCATAAAATTTTAAATATAATGATTTCCTAATTTTTGCAATGATTATTCGTCTATTATATATATCAAATATCATTTCTGAAAATTATTGGTGACGATTGAATAAAAAAATCGCAAATTTGCAACATTGTTACACAGGATTAAAAACATATGTATTTATCTTTTTAACACTAATAATTAAACAAACAAACAAAAAAAAAAGTGGACATCTATTTAATACACAATTGAAGATCGCTGCGTCCAGTATTTTGAATATTAGATTGAAATATCACTTTTTTTTTCAATACAAGAAACATTGCTTTGATTATTTTTTGATTGAATAACAAGCATTATTCTAAAATATTACCGGTCCACAAAATATAGGATGCGGCGAACTCTGCACACAGACAAAACTAACTTAACTTTGGAATTTAATTGCAAATTGGATAATGCAGTAAGGTGACATTTAAATTTTATTATCCATGTTCAAACTCAATAAAATATTTCTAGCATTTAAAAACTTTTAAAATAAATTAATAAAAGAATAATCTGAAGGTTCTAGAAAGAATTTGCATAAATAAATAAATAATGTAGCATAATTCGAAACTTTCTATGCAGTATTATTCTGTGGAATGAAATATTTCTTTTTTATAACAATAAAAAATTATAAAAATGTATATTGTACAGAGCTATTAACATTTTAATTTACTGCGTAGTCATTATCAGTACCCACTTTTTTTTTTTTTTTTTTTTTCTCCATATCGCTTTCTTTGCAAAAAAAAATCTTCAATATATAATTATGATAAGTACTTCCCTTCTGGCAGACAGTTAAATTCTTGATTTCCTCACCCCATACTTGCCAATATTTACAATTTTTAAATCAGATTTTTGCCCAGTATATTTTAATAAAAAATTACCATATTATTTTTCTAGGATTAAATAAAATAAAAGTTATTTCACAAATTTCTGGTATAAACATCCAAGTCTTCAGCAGAAATCAAGAGGCTTAGCAACTATGCCTCACCCTGTTGATTTCTCATGTTATTACGTAGAGAAAGATGTGAGGCATTGGTTACACTATTCTTAAAATAAAAGTTGTTTATAAAATGGCAGATATTGACAATGCTACGGAATAAATAAAATATTAACAGCTCTGATTGTAGAGCTAGATAAGAAAAATGAATGAATGAATAAATAATAATAACAATAACAAAATAAATAAATAACAAAAACAAAAACAATAACAAAACAAATAAATAAATAAAAAATAACAATAACAAAATGAATAAATAAATAAATAATGTGGCATTTTAAAAGCGCATGTTTGCGATGCCAATCCTTGAAATAAAACATTTATATAAATAGTGCATTCTTCAGGTAATTAAAAAAAAAGTAAACAATAATGTATTTAAAAAATTATTTCCAATATCATTGCAGGAAATATATATATACATAATTTTATAGTTCTATAATTTGCAAATGTGTAATTATCATAACAGGCCATAAAAAATGAAAATTAACCACTTCTGAAGATCCATTAAGGAAAATAATAATAATAATAATAATAAAATATCTCTTTATTTTGTAGGAATACTTATTTGTGTATAAATATATGTACTAAAAATTTTTATGTTTCGTTCGATCATCACGAAATTTCCTTAACCCTTTGCGGCGCAAGACAATTTGAAACATTTAAATTATACTGCCACCGGAATTCATGAACTAAATTAAACTAAAAGAAATTTTAAATTTTGAGGTTGAAAAAACCGGCCTTTTCTGATATGTTATAAACGTGAATTTTTGCTAAAATATTTCCGGGATGAATTTTTGCAGCTGGATCTTAAATTTTGCGTCCTCGTGGCGAGGACACCGCGCGTTAAGGGGTTAAAGCGTGTCCTCCCAGAGTTCCTATATTTTTACGATCGCTTTATTGTACTCTCACCATAATTTTCAAAAAGAAAATTTAAATAAAGGTTTTCATGTCAAAAATAGCATGAAAATCTACAAGAAAATTTTCTTTCTAAAAATTACGGTGACATCATAATAAAATGATTGTAAAAATACAGGAACGCTGGGAGCCTTGTTTAAAGGAAATAAACAGACTGAGAAATGAGGAAAAATTAAAGTTTAAGAATATGTATAAATTTTAAGGAGGGCTTAAGAAGAAAAGCCTTTTTTATGCATTATTATTATTATTATTCACATAAAACGTTAATATACAATTTTCTAGAATAAAATTTTGTATTTGTAACATATTTTTTAAATGCACATATTATTAAACAAGTTTATATTATTTGATAACATTACGTTTATTTTTCAGTTTAGTTCCAAATAGTTTGTTTATTTCTAAAACAATTTAATACTATTTTGTTATTTCTCAATACTCGTATGTATTATTTTTATTTTATTTATTTATTTGTTTATTTTATCACAGACATTTACTTCAACTTCAATTTCTAGTATTTTGTTATAATTATTTCTGGATATTTTGTTTAATTTTAGAAGTGAACAAATTATTCTTCTCCTTTTAAATTTTTCATTTTAGCATTTTCAGTATTTACAAATTTAAATTATGTTCTTTCAAAAAAGTAAGTTTACTTAGAAAAAATAGCAAAGAATAAAATAAAGACAAGAAAATATCAGCAAAAAGCTAAAATAATTATTTCCGAATTGTACACTTTGTTTTAAAAATAAAACATTGTCGAATTATATTAACGTCATTAATTGAAATCAAAATTTCAATGAGCTGGAATAAATGAATAAATAAGTAAATGAATAAAAGAAGAAATGTTAAAGTCAGTTAATTGAATGCTACAATAAATAATTGTTAAAAAAGTGCACACAAATTTGTTCTTTTTTTAAGTCCAGTTTATTATATTAAACAATAAGTGAAATAGAAATAATAATATCATACTTGCCAACATACTAATTAGTATTCCGTAGTATTGTTAGCCCTGCCTTCTTTTTCACACCACTATCTTTCAAAAGTATTTTTCTTCTTACTTAATTGTAATTGCATTTGGAGAATATTACTCTAAAAATTTACTGGTGTAAAAAAGAGGGCGGGACTAACAACACTGCGGAATATTAATTAGGATGTTGGCAAGTATGTAATTTTACCAATAAAGCAACCACGTCCTTAATTGTATTTATAGGGATTAAAAAACACATTCATTATCCAAAATGATGTTGCTTAAATATATGATATAACTGACAGCAATCATTGATAGTTATTTTTTCTATGTCACTGTTATTATTTATTTTTTTATTCATATTATTTATTTTCATTTTCATTTCATTTCATTTTATTCATTTATTTATATTGTATTATTTAATTTAATTATTTATTTTATTTAGTAATGAAGTATGCTTACATCAATTAATATAAAATTATGCTTACATTAAAAATTTTGCAGAAGTCATAGTTACCATTATACCAAATGCTAATACCAACAATAGAAAATAATATCTCTAATTTCGAGAAAAGTAATAAGGATTTAACTTTTTAGGGAAATGATAGACTCTTCCTTTCAGGATATTATTTCTAATTTCAAGTATAGTCATATTTAGTCATTATAAAACGCTATTTTATTATTATTATTATTATTTTCAAGATGCTGTACATATAGTAGTCAGTCTATTTAATGCAACAACATTCTAGTAATTTTTAACTGTTATTCAATAGATTAGTGATTTATGTAAATTATTTAGTCAAAATACTCCCATAGTTACTTTACCATTAGCATACCTGCCAACATTCTAATTAATATTCTCTAAAGTTGTTAATACTTGCCCCCCTTTTCCCATCACTTTATTTTTAGACTAATTTTCTTCAAACGTAACAACGATTAAATAAAAAGAAAAATATTCTTAAAAAAAAAAAAAGAAAAAGACTAGTGTGAAGAAAGGTATGTGTACTAACAGTTTTTCGGAATACTAATTACGATGTTGGCAGGTTTGCATTTGTAGAATTGCCAAATTTTATAATTTATTCCAGAGCATTAGCGTCGTCTTTCTTCATACCGCTTTATTAAAAGTGCAGTTGTTTTCTCTTCCTCTGTCGTAGTTATGTATTGGAGAAAATTATTCTATAAATAAAATGGTGTGAAAAAAAGGCGGGACTAATGCTTCGGAATAAGTTATAAAAGTTGGAAACTCTGCCATTAGTTATACATGCTTGCCAATCATATCATCAATAAATGGAAGATTTTTAGTACCCGCCTGTTTTTCCACGTCAGCCATTTTTTCGAGTAATATTATAGCTATTTAATCGTAATTAAATTAACAGATAATTACTTTAAAAGTAAATTGGTGTGGAAAAAAAGGGGTATGTTCTAAAAATCTTCTGTTTCATAATTAGCATGTTGGTAAGCATGTTTATATATATTTATATATATGATAAAGTAGTATATTTAATTAAGCAATGAAAATTCTAGATTACATTTATAAATTATTTGGTCGGATGTTGAATAAATAAATAAATAAACAGATAAACATAGTTTATAAAGATGATGCCGCTGCTCAAATATAAATATTCATATGAAGAATGGAATTATTGTCACAGAAGATATGATTAGTATACATATTTTATCAAAATGAAACTCATTTTTGAAAGAATAAAACACCAGTAGAGTATTTTACAAAACAGTAAATGTGGTAAAAAAATAGAGGATTTGCGTGCGGTGTGGGTGAAGATATCGTCATCAAAAAATGAAACAGCGCAAGAGCATATTGTGCGTGACACATAAAAAATAAAAATAAAATGTTCTGCATAAAATTGGCAGGATACATTGAGCGAGCATAAAATGGACACTCAGATTTAATTGTTTGTAGTTTATAAAACAATTTCAATTTATTTTCATTTTACTTTATTCTATTTAACAAAACCAGATTTTCAAATAAAATTTTGAGAAAGATAATCACAAAACTGACTATTTCAAAGAAATATGTTAAACTTTATAATTATCAGTAGTATCATACTTGCCAACATCCCAATTAATATTCCGTAGTATCGTTAGCCACGCCTTTTATTTCACACCAATATTTTTTTAGAGTAGTATTCTTCTTATTTAATCGTAATTGAATTTGGAGAATATTACTCTTCAAATTTACTGGTGTGAAAAAAAGGCGGGACTAACGATACTACGGAATATTAATTAGGATGTTGGCAAGTATGGTAATATGTATATATATACAGGTAGATTATATCCCATTTTTTTTTTTTCAATTCTTTTTTATGTCCTTGCGTTGGTGTATTGATATAAAAAAAATCTTCTGCTGTGACTGTCGAGCGCCAAGCCTCTAAAACCCTTTAAGGCCAAGTGTCCTCGCACGAGGACATAATTAAATAAATAATTTCCAGCAACAAAAATTCATCCCGGAATTTTTTTGGACAAAATTTTACAGGGTTCCCACGGCCCGAATTTTTATGACCACTCTTCCACCACTATTATCTTAATACTTTTGCGACAGTTGACGTAGATTCACATCATTTGAAAATTTGTAACTCCTCTAGTGGGTGTTTTTTTTGCGTTTTGTATGTTACTTATTTCTTAAGTATATGCCCAATATTCATATTTTTACAATGAAATATACTATGGATACAAATACTTTGATTACAAAGAATTTAATTATAATGTATATCCATTTGTATTATAAATGAGAATACAGAAAATTTTGTTCTGAAATATTGTAACTTGGATGAATAACTCCCACAGGTGGAACATTCAGGCAAAAAGGCAAAAACATGCCGTCGCGAAAGCAGAGCCTGATTAAGGCCGGGGCACTCTCTAACTGGAAATTTTTTACTATTATCTTTCAGTGGCGGATCCAGAACTTGACATTTGGGGAGGGGGGGCTAAGATTTTTCAAAGTGTTATTCTAGACCAATAAAAAATTTACAATTGCAAAATTTAATTATGAATGACAGTGTTTTGGGGGGGGGGGGCTTCAGCCCCCGTAGCCCCCCCCCCCTTAAATCCGCCACTGTTATCTTTCACTATATATCATAGAAATTCCACGCTTTGGCTAGGAAATTATTTCTATAAATATAAACGGTGTAAAAAATCGAATCTACTAAAGACTAGTTAACCACCAGGTGTTTTTTTTTTTCTTATATTTGTCTTTGCCTACTTATTTTAATGAGAAATTTCTGTTTATTATAACAAGAAAGTATTTGTTAAAAGATAATGGTGTGAGTATAAATAAAGTGTGCCCCGTTCTTAATCAGGCCCTGTGCGAAAGAATTAACCCTCGCTTTTCCAAGTTCAAAGCGTTACTGCAGAATAATCGCATTCAGGTGCTGTTCGGCACGTTTGGCGAAAATCCCCAGCACTGCACCTTTTTGTATCGTTGCAATATTCCACCTGGTGAATTAGCGCACTTATTAAATGAGGCGGGATTAACTAAATTTCAACTACAAAATGGGTTCAAAATGACCCCATCTTTGGAAAGCAAGGGTTAAAAATAGGTGGAAGCGTGGTTATAAAATTTTGAGCTGCAGGAGCATTACTCTGCAAATTTGCGGAAAAGGTAATTTATTATCTTGTATTTTAACTTTCCTCGGAAATTCTAGTGGCTGTCTAGTTTAAATGAGGGTAATTACCTTGCGCCTCAAAGGGTTAACTTAATAAGTGCCTGTATTTCTGCACGTTCTTTTCGTATTCAGGATTCAATTCTTATTTATTTTATAGTTTTTCCTATGTTTTCCTTTTCATTTTTGCTATCTGAAATAAGGCACTTACCTTAGGCGGCAATGCAAGTCACACGCTCAGTATAACATTAATTTCTGATCTGTGTTAAGAAACATATAAAATTGAAATTTGAATACCCCTAGAAAAATATATTATAGGTGACCTGTATTATTAAAACCATTCATAAAGATCTCTATTATATGCATAAATAGTCATCGAAAAAAGAAGTGTAAACGATTTGTGTGAAACTATACCCAAATTTGTCAGAAATTATCTCATTAAATGTTACAAAAATCGAGCAATGGTTGGTAAAGTTGTAGAAAACAGTTTATGTGAAAAGGGTTATTTTAAGAGCCAGTTCATGTATGACAATTCTGTATTTTAAATACTCCAAACAAAATAATTTGAGCACTTATTTTACGTATACAGAAGAGTATTTTTTCTGAAAGTTGAAGGCAAATAAAAATGAAAATACTAATGAAGAGGATTGCTGTTGAAAGTATAAAAAATGTAATAGTAGTCAAGGAGTCGTAATATGGACTTCAGTTTATTACTAAATTAAATTACGTTCTTTGATTTTCCATTCTATTTGCTATTTAATCATATTCTTCTTCAGAAATATTTAATTGACATCAGAATAAATTTATCAAAACAAATAAAATAATTATTCATTTAACAATGTTTTGGTACCGTAAAATGACGTACTGTAAAATAAAGTAAAAAAAGCAATCTGAGTATCCATTTAGGGCGGAACACGAAGCAAGCAAAATATCAGTGCATTCAGAAAGATATACAACACCAGAGAATCCAACATTCTAATTCCGTATTGTTGTTAGTCATGCCCTTTTCTACACACCGGTAAAGTTTTAGAGTAATAGTCTCCAAAATCAATTACGATTAAATATGAAGAAAAATACTCTAAAATGATACTGGTGTGGAAAAAAAGGCGGGGCTAACAATACTACGGAATATTAATTAGTATGTTGGAGTCCCTGCAACACAAAAACATTGCAAAACTGTAACGGTAATCAACATTTCTTTAAAAACAATCTAATGTACCGAGGTAATAACATACATATATATATTTATATACATATACACATCTGTTTCTGAATAAAATAAGAGTAGGCTCGCCGTGTTCTTAAAAATTTACTTTCATTTTATTATATTTTCACCAATAATTTTAAACAATATCTTTTCACATAATATTTACACATGATTTAGCTTTAAAACACTCAACAAAAATTCCTTATTAACAGTGGTGGTGAAAATATAATAAAATGCTAGTAAATTTTTAGGAACGCTGCGAGCCCTGTAAAGAGATATCAAATAAACTTCATATTTTCCAAAATTTAATTTGATATTTCTTTGCATTTTTCATATAAAAATGAATCTATTTGACATGGTATAAATTAAAAAAATTCGCTGCACTTTAGCATTTACGGATGCGAGGCGTAACCTCTGATGATTTCCCTCTGAAAAGGGGTTACTGCTGAGGCTATGGAGACACTGAAAGAAACGCAGCTGATGAAAAGAAATCGTCCATTCCTTTTTCCTACAGTTATTTTAAATTTTAATAAAATCACAGCAGAACTGACACATGCGGAATAATTCCGATATCACTCTGATGCAAAAATAAGTAGAAACTTTAAAATTCAGTTAAGCATAAAAATTTTACATCAAAATATCAGTTTAAGAAGAACAATTTTAAAGTTTTATAAATATTTAAATTTTTTGTTTTTCTTTTCCTCTTTTCATTTATCATTATTATTATTATTTATTATTATTATTATTATTTTTTATTTTAGTATTTCTACAATAAAATACCATAGATGCCAAGTTATTGCGGATTGTCCGTAATCTTAATACCGGAAAATTTTTAATGTATTCTTATGTAATTATTATCTGCGATTTAATGGGATAAGTTTTACTTTTTCTTTATTGTGATATGAAATTGATTTTTTGTTAGTAGTAACTTGGCATCTCTGTAAAATACAAGTAATAACATTCTAAGTTAAAAAATATTTTCCTTTATATATGCAATAAGATTAATGCTGAATGTTTTAGAAAGGTTCCTAGAAATTTTGTTCTAGTTTGCAAAAAATTATCATTAAAATGGTGATGACTTTCTTTACTCTGATAACTTTGATTTAACAATATAAATTTTAATTTTAGCAAGAGATAAAGGCCGAACAAAATCACAAAATTTAAAAGATAAATAACGAACAAGAATTTAAATAAATTTAAAGTAGAAACATAAATACTATCCAAAGCTCATTATATTTCTTGTCAGCCAAATAAAACCCTCTAATACAATGTTTAATCCAATTTTATTCAATAATCTTTTCCCTGATCTTAATTTGCTTTAATTTTTGTAAAGACATGAAGTTTCGGAAGGGCTATGACGCTTTAACCCTTTAAACGTGCATTGGTTTCGCAATAAAGCCAAAAATTTAACATTTTTTAATGCAACAATTTTTCAATAAGTTTTAATCGATTTTTAAACTTTTGGTTCCTTCTCTGTTCGCTAGATAGCAGCACTACTTCAAAATTTAATAAACGATGTTTTAGAATAATCCAAATACTGAAATTACTGTAAATTTCTTAGCAGGTGCGAGTGTGTAGTCACATGCTTTAATGATGCACTCGTGCCTATGTTTTTCACCAGAAAAAAGGTTGTGCTATTATTTTCGTCTTATAAAACTATTGCGACATTTTTGCAAATTTAGAGTCGTTATTTACAAATTTATTTCTTTATTAAATTAATTATTAATTGAATTAATCAAGTTACTAAATATATGTTTCACTCCGAAAATTTTTCAAAATTTAAAAATAATATATTTAACAACATGTTTATAAACAACTTAAGAATTGTGCTTAACATGATCGATTGCATGAAGCTAAAAAATTAATAAGCAATTATTCCGAAAACAGAAATAAAGAATATTTAAGATCAATAATAAAAATCACGTGTTGTCTACATTAATTTTTACGTGTTAAGTTACATGTATGACTTTCTTTTTTTTTTTTTTTCTCTCTTATTTTACTTAGATTTTACTTCAGCGAGTTTATTATTTTCTATCTCTCAATGAAAGTAAATTAGTAAACTGATATAAAATATGATTTTGACTTTTTTACGTTAAGAATTTGAAACAACAATTTCAAAAGAATTTGTATGACTTACCAATAGTGAAAATTTTGTGCTACACTGAACCAAATTTTATTGTTACAGCAGCCGCAACCGTAAAAGAATTAAATATTATATGGGGATTTATTACATTATTCCTATTTGCCAACACTTCCGCTTTTTGAGAACTACTATTTTCGAAGAAAAATTTTGGCTTTATCAAAAAACTAAATTCTGCTATTACATAAGACAAAAATAACTTTTTTGTAGTAGTGATGGTAGAAAATCGGAAAAATTGTTTATATGAGCCATGGTACGGAATGAAGATAATTTGCTTTACGAAATAAAGATAAAATGTATCGTTTGTAGCCACTGAACTGAGAATATAAGTTTGGTTCAGTTTTGTACCAAACAATTTAACAGGCGTTGTGTATAAAATATTTTCCAAAAAATTTCCTTTGTAAAAATATTTTTCATTAAAATCATTTGATGATCACACAATCACCATGTATATATAATACTGACTTATAGATTTCGAATTACAACATTTGAAACAAGTGCTAAAATTTTAATAACTTATACCATATCCATCTGAGATATAAATTGAGTCATCAAGGCAGAAAGATAACGTGCAAGCGGTAGAATAACAACATAATATATTAATAAACTTTTAGAAATGTATTTGTCATATTTTTTTTTTAACACATTTGAACAATCCCTCGTTACTTTAAACATCTTTCAATACCAACAACAATAAATATCTTGCCAATGAACATTCTTGACGGCTTTGGCATTTTAATTGCATTGGCTAATCACTTTTAGTTTAGATATTCATTTAATTAGAGAGTTCCTTGATTTGGACGAATATTGTTGTAGCGTCATTGGTCATTTCTTCGATGGAACATTAATTCATTCTAACTTGTATTTGATTTCGTAAGGTTAGTGCCGAATTTTAAAGTATAGCACCGTTCTAATGATAAGAATAATTACATGGATATAGAGTCGTGCTTGCATAGCAAAATTCTGAATTGATTATCACACGGAGCAACATCCTATAGCAACTCTCGGCGACTACAGTCTTTTCCAAGAGATATATATCGGAAAATTCTTTACAGTTTTGGTGATTTCTGTCTCTATCTTTACTGAAACTGCCGAGACTTAAAAAAGTCAATCCCCATCATGTATTATTAACACTGAAACTATGAATACAGAGGAAATGACAAACTGTGAAGGAACTGAAATTTCAATGGCGAATACAACCTTATAAACGCAAAATTATTTGCGTTTAGGAAGACGGCCATATTTATATGCATACATTTATGTCTTTGCATCTTATGTATATGACGGTGTCCATATTTTGAAAATTTTGGCAGTTATTCCGTTCACTGTTACAAGTGAATACACGATATGTCGTCTCCTCTCTTTTCACAGCTCCATGTTACTAACATGGTTACCTCTCTTAGTTGGAAAAAATCGGAATCGATCCAAATAGAACATGTCTCCAGGAGTTGCTTTGGAAAATGATCCGTATAATATTAGTATAAGGACAGATGAAGATATGGAATGTTACTGCTAAGGATTGCAAAGGCAAGTGAATATTGCTGGTGAAGCTATTCATAATAACATAACATTTAGTTCTTGAAACATTCAACATTGCAAAACAAATCTCAATAATGTGGCAAAAATCATAAGCACTTAAATGCAATATTTCTAGATAGTCTTTGAACAGTGGTTTATCCACAGATATTAAAATTGACAGTTGATTCTTGGATATATGTCTATGTATGAAAGAAAAATTGCAAAAATTCACTTGTAATCTTGTATTTTCGCAATAGCATTTAAACATTATTTTATTATTTGGATTTAATGCAAAAAGCTACATAGCTGAAAGATAAAATTGCATAGTAACCTTGAATTATATTTAAGGTTTTATGACAGTGAATGAATGGTGAAATGACACCCTTGAATAAAATTTAAGGTTATATGACAATGAAGGAACGGTGGAATGACAATTATCATTGAATAAAAATTGCGTGACAATTTTAAATTTCTATGTGTATTTTTGATATAGAAATCTGTATTTTCAGAGTTCTTTTTTTGATGACTTCAATTTTATAAAATATATTTTGATGTTAAAAAAATAACTTGGCTAATTGCAGTTCTTCTTCTTCTTCCCCTTTTTTTTTTTTTTTTTTTTTTGAATTACAGATTTTCGACATTTTATAATAAGATGCTGAATGATTGTTTAAAAATAATATAGATCTTTTCTGCATAATGATAATGTAACATTCCATTGTAGATTAATAATAAAGTAAGGTTTGCTTTTCAAACATTCTCAATCATTGTTGAAATATGAACTTTTAATGATGTCATAAGTATATTTCAGTAACTGATTTTCCGAAACTCCTACTTTAAAAGATAATTTTTTGTCATTGATTCAAAAAAGTATTATATATTCAATTTAGATAAAATAAAATGTATAGATCGGTTTATGTTATGCTAATTAATTATGTCACCCTTAAAAATAGTTCAAAATTGTTTCATTTTTCTAAATAATCATACTTCTTCAGTTATAATTTTCTTTAAAATCTACAATTCAAAGCAAAATAATACATCTTTCCACATGCAATAATTTTTAAAATTCAATAAAACTCATTTGAATATCTGTCATTAATATTTGGAAAAAAAAAGGATTTTGCATTGAGATTTTATCTGCTTTAGTTACGAACTCTGGGGGAAAAAAATATAATATAAACCTAAAAATAACTTATGTTAGAACATATTCATTAAAGTTGTGTGAAATTTGGTCATACTGGAAGAATTTTATATTAAAATATTAAGAAAATGTTCGTTCACTCAGTTTATATAAAGATGCAACCGAAGCAAAACAAGATTATTCTGAAGATGTTCTGAGTTTTAAATAAAAATACGAAGAATATATAATCTTTGTATTCATGATACATGATTGAAGTTACGCGTCTGTCTTCTTTGCTAAGGATCTTTCTTTAGCAACAAAACAATGCGTAAATGCGCCTATAAGCGCGGTCGCGGTAACCGCGTCACTCGTAAGATATATAACTCTTAAAAAGTGTACTTCTTTACCATCTTCTATTATATCGGATAAATTTGACACCGATGTTTTCTAATATCGTCCACCCGCGTCATTTCCTATCAGCACCTGAGTTTCTGGTATGCTGTTAGGTGGGCTTGTTGGAGTGACGTTGTTCTGTTGATGGGTGTTATTTGCAGTAGTGTCCTGGGCTCCCGACTCGGACCCGGGTAGCTCAGTGAACTCGGATATGTTAGCTAGAGGAGTGGCTTCTTCTTCCTCCTCTTCGGCGTTGTTACCACCCGAGTTAGATTCGGGGTCCTCAACGATAGCTACCTTCTGTGGTACATCTGTCATGTGGGCCTCGGAGCAGAACACTTTGATAATACAGAACACGGCACCAACTCCAATCAGTAGTAGGCCGACCGTTTGGGCCGTGGGTACTTGAGCACCGACCCCGATGAACACAAGTAAAAGACCAGTGATGAGAAACAAGGTACCCATGTAAATGAGGAAACGACGACGTTGTCGATCCAGTTCGGAATCGTACTTGACATGCCGCCTTTGGAAAGCCCTACCACCATAATGGCTGCTTATGGTGCTGATACTCTGTCCATGTCGTCGTGTACTCCCTTTGTTCTTGGAAAGTGAGGACGTGCTCGAGTGGTGACTGGAGGGGAGGTTGAAGCGACCAAAAGTTTTGCTACGCTTGCGACCACGGCGTACAGCCACCGCTGGCATTGCTGAGATCATTTTGAAAATTAGACCTGAAAAGAAAAAAGTGAATAATTTTAGATTTAAGGGGAATTTCATCACAATATATTTTAAAGTTTTGTAAGTAACTACAATAGCTCATACTATATGTATAAAAATGTAGCATTGATATTTGTGCAATTCAGTATCATATTTGACATTTCTATGTCACTTTTGTAATTATTTATCGAAAAAGTCTTACATTAAATTACTTTAAAATATCATAAGCGAACATACAATGCACCCCAAATCACCTTATTTCATTTTCGTCTAACCCCCTTGGAAGGCACACTACCATCGGCCTAGGACCCTCGTGTAATCAATAAGCCTTACTCCCAAACACCAACACAGTCATTTTCGTTTAATGTTTACGCACATGGAAAAAATAGATTAGTTACAAAAGTAAATGCTTTTCAGGGAATTTTCATTCTGCGCAGAAAAACTAACGTAGCCGGGAGATAAAAAATTGATTTAAATTACACATTTTTATATTTTTTAAGCATCTTTAAGTAGGTTTTATTCATGACACATATGTTTTGCAATACTCACTTGCTAATAAAGAAAATTTAAAACTTAATGCCAAACAACAGCAAAAATAATGATAATAATAATAATGATGATGATGATGATGATGATGATGATGATGATGATAATAATAAGTACAAATAAATAAACAAAATAAAAACAAGTTATCCGTATTTTTTATGCTAAATTACCTCAAACTATAAACATTATTTTTTTTTTTCTAATTCTTAAACACTATCTATTTTCAGAGGTCGTACACTGTTAAAAATAGTTTCTTAAAAATGAGAGCTAAATTGTCTCAAAATAGCTCCGAAACAATATATATTTAAATTCGAGAAACAATGTACTCATTTTTGAGTATATTGACATGTTCAAAAATGGAGTTGACCAATAAAAATCCAAATATCCCCATGCCAATATACTCAAAAATGTGTACATGGGTTTTCAATTTTAAGTACATATTGTTTCGGAGCTATTTTGAGACAATTTAGCTCATTTTTAAGAAACCACTTTTAACAGTGTAGTCCTCATACCAGGACACTTTCAGGGAGGAGAAAATTTCGTTGTTTTTGACCATCAGTAATTTCATGTAAAAATCTTTATGGTACTTTTATAGTAATTTGTTATGATTAAAAAGGATGGATATTATTGTACAAAAATAGTAGTAGAAATAAAGACTGCACTGTAAAAATCAGTTTCTTAAAAATGAGCTAAATTGTCTCAAAATAGCTCCGAAACAATATGTACTTAAATTTGAAAACCCATGTACTCATTTTTGAGTATACTGACCTGCTCAAAAATGGGGTTGACCAATAAGAATTCCAATATCCCCATGTTTCACACGTCAATATACCCAAAAATGAGTACATTGATTTTTAAATTTAAGTATATATTGTTTCGGAGCTATTTTGAGACAATTTACCTCATTTTTAAGAAACCATTTTTAACAGTGTGCAATAAAGTTAGCAAACGCAATAAATGTAGCAACAAAGTTCTTGCAGATAGTTCTGAAGCTCCTCTCTCTAAAAAAATGTTTAATATTTTTGTATTATTCATTCGTTTATGGAAAAACGAATATCAAACATCATAGTATGCATAAGGTTTGTGCTAACAGTTAATTATTTTTGTCAGAGTGATACAAAAATATAAAGTAGTAGACAAACTGGATGAAATGTGCAGTCCATTGCTTGGCGTCTTGTTTGCAATTGGCGATAAAGATGCCAAATTTGGAAAACTCGATGTTTTTCAATCAATTAACGATCGATCTGCGAAATGTGGCAACATCACTTGACAAAAATGGCGATTTTTGGAAAAGTCGCCAAGTAATGGGCTAAAGCCCATTTTCATCTTTTTATGCGAAAAAAGAACAAACACATTAATTTTGAGGTGCTCAAAATCTCTCTGTTTTGTTAATGTTAATTCCTGCACACAGGGCCTGATTAAGCTTTGAAGCTAGGGGAAGCTCAGTATCATTTCGGGGACCACTTTCATTTCGGAAAATCTTATTTTCATGTTACATATTGTAATATAAAAATGCTATAGACCAAAAAAATAGTGTGTGTTTATAGTTTTTTTTTTTTTCACTCATATATCTGGGTGGTTTCTACTTACAACATTAAAATCATATAACTTATTAATTAAGAACACTCAGATTTTTGAGGTTAAATAATAGATTTTTCCCGAAATAGTGAGCATTTTATCTTGCTTTAGGCGAACTTTCTCAGAAAAAATTCAATCTCAGTGTGAAAATATGAAACAGAAAATTCAAGACCCTGTTTTTAGTTATTATGGGGCCCCCTCTTAAATTTTAGAGGGGAAGTTTGTGCTTCTCGAGCCTTTTGGGTAATCGGGCCCTGCCTGCACAGTTAGCAAAGTTTGATTCTTATACTTAATTTAAATATGTAAATTATGCTAGACTAGTTTTTAAATACCAGCAATACTAGGGTTATCAGCAGTCGTTATTTTGAATACCACTTTTTACATAAAGAAATCTTTATATTATTCTTTCGAAGAAATGTACTACAAACGATTAATGAAGATTACTATAAAAATTGTGATATTCAAAATAGTGACTACTGAGATACAATACTTCAATACAATGCACTAAAAATCTTGTTTAGAAAATTGAAGAAAGGAAGGATGCGCTACAAATACTGTAAAAACACATAATATTTATTTAAAGTAGGAATAAGTACAAAGTGAAAGCAAGAATGCAATCTAGCAGACTAATGTAATGCAGAATCATAAAAATAGAAAAAATCTTAAAGTTGACTTTTGAGCAATTAACAATATTTACAAAACAAACAACGGTAAACATAGAAGAAAAATTTCAATTTGTAAAATGGTTTTTTTTGCCAACATTTTGTAAATATCAAAATATATTTATTTCCCTTTTTAAATAATATAAACAAAGAATAGAAAAGTTAGTTTATAAAAAATATTTTGCGATGAATTTGTCGTCGATGTGAGAGATCTTGGCGACAATTGTTAATGACTTGGCGACACTTGGCAAGTTATGTCTCCTTGCTGATGTCAATCTTAATTATGCAATAAGGTGAGCATTGAACAACTTACCTTGCAGATTAATAAATAATGGGATTTATCTTCTTCTTCTTCTTCTTCTTTATATATATATATATATATATTAGAAAAGCATTAAGGAAAAAGAGCGAATGAGTTACTGATTGTTACTTGAAGGTAAAGAATTTCAGATGCTTACACAATCACTAAAATGTTTTTGGACACATCAAGGAACCTATTCAAATGGATGGGACTTCAAGCTATACAGAAGATTTTTTTTTTTCTTTACGAGACTTTTCAGGTTTATATTTAACATTTCTAATCTGGAATTCTAAAGACTATTAACTTCTTTTACATTGTCTACTCTTCACAAACACTATGTTTCTACTGAAAATTCTCCGTTTTCTTTTCTTTCTTTTCTTTCTTTTCTTTTTTTTTTTTAATAAAAGATATTGCTGCAGGAACTGCTACCAATTAAAAATTAACAATGCCTTTACAAATCACCATTATCAAGCATTTATATTTTATACCACAGAGGCATATGACAAACTAAACCTATTTTTTACCCTTCAGTGTTAAAAGTATTTATTACGCAACAATACAGCTACAATATTATTGTATTGTTTATTGTTAAGTATACACGAAAAACAAGTGTCAAAACTTTTCACGGAAATCTCGAATAATGGAAAGCAATTTCATTCTTCTTTTATATATTGCAATGCCATTTAAAGAAGATTAATCGATTGTTGCTTAAAGGCAAAAGACTTTTAGATGCATAATTCTTACAAACACTTTTTGATATGTTAAAGGACGTCTTTGAATGAAAGTGACTTCAGGCGATATAGGAGATTCTTTTAAGGAAATTTACATTAGAATGTTTTCATTATGATACTTTGTCAGTTTTATATTAATTGTGTTTTATTTCAAGTGTTAAAAGTTGTTATAAGTTATATTTATTGTATTATTATTAATATTAATTATAATTATTAATATCGTACCGTTCATAATTTTCACACAATAAACAGAATTTCTCTTATCACGAAAAATAATACTGCTCGGCAAGGAAATTGCTTCTGAAACCATTTCAGCATATTCTTATGTAAAATGACTTCCTGAATCCGAATATGACGACCATTTTGCCCTATCACCCACCGTTGTTTAGGAACGGTCGCCTATTTTGATAATTTTTCGGTGATTTTATGGCTATAAATTTGATTTTTAGGAGGGGGAGAATTATTTTAACCGTTAAATATCTTCTGAGGAGCTACAGAGTTGGAAAATTGTAAAACATGGACATTAGCGACAAGATATATATATATATATATATATATATATATATATTTTTTTTTGGGGGGGGGAATTTGCTACTGAAATTATGTATTACATATCTTATATTTTTTAAATCTGTTATTAATGTTATTTTTTAAACTTTATATATTTTTTGTTTTTAGGTGTTAAATTAATTCTTTTTCATTCTTCAAATCAAATTCATGGTCATAAAATTATCGAACTGGAAAAAAAATCGAGTTAGGGGGTGTTTCTAGAAAACGGTGGGTGACTAGGCAAAATGGGAGTCATATTCGGATTCAGGAGGTGATTTTACATAGGAATCAGCAAGAATGGTATCAGAACTCGATTTTTTTTTTTTTTTCAAAGCAGTGCAATGGTATTATTTATTTATTAACTAATTCTTAAAAAATACTAATTGAAGTAATTATTGCTGATTAAAAATATAAAATTTTAAACTTCGTTAAAAAATGGTTAAACATAACTTAAAGTTAAAAGAACAAAAGCATAATCAAATGTCCAGTTATTTAACATGTCAAATTTGAAGTTTATTTACAATCATTTTTTCCACAATAAAACTCTGCTTATTGAAAACAGAACATCTCATTTGAAAAATTATACTTTAACCCTTTGCGGCACAATCTTCTTACTATGAGGATGCAATTATTAAGTCCTAATTGCAAAATTTGGCATGGATTTTATATATGACGTCTTTGGCGATCAAAAACGTAATACGAAATTATACATGCCATATGTATATTTTCGTAATATATATTGTACGAAATATTGTATCATATTATTGGTTGCTCTGTTAATATACGTTATTAAAATAACTATAAATTTTGAAAGAAATTAAACATGTTCGACAGACTTGGCAATTTTTTTTATTTTTCGCCAAATGGACAGCAGATATAAAATCTGTTCCCAAAATTTTACTTTTTTTAACAAAGAAGCAGGCGTCGCAACGTTCCCACGTGTTCTCGTTGAAAGCACACTCATTTATATAAGTCATTTATTTCTTTTACTTAAATATAGATCATTTATTTCTTGTTACTTTAATTCTGCCAGTAAATTCTAGTGGCAGTCTAATTTAAATGTCCCAAATTTCCTTGTGTCTTAAAAGGTTAAATTAGTAGATAGTTTAGACATAGCCTCCTAAACTATATGCCTGTCGTGTGGCTCGGAAACTTGGCAGCACTTGAAGCGGTAGACAGCGCCACCTAGTGTCATATTTCGCGACTTTTTTATTCAACTGTCACCAATAATTTTAAGAAGTGATATATGATATATATAATTGACGTTTCTTCGATTCTATTCGCCTTTTATGTATATCATATCCCACTTTAAAAAAATTTTAGTTTCACGCATTTAGTTTAGGAAGCTATGGTTTAGATAAAATAGTTTAGATAATTCGGAAAAGTACAGAATTTCACCAAATACTTTTTGTTCTATTGTGTTAACCTTCTTTGATAACAATATTTTTCCAATAAACACTTTTATTTCTTATTTCGATTTATCAGTTTCTCAAGTTATTTTTAAAGAATAATTGTGTATAATTTGAGCAAAGAAAATTTTACAAAAATCGCAGGCGAAATTACATAATTTTCTACGTATAATTTACAGGTCAATGAATTCTGTCACTTAAATAAATAAATAAATATATATATATATATATATATATATATATATATATACATCCCATGTCTTTCTGTGTATTTCGGTGAAAACCGTATTGTACTAAATTCAATAATTTTTGAAAAATATAATTTTTATTATTTCTGTGACACTTGAATCACATTATTAACAAATGTGTTATTAACAAATGAATTATTATTAACAAATTATTATTAACGAATTATTATTAACAAATGAACGAATTATTATTAACAAATGTGTCATATTCGTACCCCTTGATGCATATAAATTTAAAATTTTCCTTCTTAAGAATGTAAGACCTATTTTCTCAAGAAAATGATTTCTGTATTTATAAACTGAATAAGTTGTACTTTTCCACATTTGTTCTATGTGTGAATAAGTGTAAATAAATGTAAATAAGTGCAACTATACATGAATAAGTGTTTGTTTATGTGAAATGCGAAACTTTTATTTGCGAATAAAATTTTCGGGTTTTAAGAACATACTAATACATTTTTTGTTTTTTCCACGCACGATTACCTTAACCTCAAATCTGGATTTCATATTCTGCTTAATAAAAAACTTGCTAAATCATTATAAAAATTCTATTCTGTTCAATTTTTCATATTCTTAACAAGCCCTTAAGTATACCAGTTAAGGTAATTTGTATTTAAAAGTAATTAGCATTAAGGTAAATGATATAACTCGAATAGCTTTAAAAGATTGAATTAATCGTTCTTTCTTTGATCTGCTGCCAAAAAAAAAAAAAAAAAAAAAAAAAAAAAGAAGAAGATACGTTATTCTCATTTTTATTTGTTTCTCAAGCGTTTAAAATCGTTTTCTGAGAAAAATGGGAGAAATTGGATGAAAGCCAAGGAAAGCAAAACATATCTGGGTTAATTCAGCTTTATTTATTAGAAAAATATGGAAGAATAAAAATTTTTCATTTAGAACTCCGCCATTTTCTTTTTTTCAGTTATGCATGTATTCGTTGAAACAGCGTATACCTTTTAGAAGGTCTTACCTATGAATTTGGAAAAGTTTTAAAGCTTTCTTTTTTATTTATTTATTTATTTTCATCACAAGGAAAAAAAAATGCTTTTCTTCATTATTCAAAAATGTTCAACTTTCGTCTGTCCATTTATTTTCTACTCAAAACTTTATTATTTGATAATAAAAAATATTTGTAATTTAATGAAATATACGAATCTTATCTTGTTATAATATCATTCTTTCTAATTTTAGATAAAATAAATCAGGTTATGTTATCAATTGAATTTTAATTAGTAGGTCTATCAGAAAATTTCTGCCTATTTTGTATTTTTGTATACGTTTGTTCTATCACCCCATAGCGGTACAGTGGGAAAGATTGTTAAAATGCTTGTTAATATTTTACGGGGAGACGTTAGCAGCGATTTTAATTTTATGGACGATAACCTGATGTTTCACAAATCTCAGAGTGTGGATGATTTTCTGAAGGAATGAGACTGTAATTGAATTATGTGCAGAGCTGTCAGTTTTTTTTTTTTTTTTTTTTTTATTATTTTGTATCTTTATTATTATCCGATTTTTTTTTTTTTTTTTTTTTTTTTTCCCACACTATTTTCATTATACAGTAATTTTCTGAAATACCTAATTATTGTTCAATAGGAAGAAAGCTATTTTTGTCAAAAAAGTTTTATGATGAGTATTAAAAACGAGTATTAACATTGTTATGGAATAAATTAAAGTCTTTGGAGCTGTTATTATGTGGATAGTGAAGTTAGTAACGGCAAATTTGAGAAATAAGTATAAAGCTCAGCCGTAAAATTTACGCTTAATGTTCCGCAACGAAGTTTCAGTTTTTAGATTTTATTTTTACCTAATAATATTGCCTTCTTAATTAATTGTTGAAACAAACTGCAGAAGATAAGTATATATATATGTATATATTGGTTCTGGAAAATGCAGAGCATAGGAACCATATATTACATTGAATAATTTATCATTCTATTCACACTTTACACTGTAATTTTTTTTTTTTTTCGGAAAATTTTCTTTTCTTTTCTCTTTTCTTTGTGTTCAAATGGACCTTAAGTTACACCATTTTTCCACGGAATTTCCAAATAAATTTATGCAAAACACCTTTTTTAATGAAAGAATAAACGTAATTTTTCAGAGTTTCCCTGATATTTTTGCTGTTAAAAAAATCCCTTAATTTTTTTTTTTTTTTTTTGTCTTTAACAATATAACGGTGTTTAACCATGCTGGACTACATAGTATAGAGATAGGATAAACAGTTACATTTCAGTAATAGGTTATTTCGTTTCATACAACGTTTAGTGATATATTCCAATATCCTATTATTTTTATCCTATTACTGCTAAACTGAAATGCAACTCCGAGACTCGCAATATATACATGTGTCGTACATAGTGTATATGATTTATGTTTTTGAGCAACAACACTTTCGAATAGTAATCTTCACTTAATATAATCGTATTTTTTTTTATATAAAAAACAAAAAGTTCTATCATCTGTCTATACATATAATAAAATAAAATGTTTGTGTGTGTGTGTGTGTGTGGCATTGTGTATGTATGTCCAGAACTTTTTAGGAAAACGGTTCATCGCAGAGTCACACAAATTTGCATGAAGGTTCGTAATACCTACATATAAACCATATTATTAAAAAATATGTTATTCTATTGCTAATAAAAATGTTTTATTAAAAAAGATTATAACATTGAAAATCCCAAACTGCCGAATAATTTATTACATGAAAAATAAATAAATAAATAAATAAATAAAAATAAATAAATAAATAAATAAATGAAAATAAAAACCTACAACTATGCTGTAACAGTTGTTTCATGACAATTATGTTATACTTGAATTTTAAAAATATGAATCAATGAAAGATAGTAATTTATCATCTTATTAAATGCATTGTTTAGAAAAATAAAACTTAATTATCGCATTTAAAACATACTTAATTTAATGATAAAAATGTTTTATAAAGAGTTAAATATTTATCTATTTTAATATCTAATATATATATATTTGACTAAAAAGTAACCGCCATTCAAAATAACAATTTTTTAATATTTTTTAGCTTAAAGGCGCGTTTAAAGGCTGTAATTAAATCCTCGGCTTTAGAAAACAGCTCTCTCCCAAGGTACTGATGTATTGTTTTTCGGCAGTTGGTTGGTTGTGGAAATTAAGGTCGATTAGCTGAACTAAGGTCCTAGGCTTGAAAGGGAGTGCCCTCAGTGAGGGTCTTTCTAAGGGGTCCTAGCCCGTATTTACACAAGTTTCGGAGAAAACCACGGAAAACTCCGAACGGCTAGGCCGGCGAGCGCAACCTGGGATCGAACCCGACACCTCACGCTTACCAGCATCGAGCGCAGAACCACTCGGCCACAGGTGGGCGCCGTTTTTCGGTGGAAAAATATTCCAAATTGACAACCGAATTATTCTTCTCAATCATACTTAACAAATGCACAGTAGGATGACGTTTTTCAAGATGGCTTTTAAATTCGAAACAGTTGTTATAAAATTTAAGTTTTGTTCGCGAAGATCGCATGATGCGATTTTCCCAATCGGATCTTGAACGGTCATGTACGACCATAAGTAACTAGTTTTAATCATTTTACTCATCATAAAAAAAATTCTGAATCTATTGAAATGTACATAAATAATCTGGTGTGTCACTCACACGACTTTCTCTTACCCTGAAATTTAATACTATAAATACAGGTTGGAGATAAGAGGTAACATAACGAGTACTGTTATGTAAACCTATGTTAAACAACTCAAATTAGGCTTAGGAAGAGTTTTATATGATAACTAGTTCTGTGTGTGTGTGTGTGGGGGGGGCTACCACTCCCTCAACCCCCCGTTTCATTAATGCACCTACATTTATGTAGAATTTAATTCGGTTATTAAAAAATAATTCTGTTTTTAAAAAATAATTTATTAAAATTATTATTTAAAAAATCATCTTTTATGATAATACAGACGATTTCCATATTAGAGAAGTAGTATAACACTAAATATATATAAAAAAAAAAGTTGAATGTAAAAAAAAAAAAAACTTTTTGTTAAAAATGAAAAAAATTGATAACTTTATTTTAAATTATCCCAGACCGATGGTTCAACCATTCGTTTTAAAGGTATTGGCGAGCTCTTTTGAAAGATACCCATCATGAAAGTTGACTATCTCTATTACAAAAAGTATATATTCGTTTCATTTGGTTTAGTGCAGTCTATAGATGTTAAACTCTACTTACCTGCAATTTTCCCTATAGATGTAATGTATTTAAAAAATACTTTTGAATATCCCTGTACACGAACCCTTTGCTTCATATCAACGAAAATTTACTGTAGCATCCCTATATGATACACATTTAGGATACCGAGTTTGGAATTTCTGCTACTAATTGTTCTTGAGGTATGCT
The DNA here is from genome assembly GCA_963930645.1 of Salticus scenicus. NCBI lineage: Eukaryota > Metazoa > Arthropoda > Arachnida > Araneae > Salticidae > Salticus > Salticus scenicus. The sequence goes on from OZ005662.1 coordinate 155,844,906, forward strand.
GATAACAGACACACAGACGTCCACACAGGCAGACAGAGACACAGACCATTCGCTATAAACATGATTTTAGTATTGAAGGGACCTCAGAACATGTAACTATAACACAAACTCACGTTCGAAAATATGACCCTAAAACAATACTTTCTCGACCTTATGGGTAAGAGAAAGTAAAAAGAACTATTGTGAAAAAGTTATTTGTGTTAATTATTGCACTATAAATAGATAACTATAATTTAGTGAAAAAAAATATTAAATACCAGAATAACATATGATTTACGCTTTTAAGCTCTATTTTTTAATAATTTAACAAATATTCATATTATTTCAAAGTGAAAAAAAAAGTTTTAGTTTAAAGGAAAGTAATTGCTTTATGCGTAATATTTTTATAAATCAAACAAAGTAATAACTTAACGTTATCTTAAACATTTGATTTAAGAAATAAATAGCGTAAATCAAAGTAATTCATTTGCCCGAAGAAATTATTTTGCTTGAATTATTTTGCATTTGTTTTGAAACTTTCGATTTGCTGATAAGAAAGAAATTTAAATAATCTATGATGTTTTAACATCGTTAATCATCTTTTGGAATGGAAGAATTCTTTTATCGTTGAAATTGTGCCTAACTAAACAAAGTTAATTCTCCAAATAAATTTTAATTATTTAGATCCCATTGCATCATTATGTCACAAAATTTCTAAATATTCTTTAATAGCACGTGAATTGAATTAATTGTATTCATTCAGATATTATTCAGTATTGATATAGAATAATCAAGAAAGAAAGGCTAACGAGAACTTAAGAGATTTATTGATGAATAACAAATAAAATAGTTTATTTAAGTTTATGGTTTAATAAAATTTTATATTTAGCGCATGAAAATACTCTATAAAATAAGAAAAAAAAAATGTATTAAAAAAAATTTCTGGAAACTAAGTTACCAGAAAATATGCGTACGTAACAAAAGTCTCCGAACACTAGCAAAAATTCCTATGTAAAAAAAGTACACTTAATACAGTTTTGTTATATGAATCCTTGTCGAATCCTGTTCTTAGTCAGTGTAAGAACATGATTCGACAAGGATTTATTTAACAAAACTGAATTAAGTGTACATTTTTTTATAGGAATTTTTGCTAGTGTTCGGAGACTTTTGCTACCGACTGTATATTGCTGAAAAAATACGTTGACAGAAATGTTCCGTTATAGAACCATAGATATAGTAATAAGACATAGATTGGTCAGCGAGAGGGAAAAAGTGATACCTTTTTTCTCGGGAAAAGTTACTCTAATGGCTGTCTTTTCTCTAGTAAATTACACACAGGAATACACACGGATAATTTAGTAAATTAAATGTATGAATAATTTATTTAATAAAGATGAATGAAAAACTCCAGATACAGTTTCAAATTCATTTTTCTTTTTTTTTCCCTTTTTTCAATACTTTCTAATGGCTGGTTTTAGAATTTTTTTTCGGCATCAAAAATTTTTCTTCGATAACATGGGGATGATTACTTTTTACTGCAGTTATTTAAATTGGTCTTATTTATAAATACAAACATATATAATTTCTAAATATTATTTAAGCTATATATGTAAAAAAAGTTATCTTTTATTATTATTATCATTATTATATTACGATGGTTGGTGCATTTGGTTTGAATTAAATTATCAAACATGAATTATTCTGTGATTTGAAGCAGAATTCTCGTCTATATTTAGAAAAAAATCGTCTTCTTTTTTCTAAATGAACTATTAAGCAAGAAGTACTATATATACTTTTTATTCAGCACAGCAACAAATTGTTGCCACATCATCAACAAATGTCACCAAAATTATACACATTGACGACAAAACTGCCACCTTAAATATTTTTAGAAATCTTCTTTTTTTATTTTCTATTCGTATATCTGGTTATTCATATGTTCTATTCATATAACTGCACAAAAGTATATTTAAATATTTATAAAATTTAGGGAAAAGAAATTCTCTTAGAAATTGAAATCCGAACAATAATCCATTTAAAACAAGCTTTTAATTCCAATTTTTGTTATTTGTTCGCAAAATTTCGTTAATAGTTCAATAATTAAATTGCGCAGTTTTTTTTTTTTTTTTTTTTTTTTTTTTTACTGCACTGATATTTAATTTTTTTGTCTGATGAAGCACAATGCTTATTATTTTGATCCAAAACAACTGTTTATATATTTTTTAAATCTACGGTATTTTATTACTTTCGTCGTTTCTCAATACAGTAAAGCACCATTTATACGTCTCTCGTTTATACGTCTTTTCCATTTATACGTCTTTTTATTTAAGTCCCGATTCATTTCTATTCATTTTATTGTAAATTGTTTTTGTTTATATGTCGTTCAGTATTGGTTATACGTCTTTTTTTCCACTTTTCTAAAATGTGAAATATTTTTGGATCAGTCATTATTTTTTCGTTCTAATAAGGGAAACGTTCTAATAAGGGAAAAACAGGAAGGGTCGAAAATCCTTATCATAACTAGAGCTGAATATTGTGTTCTGTTTTGTTTGTTAATTAAAACCTTAAAATGTCGCGAAAGAGTAGAGCACTTTCATTGGAAGATAAAAATTGGAATTTTAAAAGAAATCGACAAAAGTGTGCATTTAAACAGAGAGAGAGAGAGAGAAAAAAAAAGTAATTAACACTCAAGATGTATTATATAATGTTCAAGATATGAAAAATATATAATTAATACTCAAGTCATGAATTAATGGTATGGTTTTTCTCACTCATTATGATAAATTCAACTATTATCTGCTAATATAAATTCTACTATAAAGTAATTTACCAGTTACTGTCTTAAAAAACTTTATTAGTTAGTATTTTGACATAAATTTTGCTTCCGTGCCATTAAAGTTGTATTAATCAAAATTTTCAAATTTCGATTATATGTCTTTTCATTTATACGTCCTTTTACATCAGTCCCTTCAAAGAGTATAAACGGTGCTTTACTGTATTAGTTTCATGTCAGTAAAATCCTTTCTTGTTTAATTTATATGTTTAGATTAATTACCAAACTTAAGCTTTTCTATCCTTGTTGGAATTAGTATTAATAATTTTATTTAAGTCCCGATTCCTTTCTACTCATTTTATTGTAAATTTTTTTCGTTTGTACTGTAAGCCGTTCAGTATTGGTTATACGTCTTTTTTCCACTTTTCTAAAAGGTGAAAATTTTTTGGATCAGTCATTATTTTTTCGTTCTAATAAGGGAAACTTTTCCTAGAAAACATCTTATATGATGGAACACAGGAAGGGTCGAAAATGCTTATCATAACTAGAACTGAATATTGTGTTTTTTGTTTTGTTTGTTAATTAAAACCTTAAAACGTCGCGAAACCGTAGAGCACTTTCATTGAAAGAAAAAAATTGGAATTTTAAAAGAAATCGACAAAAGTGTGCATTTAAACAGAGAGAAAAAAAGTAATATAATTAACACTTAAGATGTATTATATAATATTCAAAATATGGAAAATATAATTAATACTCAAGTCATGAATTAATGGTATGGTTTTTCTCACTCTTTACGATAAATTATTTTTATTTTTTTCTTGTTATTTATTTAACTATTATCTGCAAATATAAATTCTACTATAAAGTAATTTACTAGCTACTGGTTTTAAAAAAACTTTATTAGTTAGAGTTTTGACATAAATTTTGCTTCCGTGCCATTAAAGTTGTATTAATCAAAATTTTAGTTTTTCAAATTTCGATCATACGTCTTTTCATTTATTTTTTTATATCATTTATTTTTTCCTTTTACGTCAGTCCTTGAAAGACGTATAAACGGTGCTTTACTGTTTCATGTCAATAAAATCCTTTCTTGTTTAATTTATATGTTTAGATTAATTACCAAACTTAAGCTTTTCTATTCTTGTCGGAATTAGTATTAATAAGACAAAAACGCATAGACATTTTGTGCTTAAATTATATTAAAGGGTTTGGACTGATTTTGCATAAAAGTGTTGAGATATGCAGAAAAAGTATGTAGCGTGCATTCATAACATGTTTGTTTCCCATTTTGTACTTTTTGGACCACGAAATAATAACATATGTAGTCAAACTGGAATTTTGTTTAATAATTTTTGAAGCATTTATTTTGTTATTTAGGATAGCTATAATAGATTTTAACAATAAAATAAAAATTCAGTGTATAACAACCACACGTTCCATTACTTGCTACTACATATAAATTCTTTTTGAATATAGAGCAGTGAGGAGACATAAAATTAACCTAACCATTCAAACGCATAACAGTTTTCCTGTAGTAGAAAACCAATACACATATTGTAAAGACATATAGAAGAAACTTTATACAGCGAGTTTAAAGAAAATCGGTAGAACCGTTTTGTTAAAACAACAATTTACAAGATCTAAAACTTAATTAATTAATCAAAACGCCTACAATTTTTCCAGTTGTAAGAAAGTGATGCACGCAAAAGAATACCTAAACGAAAGAGTTATCTTCTTTTTCAGGAAAATTAGCAGTTGCCTGGAACAAAATATAACAGAAACCCGGTTTTCTAAGAAATTTCTTGAATGATTTTGATAAAAAAAAAATTATAGTTAGGTGTTTGAGACGATAATTTGATCTAAATTTTTTTTGTTTTTTAATGCAAAGAAAATTAGCTTCCACTGGTAATCCGCACACTGCCCGAGGCAAACAAATAAGAAATATATTTTTGAAAATAAATCGATTTATTTACATTACGAATTATTTCTACAATGGTATCAAATGAGCTCAGTCATCCAGTGGCTTTATATAATAATAATAATAATAATAATAATAATTGCGAATGTAATCAGTATCAAAGGTACGTAATTTTCTTGTATCAGTTTCATATTCGATTACGATCTTCTTGGGTGGGGCAAAAATAACTTTTAGGTTAAGTGTAAAAAGAAACTATGTCTACTTAACTAAAATCTATTACTTTTTCCCCTCCCAAAACCATCTTCTAGAACACGGAAGGCATGCTGACACGAAAACTATAGTGGAAACTAAGTAGTGCATGGGAAAATTTGCACATGCTGTCGGAAAACTATCTGATGCATAAATAAAATAAGTATGTGAATATTTATATAAAAATAATGTAACTTTTACGTCGAAAAATAAGTTAAGCTAAAAACTCAAAATTTAAATTTAAATTTGAATCGATGGTTTTAAATTATTGAGTTTATATCAATATTAACAATGAATAATTTCAAATATTTTTATTTCAATCGAATGAGATCGATTTTTAAATTATTTGGTGGGCGTGCACATTGACCAAAAAAAAAATAATAATAATAATAATAATAATAATCTACTGTTTTTCTTTTTCTCTCCCACCTCCCTTATTTTTTCCAACTAGGGGCCTACTGAGGTCTGTGTGATAAAGAATATCAACTCTCGTTTTCCCAAGATCAAGGCGTTACTGAAGAAAAATTGCTTTCAGGTGGCGCTTGGCACGTATTGCGAAAATCACCAGCATTGCGCCTTTTTTGTATCGTTTAGAACAAATCGTCATGCAACATTCCACTGGTTGCGTTTGCTATCATTGGCGAATTAGCGCATTTTTTTGAATGAGGCCGTCTTAACTAAATTTCAACTACAAAATGGGGTCAAACTGACCCGATCTTTGGAAAGCGAGGATTAAATAGATAGCAAAGAGTATTGTATAATCGTTACCCTAACATCACACTTATCTATAATACATCCTGAAGATGTCCAGAGGACGTCCACAGATATCATTAACATCCATAGGGCCTTCTAATGATGTCGTTTGGAGAAGATGTGTTGTTAGGGATAATTTGATTAGTATCCGCATTAGCAAATCCACGAACAAGTGTCGCAAAAATTACAGACATGGATAGCAAGTTTGTCACCTGAAATGCATTTACTAATAAACAATACTGAAATACAATACAATTGAATTTTTCTTCTTTCTCTTTACTCGTATTAAAAAGAAGAAGAAGAAGAAGCCGTTAATGAAATGTAAATTACATTAAAATATTTAAGTTTCATTATGTTGGTCAGAAATGTGATTAATTAAAAAAAAAAAAAAAAAAACTAAGCCTATTTTTGTTGCCTAGATAATAGATATAAAATTCTGCTCAAAACAGAAGTTGATTTAGTATTATTCTTCCGCATAAAGGCATAGAGTAACAGTGTTTCATTCCCTACCATTGGTTACTACCATCGGTTCCCTACCATCGGTTCTTAAAATTTCTTTGGTATATCTTCAGTACAGGAGTCCCTTGGCGGCTTTTAAATTTTTGTTATCGTTTTGGCGATGGATTAAAATGGCTATCGCAATTGCATAAGTAAAGATCTTGGCGAGAAACGCCAGAACTACTTCGGTGCCAAATTTCAAATTTCGTCAAGAAATTCTATACATTAGAGATAGTCATCGGTTTGGTTAAAAGATACTTTATTGGTTAACATGATGTACGTTTAAAAATACAGAGTCTATAAAATCATTTGATCTCAATTCAATTTTAAATACTTTAACAGAGTGAATATATATATCTTTTAATTTGAAAATTTACAATTGGATAGTAAATGAAAATTTACATATTTATTCATATAAAGTTCTTCAAAAAGAGCATTTTCCTTGATTACGAAATAAAAATCTTAAAGGGACAGACTACTTAAAAAAAAAAAAAAAAAAAAAAAAAGATGGAATTTTTGATTAACTTTCAGAATTTCTTATATATATATAAAAGAATGTATGCATGTACAAAGAATTTTTTTTTTTTTTTTGTGTGTGTGTTAACTAGTATGACATAACTCTATTGATTAAAAATATTATTTTGGTTTATTTTAAAATAGAAAATTATTTTATTGCAGATTATTTTTAAAAAAATTCAAGGGTACTTTCTCACTGCGCACAGGATATCTCAATTACGAACAACTTCTTTCATCCTTATAATTTTTACATTAAATGGAACAAAACATTCAAATTAAGAATCTGAACTAAAATATTTTAATTATTTTATTAATATAGAATTTAATTAATAATTATATTTGAAATATGAAATTACCATTAAAATTTTTATATTTCAACAATCTTTTATTATTATTATTATTATTATTGAACAGAACTTATTTTTAGTTCATTTTATTCATTATGTCAAAATGTATGTTTGAGAAAAATTTTAAGTTTATATCTCAAATACTTTTTGAAATATGCGCGTAGTGAGAAAGCACCCTTGACAGTGGCGGATCTAAGGGGGGGGGAAGTCCCCCCTCCCAAAAAAAGCACTGACATTCACAACTGAATATTACAATTGTAAATTTTTCATTTATCTGTACTAACATCTTGAAAAATCTTAGCCCCCCCCCCTTTCCCCATCCAAAAGTTAAGTTCTGTATCCGCCACTGACCCTTGAATTTTATAAAAAATAATCTGCAACAAAATAATTTTCTATTTTAAAGTAAAGCAAAATAATACTTTCAATCAATAGAGTAATGTCATACTAGTTAACACACACACACACACACACACACACACACACACACACACAAAATGTTTGTACTTGCATTTATTTATTTATTTATTTTTTTTTTAATTCTGAAAGTTGATTAAAAACTTCTTCATTTTCAAATTTCTAAAAGTCGTCTGTCCCCTTAAAGTTTCATTTATTGTAAAATACTTGATTTAGTTTGATAATACAATCGAATAGTCATACAATTCTCAAAACCACAAATTGAGAAAAAGAATTTGCATAATTTGCTAACTCATCTTTGTATTCTGCCCACGCTTTTTCCTAAATGACACATATCTCCGAGTTACAAAAGACATTCCCCCAAGATACACATCCAATGTTTCCAATCATTTCCGCCAGAAGCAAAATGCTCCAAATCACAGAACTTGAAATCGATAGCAGAATAACACATAGCGCATGGCTAGTGGAAATACCGTCACCGCCCATTGAATTCCTTATTTACTCCGGTTGTCAACAGCATTGTTTAGAATTCTTAAAGAGACACAATAAAGAAGGAGAATACAAGAATCCTTTTGTCCTAAAGTTATTTAAATTTTAGTGGGCTATTTTTCAGATTTACGCTATTACAAAGTATTTATTTTAATGAATTCGAGAATTAATTTTAAAATGATATACAGTAACCGCCGCTTAATAAATTCACTGATTAATAAAATCAGCCGCTTAATCTGATCAAATTGCCAGGACCGGAATCAAATCAATACAAACTACTTTCAAAACCGCCGCTTAATAAAATCAGCATCGCCGGTTAATAAACTCAAAAAGATCTCCTGAGCAGCCAAAAATATCATTTAAGCACGCTAATTTTATTATTATTATTTACATTGATTTTTTTTTCCCTTTTTTTTTCCTTTTTTTTTTTTTTCTTTCTTTTCTGAAATAGAAAAAGCAATTAAAACACAACAAACCCTCCGTTATCACTCATTGTCGAAGATTTTGCACTTGCAGCACAGTTACAAATTAAACACGCCCCATAACTTATCTCCTTAACAATTTGAAAGAACGTATTCTTCAAAGCGCAGTAATAAGTTACAAATTTGATTTGAAAAGATATATTTTTTTTCTTTCTAATTATTAAAGGGCAATTTCTAGTTCTTATTTTGAAATTACTATAATTCATGAGGTTTAAACGGAAAGATTTTAAATTTATAAGAACAGCGTGAACTTTTGGTAAAGTAATGATAATTTTCCTCAAACAAAAGTGCATGGGAACTTAGAATGCGTTTAATTTACTTACATCGAAGAACCAGTTAATTAATTATCTATCAAAAATTAATTAATACTGTTTACTAATTTCCTTATTCGCTACCTCTTAAAGTTTCTTTTCAAATTCAGGGAAGTAATACCTTTACTCTCTAAGGGCAGGAACGTTCGCCGGATATACAAAATCAGCCGCTTAATAAAAACACTTTGGCTCAGAACGAATGTGATTTTATTAAGCGGCGAGAACTGTATTAAACATTTTATTTATTTTAAATTGTCTATAACAATTGGTTAAGACACATTTATTTAAAAAGATATAAGTACTAAAATACAAGTTAAGAATAAGTTAAAACACATAAAACACAAACGTTTTGTGCTATTTTCTTATCACCTCATCAGTATGTATAACATTTTCCAAGCAACAACTTACAACTGCATAAACAAGTAGTTTAAAAGAGGAATGCGTATATTGTTTATCGGCATGCTTGCGTTTATTTATTTATTTATTTTTTATTTATATGCGTGTATTTATTTATTAGGACGGAAACGGCTGTTGCTTTCAATCTAAAAAAAAAAAAAGACGTTGTTTACATTTCACTGGGCCTCTTTAAATATAGCAAGGAAAAAAAAATCTGGATGAAATACTTTCATTTTGATTTACTTTTGGACAGTGATGCCAGATTGGGGATTTTGTCCCCATTTTGGAGAATTTTGTGGCTTCTGGGGACAATTTTGGGAAACAAATGTTTGTGGGGACTGTTTTGGGGACAAATCTGGGGAGTTCTTCAACTTTCTGTCAATGTTGGCAGCGTAATGATTTATCCCTACGACTAGAGACTTTCAATAGCTTTATTGTTACTTGGGGATTTTTTTCAAAAATTGCCTTCTTTTGGGGAAAAATCTGAGGTCAAATAAAAAAAAATCTGCTTGATATTTTTTAATTTTATTTAATTTTATTTATTTATTTATTTATTTATTTGAAAAATCTTTTATTTTCCCTTTTTAGTAAAATCAAGTTGGGGATTTTTTCGAAAAAACCCCTGATTTGGGGAAATTTTAAGACCTGCTTGGAGAAATAATTTTCGATCATCTGGCATCACTGCTTTTGGAAGGATACCATATTTTCATTTTCTCTCTCTGTCTCTCTGTGTGCGTCTATGGAGGGTTCCTCCAAATAACTGATGTATCTTTTGAAAATGCTCATTTTTCGATGATTTATATTTCTTTAACTATTAGCAGGGCCCGACTTAGACTACCTGGAGCCCCGGGGCAAGCCTATTCTGAGGATCCCTTGCAGTGGCATAAGAGCTCTTTAGGTTGCAGAATTTCTGCATACGCGTGTAGGGGGGGGCCCCTTCCAGAAGGGGGGGGTCCAGGGCATTTGCCCCGTATGCCCTGCCGTTAGTCAGGGCCTGACTATTAGCTTGAAATTAGTAAAAATCTACATCTTCTAATACGATGAATTTAAATTCTTAACAAACAATAAGTTGAATTTGTAATAAATGAGAAGAAAGCATGGACAAGGTTCCCATTTGTCCTAACATTCTCAGTGACATAATTACCATTCTTTATGAATAGAATTTTTTATAACAAACTTCTACCACTAACGGTGGTATTCACCAATAAATTCAACTCCCAGCTGAACACGAAAAACGAAAACTTGAAAAGCGTATAAAACCAGAGTTCAACTGTTTAGCAAAATTACACGCTTGGCAACTGCCATCTAGCCGTATTGTTATTATCAGATCTTTTAGCTGAAAATAACCAATCAAAAATTGTATGAAAACTTTAATGCTAGACGGCAGAAGCAATGTGCCAAATTTTCTTGGAAAGCCTTTAGACGCTTTTCAAGTTTTTGCGTTGAACCGGGAGTTGAAGTTAAAGTGAATAAGATCATAAATAATCCAGGTCCGCGGTGAAGTTTTTTTTCTTCAGTGTGATGTGTTTTTTACTGATACATTTTTGGATATTAATTACGAAAAAAAAAATATGCAAAATTTTTTATCATGTACAGTGTTGACAGAAAATGGGATTTTTTGATAGAAATGAACTTAAAACTGCACTTTCTCAACATCCATCTCAGTTATTTCTCGGAAAATCTAAGCGATGTGAATGAAGAACAAGGACAGCGATTTTATGAAGACATCAAAGAAATAGAAATCAGCTATCATGGTCAGGTTATTATTGGATGTTGCATAGAGAGTGCCCTCAAACCGAGCACAACAGAAAACATTCTAAACGGAACTTCCATGTAAGGAAATAAAGACGTTTAAAGGATAATCTGTAAATATTAGCCTATTTTAATGAATTTCATATACAAAAGAGTTTCATTTCTGTTATAGCCTCTGTGTCAGTTCTTCAGATCCTCTTCCTTATTTTTTGAAAACTCTTATGTGATAGGGAAAAAGACAAGCACTTCTGAATTCAGCATATATATATATATATACATATAAATAAATAAATAAAGTAGTTAATAATAATAATAATAAATTAATTAAATTAATTAATTAATTGAAAGTACGATTTTGCTAGCCTGCGTAATACTAAGATTAGTAATAAAAAAATCTTTCCATTAAATAGAGATAGAAAATAAGGTTACATAGGAATCCTGTAAATCGGGGGGCTACTGTATTTTTAAAAGTTTAATTCTGTTTAAACATATACATACTTGCCAACCATCTCATTATGAACCGTACAATTTTTAGTACCCGCCATTTTTACACACCAATAATTTTTTAGAGTAATTTTCGACTTATTTAATGGTAACAACATTTGGAGAGAATAACTCTAAAAATATAGTGGTGTGAGAAAAGGGGCTTTCTTTCAGGGGGCGTTAACAATTGTACGGTTATTAATAAGATGGGTGGCGAGTATGCTTATAAATGGTCGCTCATAACGAAAAATCACATGTAATTTTAAAGAAACTTCTATAAAATACAACAGTGCATGCTTATTTTCCTGCCTGAATTAGAGTTAAACATTTAGTTTGTATTCAGTTGCCTTTATCCTACTGTATCATAATACTGTTATGCGAAGGTTCAGGTTCAAATTTGTAAATTAGTCTATTTCATCAATTGAATGTAGTGTAAATGCAAAATGCTGTCCGCGGCAGATTGGTCTCCCAGATCAATGGATTTGTCTTCCGTGACTTCAGCTGTCTAAGGTAACGGAAAAGGACAAGTGTATGAGACTGAATTAGCTGACATAGATTCTATGTCATGTCATTTTCAATGCTTATTCAAGAATGACATTTAACATACTGCTGAATATGCAACGTGAAGATTTAATATTATATACGTGATATAACTAAGATGCCTTGATATAACTAGTAATGGCTATATCAAGTATTGATGATAACATATATATTAATTACGCGTTTTTACATATTTTGATTTTATTGCGTTCATTAGTTAATTATACAATTAGTAGTTTAAATTTTGCTATATTAAGATAGCGCTTTAATCAGTATCGCCAAATTTTAAGATTCTTTTATTCAACTAGCACCAATAATTTTGAGAAGTGATATTTGATAGACATAATGGATGAATAACCTTCGAAGTCATCGGGCAATCTTTACAGTTAAAATTTAGTGATGGATATTAAATAACACAGTCCCTAAATTTAACAACAGCAACTGAGGAGTAAAATTAAATAGGACCGGCAAAGGGTTAAGTTGCAAGCCTCTGTTATGAAAGAAGCATGCATAATTGCAGTAAAAAAAATCTAAAAATCTGAACAACCATGGGTTTCTTTGCAAAGATTATTTTTTCTTATATATTTATTATATGGAACGGATATAATAAATCTCCTTGATCGCACTATATACAAGAAAAAAAGTCAATAAAAATTTAAATTATATGAAATGAACAATCAATGTATATAAATTATGGGAACTTAGCATAAAACTTAGACGACGCATTCTCCATTCAGGTTTTGTTTAATATTTAACTATCACGTTAATTTCTTTATCCCGCGAAAAAACACAGAATTTATTTGTTACTAATCTGTAAAGGAGAAAATATATTTAAAAAATAAAGCATTTTTATTTCGTGAAAAATTTTAGAGTGTTATCTATAATAATAATGACAATTCGCATAAATATAGGGTGGCACGGAGCTAACTGACATTTTTTACTTGTCATACTTTTCAGCTTGTCATTTGTACAGAAGAAGGGAAAAAATAAGTAAAAGTGTCTGTAAATACGACCAAGTATGCCCTTAATTTTCCATCGATTGCAAGATTGCTTTTTGAAAACTACCTCAAGTAGAATGGCCTCCGTTTACGTCAATGCATTGCTGCAAACGTTTCTAGAAATTGTTGTACACGTGCTTCCGTAGGTCCTTATCAATGGCTGCAATTTCATCACGAATAACTTGCTTGACGGTACCAGCATTACATTTATTATCATCTATGACAAAACTGCAGCCATTGGTGAGGACTAAAACTCCTACATTGATAGTCTGACGCATCCGCCATTTTCTAGCCCACAAGACCGGCTGACGATTTATTATTCGTGGTTTTTCGGCAATAAATTGCACGAATAACTCCAGAAAAGGGCACTGCCTGTTTATATTTTCTTCTGATCCCGAAAGAAGGAAAAAGTGGATTATATATTGCAGATGTAACTCGTGGATACCCGGAGCAGGAGCACAACTTTGTAGCGTAAGGTTTCCCTTATTTTAACCTATTTCACTTTATTTTCAAAGTTGCTTGAAAAATTTAATATGAATATACCGTTTTTTAAGATATTGTTTTTAAATTCTTTTAAAATTAATTTTAAAATTACATTTCTTTTAACGTGAAGGGTTGCAGTTTTGAGAATGTTGGCGATGTTCTTAAAATTGCCAACTTGTTTGTTTCGTGAAAAGAAGTACTAGCTCACTTGATCTGTATAGAAGTTCAAATGCGATAACAACGCTTATCAGGTAACCTAGCTTTTTCCACCGCCAACACTTTCCCAGACGGGCTAGAAAATGGCGGACACTGCGCCAGCTCTTATCATATAGGAGTCTTAGTGAGGACCTATGAAGGCACGCGTTTGACAACTTCAAAGAAACGTTTGCAACAATGCATTGATGTAAACGGAGGCTATCTGCTTCATGTAGTTAAGAGAAAAAACTTGTAATCGATAGTAAATAAATGACATAACTTCGTCGCATTTATAGCCACTATTACTGATTCCCCCCCCCCCCCTGCTTGCGAGTAAAATACATGACAAATTGAAAAATGTCAGTTTGTTCCACGTCACCCTTTATATACATCATGTTGCCTAAAATGTTAATTTTAAAAAAATGGATTATTCTGCTATATCGCTTTTCTTTTTAACTACTGATAATTGAAAAATTCAAATTTTGACAAAATAATGCAATAAAATCTGTTAATAAAATTTTAATATTAGCTATTCGAAACCCATGTGCAATGCGTGATTTATTTTATTTTATTTTGTAAATTTTCTATTTTTCTCGTTAAAATGCTAGAAATTTTTAAAAATTTACTTTTTTCTCTCCTTAAAATGGTTGAGACAGTTTTATCAAATGCATCTGAATTTTTTCTCTCTGACACGTATGGCTTAAATACCGTAAAACAATTTTTACGGGCAGATTTTCTCTATATTGAAAACTATTAACATCAAATCTTCTAGCCGGCCATGATGAAAATTTTCACAAACTGGCAGTATCTTTTCTCTTTGGGGAAAAATTATTGAAATTTCAGTTTTGATCCAAATTTAATAAAATTTCAGTAATAAAGAAAATTTCAGTTTTGACCCCCTTCTACTAATACTTTAGGAATTAGTCTGGAAATCTGCAGAGTAAATCAAAGTTCTCCATATTCATATCTGAAAACTTCTTTATATTAAAGACAAACTCGTGAGAGTTAAAGAAATTCTTAGTTTTTTGGAGGGTAACTGTTCCTAGCCTTTCAGCTGAACTGTTTCAGATATTTTTGCGTCTGCGATTGAAAACCATTCTTGTTGAAAGCCGTTTGCATAATAATGCATTTTTGTCTTTTGTTAAGTTTTTGTGTGCTCTTGAATTAAATACTGTATTACTTAGGTAGCCAAATTTTACACTTTTTGGCTTCCATTAATTTTCAATAGAAAACTTTTGTAAATTTTTGTAACAGTTTTCATATATTAAAACATCTACTTACTTAAAGTGGTATATATACAAAGGGAATTCCATAAAAACTGAGAGTTATTTTTTTTACGTAGTGGCAACACCACGAAACTAAAAAATAGAAGTGCAGGCGATTTTTTCAAACTGCTAACTGTACGTTTATACAAAATTCTAAACGAAGCAGACGATATTATTTTCCTATTTCCGTGCTTGTTTAAAGAACTGTTTTATTTGCCCTACAGCAATGGAGATGAGTGATTCAGAGTGAATGGAAACAGATGCTTCAAAATGATCCAAATCTCCTAAAGACTGTAATAACAGATGATGAAACTTGGGTGCATCATTATGATGCCCTTACCAAGTCCAAAACAAGTGTATGGAAACATACTGATTCTCCGCCTCCGAAAAAAATCCGAGAAATCAAATCTGCTGGAAAGGTCATGATGATTATTTTCTTTGATCATAAAGGTGTAATCTATCAGCATGCTGTGCCTACAAAAACTACTGTGAATGGTGAATATTATGTTTCAGTTTTGAAAATTTTGCGACAACACATATCGAGAAAGCGTTATGAACTGGTAGGTAATTGGACATCACGATAATGCTCGCCCGCATGTCGCTACTTCTGTTCAGCAATATCCTAGTAAATGCAATATTAAAATCATGCCACATCCCCCTTACAGTCCATATCTCGCACCATGCGATTTCTGGCTGTTTCCGACGTTGAAGGAGAAGATCCGTGGCAGAAAATTTAATACAGATTCTGAAGTTATTTCAGCAGTGGAGGGATCTTTGAAGTAGCTTCCAGAAAAGGGCTTCTCTACATGTTTTGAAAAGTGGGTTGAACGACGGGACCGTTGCATATCATCTGACGGAAGGTATTTTGAAAAAGAATGATGTATTTTTTGCTGTAAATATATTTCTTGATTTTTTATGATTTTACTCTCAGTTTTTATGGAATGCCCTTTGTATATATATAATTTAAATTGAAAATAAATGACAAATTTAATTTACTTAAAATAGGCGCATAAAGCAGCACTGAATTTATATACAAAAAGATAAATTATTAAATTTAAATTGTGATAAGTGAAAGTGAAAGTGAAAGTGAAAGTGAAATGTATAAAAACCAAAATAAATTCATTTACAGTGGTAATAAACATGAAAAGTGTTAATTAGACCATAGCATCCTAAACTAGATGCCTGTCGCGTTGCTCGGAAACTTGGCAACAGTTGAAACGGTAGACAGCACCACCTGATGCAAATTGCGCGACTTTTTTATTCAACAGCCATCAAAAATTTTAAGAAGTGGATATGATATACATAAAAGGCGAATAGAATCGAAGAAACGTCGATTATATATAACATATATCCCTTCTTAAAATTATTGGTGACAGTTGAATAAAAAAGTCGCGCAATTTGTACTAGGTGGCGCTGTCTACCATTGCCAAGTTTCCGAGCCACGCGACAGGCATCTAGTTTAGGAGGCTATGATTCAACAAAGCAGTGACTTCTTCATCAGCAGATGGGAACACAGCCATTAAAAATCTATGTACCCAGGCAAAAAAATCAGCAAAAATCCTGTAAAAGTTTTTTCAGAAAAAATGCAGGTATTTTGAACTTTCCTGTAGGAAATCTGTAAGTATTTCGGACTTTCTAAAACAAACCTGTGTGAAACCTTTAAAAAAACCCTGAATATTTGCAGAAGGAAACCCTCTGTTTTTATTTTTTTTTTTAAATACCTGTGGAAATTTTTAAAATACCTGCAAATTTTATAGAAAGTCCGAAATACCTGCAGTATACCTACAGATTTTTGGCTGATTTTTTTTTTACTGGGATCCGAACTATATAATCCCATATTAGGCTTACATAGTTTTTTAATGGCAGTGTTCCCACCTGCTGGTGAATAAGACACAGCTTTGTTGAAAATTTGGCTTGGATAGTGCTGGAATTAACCCTTTTCTTGTTTATTAACACTGTTAAAATAATTTGTTTTGGTTTTTTATACATTCCACTTTCATTTTCACTTATCGTAATTTAAATTTAATAATTTATAAATATATATACACTAAGCGACAAAAAAAAAAAAAAAAAAAAAAAAAAAAAAGCCGCACTGCAGAAAAAATGACTTATACCTTTGTTATTCGTAATAACTTTAAAATTAATGTTTGAAACAAATGAAACTCTCTTATTTGCGTAATACCAAAGGGAAGAAATGATACCTATGTACATTTCGATTTAATGATTTGCATTATTGCACACTACGAAGTAATTTTTAAAAATCTGCATAAAAAATTCTTTTTGAACACAATGCAATAAACATACACTTTGTATTCGGTTATGATTTATTAAATGAAATAAACAAGTTATATTTTAATATATGAAATAAAACTACTTTTTTGTTAGATCTAAGCAATTTTTTATTAAAAATATGTATTTTGCATTGGGTTAATTCCACCTTTATATGGAATTACTGCTTTAATGCGCAATGGCATAGTATTATACAGTGTTTTAATATAAATCTCAGAAATTTCAACGTGCAAAATATCACAAATAATTTTTTCTAGTTCAGGCAGAGTTATAGGCTACAAATTTCGAATCCTCTCCCCTCTCCCCCGCTCTTTTATTGACGAAACATTTTCGAGAGTATCGCGATTAGGACTATTCTCATGTCTGGTAAAGAAGAAATTTTACTATATCTTTTGTGGGATTTAACTTAAAGTGAAGAAAGATATGATTACTTACAGAATTATAGGTTCTCATTGGAATGTATAGGAAATTTTGACAATTTGAAGTAATAAACTGACCACAGACGCCGCATAGTAAGGTGCATTTTCAGCGTAAAATGCTGTTTACGGAAATGTCCAAGATACCTCCAAAATAGTCGGTCAGGCAACGCTTTTATGAAGATTGTGTTTTATTTCGAGTTAATTGATCCCTTGAGCATAATAATTTGTCCGACTGTTTGAAAAGTTATGCACCTCCGTACCATAATGTACGGAGATTGTGTCACTGTTTTAAATGTGTGATTTTCATTAAGTCGGTCACATTTTCGTTGTCAGTTCCGCTTGTTTTCTTTAGCTCGAAATAAGTTAAACTTGACTCATCAAAGAGAAACAGTTTAGCCCAAAAATTAACTAATCATTTTTTATTTTTTTTAGCCATCTGAGGTCATGGTTTCCTAATTTTTTTCACTAAGAATGGAATTTTTTCAAATTTTCTGTTATTTAAACCTGCTTTGTTTAATAGTTGCTGTACTGTAGTTAAAGAAATTATGCTGCTAAACACTTTTTCTGAATCTCTTTTATGTTCTAAATGTACTACAAACCGATTTTATAAGAAATGGCTTTTTAACTTACGGTCATCTCGCTTGGATGAGCAACATGGCCGCCATAAACCAAATTTCCAGTTTAAACGACCAAAAAACGTTATAACTTGCTAAAAACCGTTTTACCAATATTTCGTTAGCATTTAATTATTTTACCATCTCACGTAATAAAATATTTTTTGATTTTCATTCAAAAATTAATACTTTTTGTGGCATCGTTAACTGCCTTATTCTTATCGTTTTTGAAATAATTTCTAAAATTGCAATTTTCCTGACTATTGTATTTTGTTTTTAACAGTGGACTGAGTACTAATGTGTATGTAGTGGACAACATAATAAAATCTGTTCGAAAATTTGCTTTTTAAACGATAAATTTGGCGGTTGTAGAAAGCGAAAAGGAAAATATCCAAGTGCGGCTTTTTTTTTTTTTGTCGCTTAGTGTATATATATACACACAGGGGTAGAAATTAAAAAAATTAAGTTACTGGTTTGCAGGACCAGCAATTTTCCAGATTTCACTGGTCGGCTCTTTCATTCTATTATATATTTAAGAATATTTAAAAATTTGTAAACTATTTGTTTTACTAAGACTTACTTTGTTTTTAAATAGGTCTAATGCCTCGACCCTACCCATCCGCTCCTCGATGTCTTTTCTAGTCAATTTTGTCCTTTTATTACTTCCGGTGTGAGCCTTTTTTTTTTTTTTTTAACACACTTGACATTGTGAGTTTTTTTTTTGGTTTTCGTCCCATGCTATTTCTATGGGTTTTTTAGCCCCCCCCCCCTTCTTTTTCAACATTCTACAGTTTGTTTATAAATAGGTTTGTTTGTTATTAGTCAATTATGATAATTTCTTTTATAAATTAATTAAAAAATACAAATGAAATCTTATATAAATCAAAAATTTATTTTTTAATAAACGAGCTTAATGTCATGTATTTACTATTAAGAATTAAAAGTATAAAAGATTATAAGTGAAATTAAGTGAAAAATTATAGGGAATAGGCGAAACTGACAATTACAAAAAAGTAAGCTTGCTTTTCTTATAATATACTATTCTGTGACAGATTTACGGGCAATATTAGAGAAAAGTTAAAAAAAAAAAAAAAAAAATTGAAAAGCTTTATTGGTCTAGTCATAGCCTCCTAAACTAGATGCCTGTCGCGTGGCTCATAAACTTGGCAACAGTTGAAGCGGTAGACAGCACCACCTGGTACAGATTGCGTGACATTTTTATTCATCTGTCACCAATAATTTTAAGAAGTGATATATGATATATATAATCGACGTTCCTTCGATACTATTCGCCTTTTTTGTATATCATATCCCACTTTTAAAATTGTTTGGTGGCTGTTGAATAAAAAAGTCGCGCAATCTGTACCAGGCGGCGCTGTATACCGCTTCAACTGTTGCCAAGCTTCCGAGCCACGCGACAGGCATCTAATTAAGGAGGCTATGGTCTGGTGGACCACTAGAATTCATATTTTGCTGGTTCATTGAATATTTTTGTGGTCTCAGACCAACAAACCGCTGTTAAATTCGAGTCTTGTATATATATATATATATATATATATAGTATATGAATTTAATTATCAATGAAATTGCTCCTTTGTAGAGCATTTATCGATTAATCGTTACTAGTCTAGTTATTATTTTACTTAGTAGAATTGTTCTGATGGGAACTTGTTAATTGCTACTCTCTCAGTTTGAAGTCAAATGATATGTGGATAATTTTTATAATTTTTTAACTTTATTCACTGCAGGTTTGTGATAATAATTTATTTCATTTCTCTTTAACCCGTTAGTAGTCGCTATAAACAGCGCCACCTATTACAGATTGCGCACTTTTTATTTAACAGCCACCAATAATTTTAAGAAGTGATGTGACGGACGTTTCTTCGATTTTATTCGCGTTTTATGTATATCAAATGTCCCTTCTAAAAATTGTTGGTGGCTATTGAATAAAAAAATCTGGTTGCACTAAAAGATGGGCGGCAAATCGACCAACTAGCGACTACTAACGGGTTAAATTTGGTTTTATCGCAAGATAGAAACGTGAACTGTATTTTTGGCTTGAATTAGCTATACAGTTTTCCGAAATCTTGCGATTTCTTTGTTCGTAGAAGCGCAAGTTTTCTGAAAAGCGAACACTTTGATTTTTGAGCATTTCTTATTGCAATTTTCATTTCCAGTCATCCTTTTTCATATTTTTACTTTCTTCTATATGTAATATAGAGAAAGTATTGGATTCATGAAAATTTTCGAACTCCGGGTTCCGATGGATTTACACGTTTGGTCATGTCCTGAACACGATTTGATAGTTTTTCGAAAATGTTTGTCTGTGTGTGTGTCTGTCTGTGTGTGTGTCTGTCTGTGTGTGTGTATCACGAATTTTGTGGACGCTGTATCTCACGAACCAATGAACGAAATTTAACCAAACTTGGTATTTAGTTGAACCTTGACATAAATTGATGCTGATTAGATTTGGGGATCATTCGCTCAACAGGTAGCTTTGTAATCGCATTTTTTCTAAATTTTTAACATGGCAGTATAGGACAAAATTTCGTATAAATGTACATAATGAGAGTTATTTTTAACTTGTGATTGTAAAATTAATATGAATTATTGATAATACTAGTAGTTAACTAGGAAAAAATTTTGTGCATGTGGGGGCATCGCTTCCCCCCTGGGGGAGTAAATTTTCAAGATGGGTATCTTTCGAAAAGTCTCGTGAATACCTTTGAAACGAATGGTTGAACTATAGATCTGTGATAATTTAAAACAAAGTTATCAGTTCAGATATATTTATTCCACTTTTTTATATATGCTGCTTTTATAATTATGAAAAAGTAATAAATAACTTTCAGCATATCAATTTTATAAACTTTAATAAATTTTAAATCCAACGTTTCGGCTAAATTCCTTCATTAGCCTTCCTCAGGGAAGAATGATGTTAAAAAACACATAAACATAGAAAATTTAAGTACATGATACCACAATTACAACTTCAAAACATTTAACAGATGATTACACAAATTGTAAAAATATACTATATACATTTTTAAAAATATGCTAAAACACTCAAAGGAACATGAAACATGATCACTACAAGCCAAGGATAAAGAGCTACTAAAGCAAAGGTTAAAAATATCAAAATTGCGGGGTTGTCAGAACTAAATTAAAGCAGGGTAACCATAAATTAATTTAAGCCCAAGAAATGAAGCCAAATTGAGGGGGGGTTTACGGATAAGGAATCGTTACAAATTTCTGATTTTCTTTTAATAATTTCGAATGATTCATAAAGAAGTGCTTGGTTTCTATTGTCAGTATTGTAAATTATTTTGGCATTTTCAAAATCGGGGTCAATGGGATTAGTAATATAATTTCGTGAAAAAGCTGTGTTGGGTCTATTATATTTTAAATCTGCAATATGCTCCTTCATTCTATCACAAAAAGGTCTATTAGTCATACCTATATAGTAGTTAGTTTTATTATCAACTTTATATGGGATTTCATAAACACCAGATTTTAATTTGGGGGGAGGAGGATCAAGTTTTTTAGAAATTAATGAATTTAATTTTAAAGGAGCCTTAGCAACCAAATTAACTTTTTTATGTTTAAATAATTTAGAAATTCCCTCATGAAGAGAGGGCAAATATTGAATTTTCTTAAACTTACTATTAGAAGATTTATTATCATTAGAAGATGAAGAAGGGGGAGGAGGGGACATAATTTTATGTAGGGACATAATTTTATGCCCCGCAATTTTGATATTTTTAACCTTTGCTTTAGTAGCTCTTTATCCTTGGCTTGTAGTGATCATGTTTCATGTTCCTTTGAGTGTTTTAGCATATTTTTAAAAATGTATATAGTATATTTTTACAATTTGTGTAATCATCTGTTAAATGTTTTGAAGTTGTAATTGTGGTATCATGTACTTAAATTTTCTATGTTTATGTGTTTTTTAACATCATTCTTCCCTGAGGAAGGCTAATGAAGGAATTTAGCCGAAACGTTGGATTTAAAATTTATTAAAGTTTATAAAATTGATATGCTGAAAGTTATTTATTACTTTTTCACAAAGTTATCAGTTTATTTTTTTTTACTTTTAACGAAAAAAAAAAAAAAAAAAAAAAAAAACCCTTAGAAAAAAAAATCGTAATTTTTTGTTTATTTTTTATTTATTTATATTTTTTTAATATTGAGAATAAAATGGACTTTTTTTGGATATTTAGTGTTATACTACTTCTCTCATATGGAAATCGTCTGCATTTTCATGGAAGATAATTTTTTTTTAAATAATAATTTTAATAAAATATTTTTACTGAGTGAATTTGTATAGGAAAATATAGAAGAAAGTCACGTGGTGGCCACAACATACTAGTTTAATCATATTCTCATTTACTGTTATCCTTTTTTTTTTTTTTTTAGTAGGTCGCTCGCTCACCAACCCCCGAGGGAGGCTTCGCCTCCCCCCGACTCACTTTACTTATTCGCCCATGCAGAGCTCTGCCCGCGTATTCGCTGTTTTGTTTTTCACTGAATAGGAATATTTATAGTGTATAACACAAGACAAAATCAGAAAAATATTATAAAAATCTTTCTGTTCAATGTCAAAATGAAATACATGATATTTAATACCACATTATTTAGATATATTTATTTTTATGGATATTAAGCTGAAAATTAGTAAATTTTTTTTTTTTTTTTTTTTAACACATAGAAATCCGTAGTATCTAGATCATTTTGAATTACAGCTTAATATATGACCCTTTTTATTTCATTTTTACAATCATGGATCCAGGCCGCGGTATGCCAGTCGGTAAAGCTCCGAGCTCGTAATTGGAAAATTGCCGATTCGATACTTGAGCCAGTCGAAACCGTCGTGTACACTAACGGTGGCTGGTGCACATAAAATTCGTCATGGCCGCAAAGTCCTCTATGTTCCCATAAAAAATATACCTATGGGGATCACCAAAGCGGGGGAGCCATCCCCTGCGGGGAAGATCAAAATTGTGATGGTATGTCTCCGGAACATCCCTAGGGGTGCGTCCCAGATCGTCGCCAGTTACCCATAGCGCAGTACTGGTGTGACGTTAAACCCAACCTACCTACCTACCTACCTGCAACCATGGATCATATTTTAATTTTCCCGTGTAAAATGACTCCACGATAGAAGAACAACGTCACTGGGAGAAGCTTTTTTCAAGGTGGCAAATATAGTACCTTTATAAACCCGTCATTTTTAGTTAATAACTTCTTTAATTAAAATAATAGAAATTTCTATGCAGTTGAAATGCATTCCTTGGAGTATTCGGAAAACATTGATACCTCTCATAACGCGAAGGACCCTGCCCTGTGAGAGAAGATGCTGTCACAGACAAAAACATTTGATGCCAGTGACAGTAACATTTTACTTTCTCTTACCCGTAAGATAGAGAAAGTATTGTTTTTGACTCAAATTTTCGAAAGTGAGTTTTTGTTATATTTACACGTATTGAGGTCCCCTGAATCCGAAAATCATGTTTTTAGCGGTTTTGTGTCTGTGTGTCTGTCTGTTATCAGCATATCTCAAGAACAAATGATAGTAGAAAATCCAAACTTGGTAACCTAAATGTGTATGATATAGGGATGCTACACTAAGCTTTTCGTTGAGATGAAACAAATGGTTCGTATACAGGGACACCCAAGAGAATTCAAATACATTATGTGTATGGGGGAAATTGCAGGTAAGTAGAGTTTAACATCTATAGACTGCATTAAACCAAATGAAATGATTATATATTTTTTATATGCGAAAAACGTGTTTCATGTAAATTATGGTATGGAAGTTGCTAAACAAAAGAACTAGATTATAATGCGACAATTGCGGAAAGTTGATGGAAGTGTATTTCAGGTTGTGCCGTGTATTATTACTATAGGATTATATTAAGTGCTCCTTGTGGTCTTTACATAATCTTCAAAATATATACATGTTTGGAAATATTTAAGCGATAACATTCTTTTTCATTGTTATTTTAAGTGCTTTACTATAATATTTTACCATGTCCAGAAAACCTGCTGAGTAATTGAAATAAATTCTTCATAGACATATAGTAAATAATGTACGTTTTTAAGCTAAATATTCATCGCTTGTTTTTTGTACATCTACACGTTTTGAGGTTTCCTGATTACCTAAGTCAAGTTTTTTAACGTTTGGTCTTTGTCTGTGTCTTTTAGAGTAACTAAAAAGCGAATCATTTCAGGAGATCAAAAGTTGTATTTTGAAGTTAATATAAATTTGTTGCTGGAAAAGGTTGATCAAGACTGATAAATTTAAAGGAATGTTGCGTGAAATTTAACAGAAAGTTGTCTGAAAGTGCAAGTGAACGTTTCTTGAATAATTTTAAGTGAACTTTTAATTTTAATAAGATATTTAAATTATATATTAGTGAAGGTGCTGTAATGAAATGGGGGGTTGAACTAATTATCATATAAAACTGTCACAGAACTAATTATCATATAAAACTCTTCCGAAGCCTAATTTGAATTGTTTTAACATAGGTTTACATAACAGTACACGTTATCTTACCTTTTAATCTCCAGCCTGTATTTATAGTATTAAATTTCAGGGTAAGAGAAAGTCGTGTGAGTGACACACCAGATTATTTTTAATACATAGAGAAATAAATTTATAGGTTTAAGTATGATAACTTTCATGAATTTCGCATAAATATCTCTTCTAGTTAGTGTTAGTGTTATGGTCCTAAATGTTCACTTTAGCCTAAGTAATTTAAAATGGATTTAGCTATTAATAGGAACTGTAATTAAATCATAAAAAATAAAAAATATGTGATAACATATAAATTGAATTACAATCACTTTTATGTGTGTGGTGTTGATGTTATCATGTGTTTGTTGATTGCTAAATATTATAACGGTAATAAATTCTTCAATTTACACACACACACACATATATATAAGTGAATTCTCGTTAAAACGGACAATCAAGGGGCAGCAGTTTTTGTCCATATTAACGAGAATCCATTATAACAGGAATTCATAAACTGAAGTTCTATATGAACTCTAAAATCACTATTATGTACACATACACAGTATAACACGAATGGAAATTTGTTTCTTCAAACCCTTTTATTCACTAAAAATATAAAAGCATGAAAACCGATAATTATTTTCAAAACTTCTTTTCTTCGTATAGTACAACTTGATAACAAAATCCTTTGCTATGTCTCCACAATAGAAGTGGAGACAGACGCAAATTGTTGACCTCAACTGTCACTGTCAATCAATACTATTTACCTCCCACAGTGCAATAGCACAGAGTGAAAGAGATTAACCCTTTTATTATTGAACCTTTTCATGTTAATATATATATATATATATATATATATATATTGAATTTGAAAAGATTTCGGGAACTGACTCTTTTTCGAAGAAAGTAAGCTTTGAGGGGAAAAAACGTCCATCTTAACGAATGAATTGTACGTATAAAGCGATGTTTATTACATGCAATTCCTATAGGCCTTAGCAGGGGATTCTGTTTTTGTACGTAATAACGCGAAATCCATCTTAAACGGGGCCGTCTTAACGAGAGTTCACTGTATATATATATATATATATATATATATATATATATATATATATATATAAACATAATAGTGGGCAGCTATGCTGTAACATCTTAAAAACTATTACGAAAATATTATATTTTGAACAACATATGTAAACAATCAATAGAAACGCAAATTTATAATTTCAAGAAAATACATTTTCCATTCACAGTTATTCATGATCATATATCCAAGTTAGAAATTTATAAATATTTGATGGCTGCAAAAACTTTTCTGTCCATCAAGATCATCCCAAAATATATCAGTGATACTTTCGTCAAATATTTGCCTGAACTGGAGGAACATTTTAGCCCCAAGCTTGTATAAAGTAAATAAAGTAAAATGACATATTAGGTCCATTGCGTTGTGTCAATATTTTTCTAATGTAGAAGGGTGTGCAAAAAGTTTTTCATTATTAGTTCCAGAAAATGATTTCTATCTGTTATTTTTTTGTTACATAATCAAAGAACGTGTGCAAGGTATGTATTTAACAAATATATATATATATGTATAGTAATACAATATTATCAGTGCAAAAATTTGAAATTTAAAGATGATTTAATTTCAGTATTAAAACAATTATTCGGATCATAAGCAAAGACTACCCAAATCAAACCAAAAAAGAAATAAAGTAAAATTAATGAAAGGATGAAAATTAAAAAAATAATACCTACCTAGGAACTTGCTAATTAAGTGATAAAAGTAGTTGAAAATGATCATTAAATGGCAAAATACTGAATGAGAATTGTAATTATATATGTTAGTATACATTTTAGAATTATCTAATAAATATTTTTTATTTATTTATATTTAAACGTTACTTGTTAGTTCGATAAAAAAAAATAATAAAAAAAAAAAATGTAAAAAATAAATAAATAAATAAAAATAAAAAAAGAACAATTACTTATCCCCAGTTTTGTTTAAATACTTTTTTCTATATTCAATAGAAGAAAGTATTGGATTCATAAAATCTTTCGAATTTAGGTTTTCGGTGACTTTACACTATTTCAGATGTCCTGAACACAATTTGATCATTTCTAGAAATGTCCGTCTGCCAGAATCTCTGTGGATGTGACAATAATTTTCTACCAAGCTCATCTCGAGAGCTAATCCACAAAATTTTATAAAAAGTTAAATTTAGTTGCTATTTTACACAAACTGTGCTTATCAGCTTTTGGTGCATATAGGTAAAAAGGTAGTGCTGCACTGAGAACAAAAATATACCGCCTTCATCTAGAATAAATAAATGGTCATTTTCTAAATCCTTAAACTAGAAATATAGATTTCCGAGCTATACGTAGAAGGCACGCCAATAAACTGAATAGATGAAATGGTCGAGAATTTCTAGTCTACACATTTCTAGATGGTGAAACAATATTTTGAATATTTTGAATCTTTTGTATTACGAGAAATTCTCGCTTAATTTTCTAGAATTGGGTCATAAACCAAGATTATAGCTGCTGAAACCCGCCTCTTGTATTCACATTTATTTGGAGATACAGTTCCCGCCGCTTATTAAAATCACATTCGTTCTCAGCCAAAGTAATTTTATAAAGCGGCTGATTTTTATATCCGGCGAACGTTCCTGCACTTAAGGAAATGGTATTACTTCCCTGAATTTGGAAAGTAACTTCAAAAGGAAACGAATAATGGAATTAGTAAACAATATTAATTATTTTTTGCTAGATAAATAATTTGTTCCTTCAATTTAAGTAAATTAAACACATTTCAAGTCCCCATACGCTTTCCTTTGAGGAAAATCATCATTACTTTACCAAAAATTCATGTGCTGTTCTTACAAATTTAAAATCTTTCTGTGTAAGCCTCATGAGTTATAGTAATTTCAAAATAAGAACTAGAAATTGCCTTTTAATAATTAGATATTAAAA
This sequence comes from Salticus scenicus, assembly GCA_963930645.1. NCBI lineage: Eukaryota > Metazoa > Arthropoda > Arachnida > Araneae > Salticidae > Salticus > Salticus scenicus. The sequence goes on from OZ005662.1 coordinate 155,872,553, forward strand.
TATACATATATCATTTCAAATCAGATTTGTAACTTTTTACTGCGCTTTGAAGAATACGTTCACTGAAATTGTTACGGATATAAGTTATGGGGCGGGCGTGTTTAATTTGTAAATATGATGCAAGTGTAAAATCTTCGACAATGGACGATAACGGAGGGTTTGTTGCACTTTAATTTCTTTTTCTATTTAAAAAAAAAAAAATGTAAAAAAAAAATTTTTTTAGTGTGCATAAGTGATATTTTTGGCTGCTGAGGAGATATTTTTGAGTTTATTAACCGGCGATGCTGATTTTATTACGCGGCGGCTTTAAAAGTAGTTTGTATTGATTTGATTCCTGTCTTGGCAATTTGATCAGGTTAAGCGGCTGATTTTATTAACCAGTGAATTTATTAAGCGGCGGTTACTGTATTTTCAAATAGGTTTGTCCTCGATAGTATAGGCAGACGCTCAAGAATTCTAATAGAGGTCTCTAGAATTCACTTTCGAAGGGGACTAGAAAAGTTTTCATAAGAAATTTATAAGGATGACATGGAACTATTTTTTCTAGAGCCACAATTTAGATTCTAGATGTCAGTTATAGAATTTTTCTCAGTGTATTGGCGTGCCTTATACTCATAGCTCGGAAATCTATATTTATAGTTTAGGGATTTAGAAAAGGACCACCTATTCGTTCTAGATGAAAGCGGTATATTTTTTTCTCAGTGTGTCCTCCCGTTTTATAATAAATTTTAATGTTGGAACTTTGGACAAAATTTCATATAAATATACGTAATGAGCAGTGTCACCAGATTTTGCGACTTTTTTATTCAATATCCACCACTAAATTTAAAATCTAACGTTTGTCTAATCAATTCGAAGATTAATCATCTATTATATATATGAAATATCACTTCTCAAAATTATTGGTGACTATTGAATAAAAAATAATAAAATCTGGTAACACAGACAATGAAGATGTAATAATACAGTCAGACAGGACAATTTCTTTTAATAGCGTACGAGCAACGCTTCCTCTGGCGAGAGGCAGGGAAAAAGACGTATTTCTTGTCACCTTTTCACCCTTAAATGTAATCAGCACCAGTTTAAGTCAAAGTCTAATTAACTATGAAATTTAGTTATATTCCGTTCATTCGTTCGTGAGATAAAGCGTTCATAAAATTTAGTATACACACAGAGAGACAAACAGACATTTTCTAAAAATGGTGAAATCTTATTTAGAACATCTTAAAACGTCTAAATGCATTAATAAATGGAGGTAAGAAATTTCTACGAATCCAATATTTATGTGTACTATTCTCATGTATTTAGAAGAAAGTAAATATATACATTAATATATATATTTATACTATATATATCCTTGATATGTCGCACCGCAATTAATAACGGGAAAGCTCTTATCTCAACTTTCTTAGTGTAGATCTGAAACTCAGCAAAAATTAACTAAGTGCTACACAAATTACTCTTTGAACTTATTATGATTCATGTAGCATCAAATGTTTTTTATGATAAAAATAAATCATTACTTATATAAGCAAAAACATCGCAAGAACATAAAAAAAAAAAAAAATGATGCAATATAATGCAATAAAATCTAATCTTAAAACAATATTAATAATAAAAGCATATATTTATATACATTACTTTCATGTCTCATATAGCTGAAGAATGCAAATGCAATAAAATAACGCAATGAAAATTTAACATAAAATTTTAAAGACCCTTTAACAATTTCGGAGTAGATCGCATTCCTTTTCTTCTCTGAAATAACTGAAGAACTGTTATTTCATACGTGTAATGGAAAAAATATTCTAATAAAGTGCCCGTAAAAAAAATCTACAATGAATTTCCATTCGTCGTAATTTAAAATTATGATATTACTAAAGTTTTACAGATGCAGTTTTACTTGAGAGAAGTTACATACATTAAAATAATAGCTTTTTTCCCCTTTTATATTTATAAGGTAACATTTGGTTATTATTAAAGCTGTGAAAAAAAAAAAAAAAAAATCTTTTACTGAAAAAATATTGAATTTTTTATTTGTTAAAAGGGAGAAAAACAAACAAACAGATTTTAGTGGTATTTTATAAAATGTTACATCTACACTGTATTTGCATAAAGAGCTGCCAACCTAATCCGGCAAATTGTTAGTACCGCCCCTTTTTTCTTAGTCTCTTTTTTCACCAGTCAATTCTTAGAGTATTTTTCTTCTTAATTCATCGCAAATATATTTGAAGAAAATTACTTTAAAAATTAAGTGGTGTAGAAAAAGGGGCGGTACTAACAATTTGCCAGATTAGGTTGGCAGCTCTGCGCATAGTTGACAACATTTTAGTTTATTTCGGAGCATTTTTAGCCCCACCTCCGAAGCATTTTAGACCCATCTCCTAAACATTTTTAGTCCTGCCTCTATTTTAACCGGAGCGAAAAATGCTCCGCAGTAAATTAACCCTTAAATGCCGAGTGTTGCCTTTTGGCAACATACCCAATTTTGTCTTCTGAAGTATTACTAGAATAATATTGAAACTCTAATGCTTCATGTGTGCCGATTGGCAACAAATTGCTTTTTAGCTGTAAAGTATAGTTAAATGAAAGTATGATTTTTTAAAGTATTTTTCTCGAGATTTATTTAAAAAAGGAAAGTATAAAACATTATCAGAACTGCCAACATATTCCGGCAAATCGTTAGTACCGCCCCTTTTTCTAAACCAGTCATTTCTTAGAGTATTTTTCTTCTTAATTCATCGCAAATATATTTGAAGAAAATTACTTTAAAAATTAAGTGGTGTAGAAAAAGGGGCGGTACTAACAATTTGCCGGATTAGGTTGGCAGCTCTGCATTATTAAATTAATTTAAAAAATAATCACGCATCTAAGGGTTAAAATGTTGCCAACTCTGTATTCGCTTCAGCTTCTATGCTCGTCGACAATTATTGTAGCATATTATATATTTTGTAATAATAATTACTATACATTTTGAAACGAACAACCACTTTAGACTAATAATAATGAACATAGCTTAAAATAACATTGAACACTAAAATACTGTTAATAAATAAATTAATAAATAAATAAAATAGTTCATTAAAAAAAATTCTGTTATCATTTATTAAAAGGAAATTTCTGTAGTTCTCCAACAAAAACTTTTGTTTTCTAAAACTACAAAAATTCGCTATAAAATGTTACACCCCAATCTGACAAAAGAAGCATTTTTCACTGCAACTAGATAAAATTTCTAACCACTAATACAGATTTTATCTTGTGGGTACTAGAGATGAGACGGGCTCAGCCCGAGCCCGTAAGCCCGAGCCCGAGCCCGAGCCCGGGCCCGAGCCCGATCGGGCTCAAATCTTATGCAAGTCTTCGGGCTCCGGGCGGGCTCGGATTCAATCTAAAAGTTCCGTTTATTTTATTCTTCACTAACTGTAAAATGTAATATATATATATATATATATATATATATTCATTTTGAGAGCACCTTTAGTAATGCCATAATAGTCATGATAGGTTATAAATCACAAAATAATCTTGCAAACCTTAGTAGCTTTGACTTTCCTTTTTCTAAATGGAACTTTTTTTTTTCAACGGGATGCATATTATGTACAAGAATTATACTTCTTTGAGATGCAAATCGTCTATTTTCATGATGACAGTAATTTTAATAATTTTTTTTACTACGTTAATTTTTATAAAAAATTTTGTTATACAGTAATCCTTCCTCCTTCCTCATATTGGACCTCATTATATCACTCATTCGGATAAATTTTTTGTCCTATAAATTTTAGACGCGTTATAAACAATGGGCTGCACTATAAATCTATATTATATTAATATATAGAGACACAGGCATTATAAATTGTTACAATAATATTTATGGTTATTTAAATTGAAGATTGGTAATAAGAAAATTAATTTGAAAAAGAAAACGGTATTTAATTTTACTATTGTGTATGCGTTGCACAGCGTACCACTTTCAATATCGGGCTCGGGCGGGCTCGGGCTCTGATCACACAAAATTTTTCGGGCTCGGGCGAGCTCAGTTCAAAAATGTTTCGGGCCCGGGCGGGCTCGGATTGCCAAAATAGAGCCCGAACTCACCTCTAGTGGGTACGTATTGTTTACAGTTTATGTATGGAAAACTTGGTATCATAGTAGAATTGGGAAGGGCTAAGTAACAGCTTAAAATCTCGTTCTGTGGTAACATCGTCGTGTACTGTGCAGTGGACCCTGGTTCGATTCTGACCGATCAAAATATAAAATTTAATTTTATGCAAGGTTTTTTTTTTTTTTTTTTTTTTTTTTTTAAGAACAGTGGATTTGTTCTATGGAGAAAATTTATTTTGTACGGATATATTCTGTATTTTTCTGTTAAGGAAAATTCCTCTCAACGTATTTTTTCCATAGCATACGGATATTTTTGGTAATTTTGCTGCCAGGAATTTCCTGTAATGTAACAGAATTTTGTTCTCTTTTTGTAGCATGCCCTACGCGAAAGTCGATTGTGTACGAATATTTTCTGTATTTTCCTGTCAATGTACATTTTCCTTAGCTTACGGATATTTTTTGGAAACTTACCTGCCAGAAATTTACTGTAATGCAACAGAATTCTGTTTTCTTTTTATAGTATGCCCTACGCGAAAGTCGACTGCGTACGAATACTTTCTGTATTTTCCTGTCAACGTACATTTTGCTTAGCTTACGGATACTTTTTGGAAACTTACCTGCCAGAAATTTTCAGTAATATAACATATTTTTTTTCTTTTTACAGTGTTACTTGTTGAAATTAAATACACGAAATTTGTGAAATCACTACATAAATTATCTACTTCGACATGAAATCAACATAAATCTAATTTAATCCATATAACCATCATAAAGATGCCTAATATATATATATATATATATATATATAATCTTTCATTCATGGTTACGCAGGTATGTTTTAAAAGCTTGATAAAATATTCTATAAAAGACAAAGACTTTTGTGTTGTAGTCTGGTTTTTCCAGAATATCAGAGTAATAAGTTTTTCAAATATTTACTTAAACAAGTGAAACATTTTGTTCTCGGTTCTAGATAAAGAAAATAAAGGAAGATGACATCCCAGAATCATTCTTTTATGTCAATATTTCTCTAATGTTAAAAAAAGCTGGGCTAAAAAGACATTTTTATAGCTATAGGAAAAAATAATTCTTTTATTTCTTAAAGCGCAGTCAATCAGAAAGCCCAAAATCATTATTAAGCAAGATGTTGCATGTTGGAATGCAATGTTTCCTTAAACATAATATAAATACACACACACACACACACACACAAACAAAAAAACAAAAAAAAAAAAAAAAAAAAAAAAAAAAAGAAAGAAAAGAAAAGAAAGGAAAGAAAAAACAGAAAGAAAAGGAAATTAATAATAATCAGTATCGAAAAAGTTGAAAAAGCCCTTTTTCAGACCAAAAAAAAAAAAAAAAACATAATTTATTTTAATTTTTAATTGTTGCCAAAAAGTTTTACGTGTTGATTTTAAAAATTTTTGAAATGAAAAGAAGTTCACGCATAAATATTAAAATTAATATAAAGCTTTGTAAAAAATTAAACTTGCAGGGTAAAATTGACGTCATTATTTTTATCATTATTTTTCGGATTAATACTAAATCCGATATCTCTGATTGAATATCATCTCTTCAGCGTTTCACAATTTGATTTGGCAACTCATCTCATAATTACTTATTTTCAGGCTTCATTTTCTCTATTTTTACAAGAGGCTTACTATCCGAATCAATACCATAAATAGCTATCTGATCTTCAGATTTGCTGCGATTTTCCTCTGATATTTCACAAATGTTTGACGATTTTTCCATATTCGTATTTTGCAAAATGTAATTTGCACTATTAGTAAATTGTGATGCATTTTCTTTTCTTTTTTTATCTTAAATTCTGTGACAGAAAAATATGTGTTAGACATCATTTGTCCGACGTTTTTCACTGCAGGCTTTAACATCTTTCCAAAAAATTCCATGTTGCAGAAATTAGCGTCGTCCGTATAAAGATTTTTTTCATTAATTTTGCCTTGATCTCTCTCTCTTTTTTTTTTTTTTTTTTTTTTTTTGCACCTATATTTGACGGAAGATAAAATATTTAAATCGGATAAACGATATTAGCATTAAATCGATATAAAGCCCAGTCCTAGCTGACGGTATGTCAAAAGAGATGTCAGGAGGATTTTCTTTACTTGAGAAGGGAGACGCTTGTTTTATTTATTGCTATTTTCATAAAATCCTAACCGACTTGCTCAAAGCGTGAACAAAAGCAATTTTCTTTCTTTCTTTCTTTTTTACATTTTTTATTTAATTCATTTATTCATGTGAAGGTGAAATCAATTTTTTTCTTTTTTCTTTATTATATTTATTGAAACTAAATGGTAATACTATAGAAGAAGTTAAACAAATTAAATTTTAAATAAAAAAAATAAAACAGTTATGCTTATGTATAATTTTTATAATTTAATTAATTATACTAAAATTATAAATTTATTTTGATCTATTTTTTTTTTTCTTTTTTGGCACCGATATTTGACGGAAGATAAAATATTTAAATCGGATAAACGATATTAGCATTAAATCATTTTTTTTCTTTTTTCTTTATTATATTTATTGAAATTAAATGGTAATACTATAGAAAAAGTTAAACAAATTAAATTTTAAATAAAAAAAGTATAACAGTTATGCTTATGTATAATTTTTATAATTTAATTAATTATACTAAAATTATAAATTTATTTTGATCTTTTTTTTTTGGGGGGGGGGGCACTGATATTTGACGGAAGATAAAATATTTAAATCGGATAAACGATATTAGCATTAAATCGATATAAAGCCCAGTCCTAGCTGACGGTATGTCAAAAGAGATGTCAGGAGGATTTTCTTTACTTGAGAAGGGAGACGCTTGTTTTATTTATTGCTATTTTCATAAAATCCTTACCGACTTGCTCAAAGCGTGAACAAAAGCAATTTTCTTTCTTTCTTTCTTATTTTTTATTTAATTCATTTATTAATGTGAAGGCGAAATCGAATTTTTTCTTTTTTCTTTTATTATATTTATTGAAACTAAATGGTAATACTATAGAAAAAGTTAAACAAATTAAATATAAAAAAATATAACAGTTATGCTTATGTATAATTTTTATAATATAATTAATTACACTAAAATTATAAATTTATTCTACTTAAAATTTTATTATTACAGAGTGAGGGCTAAAAAACGGAGTAACTGAGTCATGCAAACACACATGGTACCAAAATGAAAAGATTTAATCGATGTTGAGTTATATCCATCTGTAAAATCGTAATTCTTGAATAATAGCAGCTCCATCTGTCCTCCAATAAATAACCGAATTGAAATTCCGGAAAAAGGCGTTACATTGAAAATATAAACAGAATATGAAGGACTCTTAAAAATTAACCAAAAGATGCAACCAATAAAAGTATTACCAAAATAGGTACTGAAAAAATTCCCTTTTTTTACACGAAGAAATTATAGAAAAAAAAAAAAAAAAAGAAAATCCACCGCAAAATTGAGGCTGAAATTCACAAGTCGCTAAGGGAGAGCTATAATATTCCTGTGCATTCGCATAGAAATTCAGAGCTGCTAACCTAATCCGGCAAATTGTTAACGCCTATTGAAAAACGCCCCTTTTTCTACACCACTAAATTTTTAGAGCAATTCTCTTCAAATGTATCTATGACGAATTAAGTAGAAAAATACTCTAAAAATTAAGTGGTGTAGAAAAAGGGGCGGTACTAACAATTTGCCGGATTAGGTTGGCAGCTCTGGAAATTAAGTCCTTTTCAAACTGACACACGTATTTATACAAATTCACGATAGCGTGCTTCCTTTTAGTTATTGAAAATAGTTTGAGCACGAATGTTTCGTGTACAGGTACACACAAAAGAAATCGTATAGAATATGATCTATGAGAAATATTTAAAACAAAAAAACATTTCATTATCTTTATACTACTCAAAACATAACAAACTTTGCTGATCAGTAACCAATTAACTCGTTTGATAAAGAAGACTAACACCTCCTTTAAGTGTTCATCTTAAACAATACATTACTTTTAAAAAGGATTTTGCACCCCCGCGTTTAATTAATTGAGTACTATTGCTGGTGCTATATTCTTGAGTAGCAATGACCACATCGATTGCTGAGGGTGTGATTTAAGTGATATAAGGAATTTAAGTGTTTTAAACAGTGGTACAAAAAATATTTTTTTGTTAAATAATGTAATTTTTAAAGAAATGCTAAAGGGAGGGGCTTACAAAGAAGGATAACACAGCTGTCAACATTCTAATTAATATTCCGTAATATTGTTAAAACTCGCCTTTTTTTTTTTCGTCTCTCTTTTTTTTTTAGAATATTTTTCTTCTAATTTCATCATAAATACATTTGCAGAGAATTATTCTAAAATTTAAGTAGTATTTTAAAAGGGGCAGGTATTAACAATACCACGGAATATTAATTAGGATGTTGGCAGCTATGAGATAAGAAAATCAAAGAGTTAGCATTATATAAACTTTATTCAGGGGACCCCAAACGTGTAATTATTAGAAAAAATAAGTTTCTAAAGTTCGACCCGGAAATAAAACACTTTCTACTACATCTTATATAAAACAAATAAGCGAATAACTTAAATATAAACGAAAATAAAAATATAGATATTACAATTTCTCATGCAAGATATATAGAGAGATGGAAAATAATAATATATAATATTTATATGACCAAAGAGACGAATTTGAATTCTATTTTTCCCTTTTAAAATAGACATCGAAGAGGAAAGCAACTGTGAATCACGTCGCGCAAATATTTTCCGACTGGTAAACTAGGATACGAAATATTTGTATTGTTTCGAAACGTGATTCATTTTTATGATATCGTAACAAACGAATTTTAAATAAAAATGACGCAAAAGAGTAAAAAGAAAATTGAGAAAAATTTATAGGTGAGCTGTATTTATTACGGCTTTTGTTAGTGTGATAATTTATTTTAAGCCTTTGCCAGTTCTATTTAATTTCACACTTCTTGTTCAAAAAGACTGAATTTTTTTCAAGCAATGATGTTCCGCACTTTTATTAACGATAATGGTATCCAGTATTCACACCGTACGAAATTTCGCATTTAAGTATATTAATATTAACACATTGTGTGTGGGTGTTTACACGATTTCAAAGTAAAGCTCCGTCAAATTACAATAACTTCTATGAATGCACAAAGTAGTATTATGATACAAAGAAATTTAAAGTTACAATACATCTAATACATAAGATATACATGTATGTGCGTAATTATTGCCTAGAAAGAATTACTATAGTCGGGAGAAGAATATAGGAAGTGTGCTGTTGATATAAAAAAATAAAAGAGAAAGAAAGAAAAATAAAGAAAGAAAAATAAAAAGAAAGAAATAACTCTATAAAGAAATGAGTAAAATATACAACCAATATATGTTTTCGCGTTGTCGCGACACTAGGAATTTAAATATAAAATAAAAATAGGGCCTTACCATTGAAAAGTTGAGTTTGCATTTTAATATCTAGACGAGCCCGCAATTCAAAATTTTACTTCATTTTCTAAAATTTCACTTCATTTTCTACTCACATTTCCCTACCAATTAATACATGTTACAGACGGCAGCAAAAGTATCCGATTGCTAGCAAAAATTCCGATATAAAAAAAGTACACTTAATACAGTTTTATTAAATAAATCCCTGTAGAATCCTGTTCTTAGTTAGTCTAAGAACACGATTCGACAAGGATTTATTTAACAAAACAGTATTAAGTGTGCATTTTTACCTGGAATTTTTACTAGTGCTCAGATACTTTTGCTGCCGACTGTAAATATTTTGTGTCGATGAGCAACGAAGTTACAGCGTGTGCTGCATTTTTTTTTTTTTTTTTTTTTTTCTTTCCCGACTATACACTGTGCAAACATTACAGAAAGTATATTACCTTTTCGGAAAACACCGAAACTATCAAATTATGACAGATAGATTCAAAATTGTTTGTATCATTTTTATTTATTTTCATTTAAGAAGAAAACTAGTTAATACCCGTCAAAATTTGACGGATCATGTGCAACTTAAATCTTTTCACGGCATAAAGTTTTAAACATCCCTGTTTTAATATTTCGTATTGCTCTTAGCCAATTTAAAATCCCCTGCTACAATCAATTATTACTTCCATTGCCCTACTACCGTAGGTAATGGAAGTATTGTATTCGGTCTGAAAATTCGATATCGGGTTTTCACATGATTTACACGTTTTAAGGTCCCCTGAGTCCAAAAAAGTGGTTTTTGGCAATTGGTCAGTGTGTATGTATGTGTGTGTGTGTGTGTGTGTGTGTGTATGTATGTGGAGAACCTTCTGGCTATAATAGCTCAGAAACTAATAAAGATAGAGCTACGAAACTTTAGAATTGATATACGTCTCGTGTACAGATGAAATTTCCAAAATTTGGTGAAAATTGAAAAACCGGAAGTGGGACATCGAAAACCGGAAGTGGGACCGTAAGTCCGCATCTCAAAAACGGCTCTAACGATTTTCTTCAAACTTGCTATATAAACACTCTATTAGATGTCCTTTCGAATGATATAGTTGGTTAGTTCAGAAAAATTGATAGGCGTCCTGTATAAATAGCTCAATTTCAGGTCTCCCAAGGGCGTTCCTTTAAAAACAGCTGTACGGATTTTTTTCAAACTCGCCATATTAACTCACTTTTAAATATCCTTTTGTATGTAATTATTGTTTTCCGGTCAATAATTGATTTTTTGTAAAAGTTGGTATCTCAAAAACGGCTCTAACGATTTTCTCTTTAGTTCACTTTTATGTTTTCTGATCGCATTATCTCTCAAAAATGTATATAATATGTGTAATAGTGGGTAATGGAAGTCGTGTGGTTGTTTCACACCAGATTTTTTTTTGGTCTGAGGGGAAGGGGGAATAAATTTCATGAAATTTCAATATACAAAATTTAAGCGTACTCTGTATAATAAAGATAAAATCCGGAGATTTTTTTCTAATTTTATTCTGAATAGGACCAAAAGAATATTTGGAGTAATTAAAAGAAAGGCAGAACGTATAAACTATGGTAAGAATAGAGAAAGAAAGCACACATCAATGTTTTTCATGCGTATTATTTTAATTTGATTGCTAATTTTCATATTCAGCATATTTTTCTACAAACAGCATGACTAAGATCTTGACTCGACAACTATTTATTTAACAAAACGGTATTAAGCGCAAATCTTTTAAATAGAAATTATTGCTATCACTTCAGTAATTTTGCTGCACACTGTACATAACATGAAAATAAAATCTATTGAATATTATATTAATATTCCATTTCAATTACAATATGACAGTCGCGCCATCTATAATCTATCGATGTAAAAAGAAAAAGTAAAAAATCTAAAAGAGGTTTTTTTTTTTTTTTTTTTTTATTAATTAATTTATTTGTAAAAATATTTTTTAAATCACATAAATTTATGAGGCAGAAAAATTTAATTTAAAATAAATTTTAATAGTGTTTTGTGTTTTCTTTATATTCTATAATTATAATTTATTTGCACTTAGAAATAGACCATGCTACTTAAAAATAAATAATCTTTACTTCATTTTGACTAAATAAGTTATTTTATTTTATTTTAACATTGTAAAAAAAAAAAAAAAAAAAAAAAAAAAAAAAAGTTTTTTTATTTTATCAATATAGTATATTTTAACAAAAGTATACTGTTAAAAATAAATAAATAAATAAGAATGAATCTAATATTTTAGCAAGTTAATTTGCTCAGGAAATTTCTTATAATAAGGTTATTCATTCTAAATTAGTTTTCCTATAATATATTATGGAAATGAAATATCAGAGATTATAATAATTAGATTAAAAAAAAAAGAAAGAAAGAAAGAAAGAAAGAAACATCCTTGGATGTTAAATATCTATCGCCATCCTTTCTAAACAAAGTTTTCAAGTGAGAAAAGTTAATTTGTAGAGAACAATTAAATAAATCTAAGAATTTGTTAATTTTAAAAGATTTTTTTTTCCCTTTTAATTAATGGAAAACAAAAATTTTAGGAATATATGTATGTTCTATATGGCACCAGATGGCGCCACAGTAAAAAAAAAATCCCAAAATCTTATCCTGTGTAAAGAAATTTTCGGCTATACTGTACATGACATTAACCGATAAGAATTCGCAAATTCCTTTGTTTTAATATACTTCCTTGCAAAGTATGAATCAATAAATTAATCGTGTGAATTATTTTTATGATTGAGCTTTTAATAGTGTCGTCTGCTCGACCTCTATTATCGGTATTCGTATTGCATTAAATAAAGAGAAAGGAATATTCCCGTTTCGAATTGGTTCAAAATTTTCTGGTGTATGCCCTGATCGTACGATTTTGGTCTTACAGAAAGTGCCTTGTGTTTTAATATTATAGATTCTAAAAATTTCTCTGATGGTTCTTGTTTAATAGATTTAATATGACTGTAACATGAGCGTTTTAGAGTGTTTAGGCTGGCAGTAGACATTTAGAAAGCTTTTGATAGAGCGTTAGAGCCGGTAAAGGTTTGATTATATAGATTAGGTACATGTTTTAATTCATGTCGCGATGTACTTGTTAATTTAAATTAAAAAAAAAAAAAAAAAAAAAAAGATAGAAGAAAACATTTATTTGAATAAGAAATTAATCGGATAATTAATTCTTAAAAAAAAAAAAAAAAAAAAAAAAAAATTAAAAAGGACTTATGAATTCGGTAATTTGTCTGTCTGTATGAATATAAAAGATAAATGTAGAAGAGGAATAAATAGTAGTTAAAAAAAAATCTTTTGAAACCTATTTCATATTGTTTTTCCGAAATAAACAATGCATAGCTGTTAACGTGCTAATTAAAATTCCGTAGTACTATTAGTACCGTCTTTTTCCCCCCCCCCCACACCAGTCTTTTTTTAGGGTATTTTTCTTCGTACTTAATCCTAATTCCATTTGCTGCGAATTACATTTTTGCGACCGCTAATGTAGATTCACGTCATTTGGAAATCTGTAACTATGCCAGTATGCATTTCTTGTGCAGTTTGCATGTTACTATATTTCTTAAGGCTACTCCTAATATTCCTAATTGTATAATCAAAATACTAATAATAAATTTAGATCGTGTAAATTGACATTTTTCATAAAAATCACTCTTAGTTAGAGCTATAATTTGTCATGTAAAAGAGACTTGTGTAAAAAATTCATCGTAAATGGGGGGCAGTGGCGTATCCAGGATTTTTTCAAGGGGGGGGGGGGGGTCGTCCTTCCGAATTTTTAATTAAGTTTATTTAAGTTTATTTTTAATTAAGTTTAACAATCTTTTAAAATATCATAATTACTTGCCGAAAATAAGAGTAAGAAAATGAAAAATAGTAATACAAACTCACAAATTAGAAGATCAAACTAAAAAATCTTTAATTAGCGACGAATAACTTAGAACCTGTACAAACTGCTACACAAAACATAACATTCAATACATAGTTGCGCAAAATATTTCATTGAATTTTCTTATTTACAGAGCGAAGTCTAATCGACGAGTTTTCGCCAGTTCATTTAAAATGTTTTCTACTGTTGGGGTATTGTTTGGGTCACTCCTTCAAAGTCACTACTTCAATGGTCTCTCCCTTCCCCATATGGTCAACCCCTCTTGTCCTTGAGTATGAACTCGTAAAGGTGAAATCCTTTCAGAGAATTGTTTTCAGGGGAACATGTTTCGCGCCGCGCAAATGAAGTGGTTTAGTTATTTTCAGGAGTGTTTATCGCAGAGTAATGAAAAAAAAAGTTAGTCATAATTTTAAACCACTTCGTAGAAAAAAATATTCTACGGTTGCCATACATTTTTCTGCCTGAAATGTGAAAAAAAAAAAATGTAAGGAACAGCCTAATTTTTCTTATCATACATTTTGTCAAGGGGGGGGGGTTAACCCCCCCCCCCTTGCATACGCCACTGATGGGGGGACAGATGTACCTTACAAACGCTAGCTGCGTAAATTCAGATAGCGCAAATTGATATCACACATTAAAAAAAAAAAAAAAACGCATAAGTGGGGTTATAATTTACTGCGTAAAATGAGTCTCATGTAATATACAAGCAAAAGGGTACATGTTAATTTTATAACATCTTTAGTGCTGTTTTAATTTACATTATGTCATATTTGCGCTGACTTCCATTTTTCAGTAAAAATTACAAACAATTATTTTGTGATGACCATTTTTATTTTCTTTTACCCATAAGGTAGAGAAAGTATTGTTTTTGGGTCAAATTTTCGAACGCGAGATTTTGTTATATTTACACGTTTTGACGTCCCCTGAATACGAAAATCATGTTTTTAGGAAATGGTCTGTGTGTATGTCTGTATGTCTGTGTGTGTGTCTGTGTGTGTGTCTGTATGTCTGTGTGTGTGTCTGTCTGTTATCAGCATATCTCAAGAACAAATTATGGCAGAAAGTTCAAACTTGGTATTCTAAATGTGTATCATATAGGGACGGTACAGTAAGCTTTTCGTTAAGATCAAGCAAATGGTTCGTGTACAGGGACAATCAAGAGAATTCTAATACATTACGTCTATGGGGGAGATGGCAGGAAAGTAGAGTTTAACGTCTATAGACTGCACTAAACCAAATGAAACGAATATATATTTTTTGTAATAGAGATAGTTAACTGGGAAAAAAAATTTGTGTATGTAGGAGCCTCGCCTCCCCCCCTGGGGGGAAAGTCCCTCCTCGAAGGGAGTAAATTTTCATGATGGGTATCTTTCAAAAGAGCTCGACAATACCTTTAAAACGAATGGTTGAACCATCGATCTGCGATTATTTAAAGCAAAGTTATCGATTTTTTTTACTGTTAACGAAAAAAAAAAACTTAGAAAAAAATCGTACTTTTTTTTTTTTTTTTTTTTTTTTTTTTTTTTTAATATTTAGAATAAAATGGACTTTTTTTTGGACATTTGGTGTTATACTACTTCTCTAATATGGAAATCGTCTGTGTTATCATAAAAGATAATTTTTTGAATAATAATTTTAATAAATTATTTTTTAAAAAGAGAATTATTTTTTAATAACCGAATTAAATTCTATATAAATGTAGGTGCATTAATGAAACGGGGGGTTGAGGGGGGTGTTAGCCCCCCTCACACAGAACTAATTATCATATAAAACTCTTTAGAAGCCTAATATGAATTGTTTAACATAGGTTTACATAACAGTACTCGTTATCTCACCTATTAATCTGCAAGCTGTATTTATAGTATTAAATTTCAAGGTAAGAGAAAGTCGTGTGAGTGACACACCAGATTATTTTATTATAATTTTTAACCATTATAAAAGGCAACAAGTAAAAATATGTGGTCATAAATTGTCCGGTAAAAAACGACAGCCATGCAATTATTTTATTAACAATTTAAACTAACAAAAGTGATTATCATAATTCTAAAAATAATAATGAGGTATAGCATCCTAAAATGAAAATCCATATATTAATTAAAAAAAAAAGAAAGAAAACGAATCTGTTTAAAATAGGAAAGGATAGTGTGAATAAAGTGCGATTTATTAGTGTAAAATGTAACTAACACTTTCGCGACCGCTGACATAGATTCTCGTAATTTGAAAATCTGTAACTCCGCCAGTGGGCGTTTCTTTCGCAATTTGTACGTCATTTATTTCTTAAAAATGTACACATTATTCATATTTGTACAACCAGTATACTATGGATATAAATACTTTAATTATAAAAAGTATAATTATAATGTATATATATCCATTTTTAATGTGAATCTGAATATAGAAAATTTTGCTCTGAAATATTGTAACTTGGGGGAATAACAAAAACAGGTTAACCCTACTGTCAAAAAAGACAAAAACATGCGGCCGCGAAAGTGTTAATAGTCTTTCTTATATAATCTTGTGCTTTTACGTGCATTTTATTGAATACCATGGAACTACAATCTGTAGTTTTTGAATAATGTATTTTTTAATTTTTCTGGGACTTTTGGATCGCGCTGCATATATAAATAAGAGAAAATATGCTTTTATTTAGCCCTTGAAACCAACATAGCCCCTTACTTATTAACTGTGCGCATTAACAGTAACATTAATCATTATTATTATTATTATTATTTCCCAATATAATGTACTGTTTTAATCATAGCCTCCTAAACAAAAATAAAACTGTTTGTAAAAGTGTTTTCGACTGTTTTTAAAGTACAGTCACCCCCCCCCCCCCCAAAAAAAAAAAAAAAAAAAAAAAAAACGCCACCCACCCACCTAATTTCGCAGTAAATTATCGTAGAAACATGCGGATGGTACCTATCGATCTGTAATAACGTCTAGCTTTTAATGGTGTAGTCAGATTTTGCTTAAAAGGTCATCTACATATTAAAACACGTATAAACTTCATTTTTTTCAATGACGACCCCTATTTTTGACCTCATATTCAGATTTCTGAGATCCAGGCAGTTCGGAAAACGTACCTATTTATATACTTTAAATCGATTCTAAACAGAGTTGCACGTTAAATGTGTTAGGGGACCGTCTATACATTTAGAAAAAATAAATCGTGATTTACCACCCAATATACATTATTTATTAAATTTCACACCGGAAAAAAAGTTCAGAAATGTTAATTATAAAATAAAAAATACGTTTCAAATTCGCGAAACTTTCTTTGTTAGCTTATGAATTAAAAGCTTTTTATTAGTTTCAATTTATTGAACATTGAACAGTTAAATACAACACTTCATATAAAGAAAATTAAATATCTTGAATCATATGAACCCTAAAATGTTGAATTACAAAAATCTAGATACCAAGGTAAAAGAACAATAGTAATAATGATAATAATATTAATAGCGGTTTAAAAAAAAAAGTGTTTAATATTTAAGAAAAAGAATTATCTACTTCTTAAAAGCAAAAACTGTTTTATTTAAGAGACAAAAATTTAAGTTAAAATACATATATAATAAAATATATATATAAAAACAATTAAAATCTACTAACTAACAATTATTATCTACTTCTTGCTGGGTATATTTTTATTTTATACAGTAAGCCTCGCATGAAAGTGTTACTATAAAGATTTAAATTTAATTTTAGGCGTACAAACCAACAATAGATAATGTACAAAAATATAGATAACAAGATTTAAACTAAAATCTGAGAAAGGATATTTAACATTTTTGCGACCACTGACGTAGTTTCACGTCATTTTGAAATCTGTAACTCCTTCAGCGGGCGTTTCTTTCACAATTTGTGTGTCACGATATTTCTTAAGAATATTCCTTATATTCATATATATATAAACAAAATAGTATGAATACAAATACTTTCACCAGAAAGAGTATAATTATTATGTATATCCATATAAAAAGAAATATGGATATAGAAAAAACGGTTTCCTATTGCCTAGAACGAGTATTCCCTGTTCTGCAGTCGTCTACTGTACTTGAATTCTTAATTTTAAATGTGTAAAATCTATATCTTTAAAAGTAATAAGACATATTACTTTGTTTTAAATTCTTTTTCCGT
This sequence comes from Salticus scenicus, assembly GCA_963930645.1. Classification (NCBI taxonomy): domain Eukaryota; kingdom Metazoa; phylum Arthropoda; class Arachnida; order Araneae; family Salticidae; genus Salticus; species Salticus scenicus. Next base: position 155,890,152 of record OZ005662.1, read on the forward strand.
GATAAATGTGACGCCAGTTTTACGCCGTGATTAGAATAATAGAAAATAAACAATATTGCGCTTTGTTTCAATAATAGATATTAAAAAATTAAAAAATTAAATAAAAATAAAAATAAAAAATACCACTTTATTATTCAGTATTAAAAAAAACATTTAATAAAAATTTTATATTTTATTATGTTACGTCATGCGATAAAATTTAAATAGCATAAACGGTAGAGTAAGCGAATGCGAAAATGTCACAACAAGATTAAAACAGAAAATTTGTTTTAAAAAATCTGATAAAAATTAATAAAAATCAATTATATTAATTTAAAAAAAGGAAAAAACAAAAGTATTGTTCACTGCGTATTGCTCTTTCAAATAATAGTCCTCGTCTTACCGCGTTTTTTTACCGTCATGATACTTAACTTGAGGTGCACGAATCGTAGTTAAAAAGAAAAGACAAAAGGGACAAAATAGAATTTTAGCAGTGAGAAACTGGGAAACGTTATGTAATATTTAAGAACAAAGACTTAACATTTCAGAATCGAGTATAAACCTCTTTGCAACGGAAGCCACGCCTTTACACAGTTTTTCTACAACTTTACATTATAAAACAAAATTATTTTACACACTTCCAATTAAATCATTTAAATTTTGTCTTCAGCATTCGATGTAGTAAATGCCATTGATATTTATGCATACCAGCGTCACATAGAGAGTCATATACGAATACAGAAACTAGTTTTTTTAATATTGTTTCCGCAATATAGAGGCGGGGCTTCATTTCTTTTCGAATTTTTTCACAATCTCTCGCTTGCATTGCGATAATTTTATAAAAATGATCCAATTTGTATCATAAACATCGAAATGTTGCTTAGAAAACAATTAGAATAACACTAAGGTAAATTAAAATAGTGTTTCGTCAAAATATATGCAGATATTTACTCACAGAGGATACAAATTATTATAAGTGACGCCCCCCTAACAACAGTAAAAAATGAAATATCACTGTAACTCAAAAATAATGTTAAGAACGAGCTGTAAATTTGGAAACCCATGTTTTTGATGATGCCCGTTCTATTTATGCAAAAATCAACATAGGTCATAATTCATAATTTTTTCAAATATGAAATTATTAATAATTTTCATCTTTCAAAAAAAATTTTTTTTATCAAAAATATGCATGGAATATGTTTGGGTTACTTCATTCTATCATATAAAAAAAACAGAATTTGAATATCATAATTATTTTGGAAGATATGAATTAATGTTTGTCACATTCATTTAACATTAGCGCCCTCATAGTTTGACAGCTTATAACTCAGTGAAGAATTGAGCAAAATATATAAACTATACCATTTTCCGCGATGATTTTGTCCAAAAAATTCAAACAAATTATAAAAAATGGGGGTTACCATTGAAAAAAATGAAGTTGATGCCAGTTTTAATATGTAGACGACCCCTTAAGCAAAATCTAACTATATCATTATAAACTAGACGTTATTGCAAATCGATTGGTACAAACCACATGTTTCTACGATAATTTACGGCGGAATTAGGTGGGGGGTGGCTTTTTTTTTTTTTTTTTTTTTGGCTGAAAGCTTAATAACTTTTATAAGTGGGGTTTGATATGCATAAAAAGCGAATAGAACCAAAGAAACGTTGATTTTATATATTATGTATCACTTCTTAATATTATTGGTGGCAGTTGAATAAAAAAGTAGCTCGATTTGTACCAGGTGGCGCTGTCTACCGCTTCAGCTGTTGCGAAGTTTCCGAGCCACGCGACAGGCATCTAATTTAGGAGGCTATTGTTTTTATAAGGAAGTTTAAAAACCAAATTGTCTGGTGTATCATTCACACTGCTTTATCTTACTTTATATTATTATAGACATTATTACAGTGTTAGATGTAATATAAGAGGTAATGTTACTGATCTTTTCTAATGTAGTACTTTAAAAACAGACAAAACACTTTTACAAATAGTTTTATTTCAGATACATTTCTGTGCGAGGTGACTACCGCCCCCAGAGCCCCAGTTTAAATATTGTAGCTACATTCATAAAGTATTGAAGGATGTTATTAAATTTAAAATTTTATTTCAAGTTATTCAGATAATTTCCGTGCACAGCACTCTTTAAAAGATATTCGACTAACTTTGTCTAACCCTGTATATTGTTTAGGAATTACAGATGAATTAAATACAGACATGCCAGCATTTTAATTTATTCCAGAGCATTAGCTAACCTGTCCTTTTTTCACACCGCTTTATTTGTAGGGAAATTTGTTCTAATATATAGTAATTACGATTAAATAAGAAGGAAAATATATCACAAGAAAAGTGGTGTAAAAACGTGGCGAGTGCTAAGTACTAATAATGCTCTGGGATAAATAGTCTAATTAAATAACGTACTGTATATATTCCTGTGTGTATAACAATTATGCCAATATTTTTATTTATTAAGGAGCATTAATAGTATCCGAACTTTTTTCACACTGCTTTTTAATTGAAAAGTACATACATACTTGCCAACTTTCAGAATTTTTAAAGAAGATTTACCATCACTATTTTTAATAGAAGTATATCCTATTACCTATTATCCCAAGACTTTTTTTAATATACACTATAATTTTGAATGTTCCGATAAAAAAAACATATTTTAATTTTATTTTGTTTAAGAGCCGTTTTTTTAAAGCTGGACAAAGTCTATGGAGGTGTGATAGTTGACATTTTCAATTTTCCCAAAACTTTCAGGATATGTCAGTAGTACTGTGATAAGAAAAAGTGAAATTTATTTTTTTCTGAATTTCATTTGTTTGACCTAGAGAGGGGGTCAAAGTCTGAGGCCGTAAATAAAGGGTGCCATTTTAATATCATTTTACTCCTAAAGCCATTAGTGACCCATGTCAATTTTTTTAAATACGGATAATATTTGATACTAAGTACATTTTAGCATAAACAGTTTGGTGGGTCATTCATGGCTTTAAAGGCCAGGGTCATTCAAAAGTGCAGTTTTCGTTGATTTTTCCCATGTTTTCAGTCTGAATATCTGCTAAGGCCATGAGTGCCCCATAGAAATAATTATGGGGTTAATTACACACCTTAGTACAGAACTTAAAAATATTTAAAATTGCATGGGTCACTCTTGGCTTTAGTAGATAAACGGTCTCAAATTTGAAAATTTTCAAAAAAAAAAGGTCAAATTTGATGATAAATTACTCTATAAGCCATGAGTCAATAACTATGAGAGAGAGTTTTAATTATACCCTAGATGGTCTAGTTTTAGACCCAGGTTACAAACCTACGGGGCTTGCAAGATTTATTTAGATATAGTCTATTTTATATCGCCAATGTGTACCTGTTCTATGTAGTACAAAACGCTTGAGACCCAATTTTGTAATACATTAATGCTTGTTTTAAACTTCCCATTTTACATTACAGAGGTCAGCATCAAAATAAATATAAAATAAATATAAAATTAAAAAATCTGGAGTGACTCCACTCGACTTTCCGAACATTGAATCATTAACAGTTTTGTAGATAAAACCTATAAATGCTAGATTCACCAAAATGCTTATAGTTAGTGCAACAGTGATTTATAATATTCATATAAATTTTCAGCTCAATTGAATAAGGCGTTTAGATGCTATCGCACTTTTAAAAATTTGGTCCCCTAGGTCCTAATGATAAAGGATCTTTCTTTGTGTCCCTGTAAAAACACTATAAGTGCTAGATTCTCCAAATTCTATACAGACTGAGTATCTGTGACCTATAATATGTGTATAAATGTTTTGCTCAATTGAATAAAGCGTTTAGATGCTATCGCACTTTTAAGATTTTGGTCCCGTAAGCCATAATGATAAACAAGTTTTCTTTGTGTCCCTGTAAAAAAACTATAAGTGCTAGATTCATCAAAATCGATAGGGTTCGTGCTACGGTGACTTGCAACATGCGTACCAACTTACAGCTCATTCGAGCAAAACGTTTAGGCGCTAGCGTGTTCACTCACACACATACACACACACACACACACACACACACATACATACATCATCGTAAAAAGAGTGAAGACGGACTCAGGGAACCTCGAAACGTATAGAAACATCAAAATCTCAAATTCGGATTTTTTACATGATTACAATACTTTCCTCACTATAGTGTTCGGAAAGTAATAACCTAAGATACATCTGAAATGTGCATATTGTTATATTATGTAAAACATATATAGGGTGATGAAAACAAGACTGTATACAAAATAATAATAATAATAATAATAAAATTTGCGCAGGAGACTAATTGAAACAGGTGTTTCAAGTAGCTTCCCCTATATTTGTTTCAGCTGGCTCCTGCCCACAATTTTCACTTCACGAGATGTTAAGCTACCAGTACTTATGCTCGTGGGCTTTTTAAATCATATGATTAGCAAGCTGCACCTATACACTGTAAACGCTGAATCAATTAGAAACATTCAACAATTTTTGTTACATAAAATGCACCATCACTTAAAAATTTGAATTTTTACTCACAGTAAAAACAGTACTCAAAAACAGTTTTATCCTCATAAAATCGACAGATGTTTACATACACATCTTTTTTTACATTGTAAAGTAGGTTTTGTGTGTCTGTACTTTCCTTTATTGGCAATGAATAAGAACTTAAAAATTGTATTTTTTATTTCCATGTTTCAACTTACCCCGTACTTCAACTTGCCCCTGTCTCCCTTATGTAATTTTTACTTTCCGAACACTATAGTGAGGAAAGTATTGCAGTCATGTCAAAAATACGAATTTCAGATTTTGATATTTCTGTACGTTTCGAGGTGCCCTGAGTCCGTTTTCACTATTTTTGCGATGATGTATGTATGTATGTGTGTATGTGTGTGAGTGAGCACGCTAGCCCCTAAACGCTTTGCTCGAATGAGCTGCAAGTTGGTACGCATGCTGGAAGTCACCGTAGCACGAACCCTATTAATTTTCATGAATCTAGCCCTTATAGTTTTTTTACAGGGACGCACAGAAAAATTCTTTATCATTATGGCCTATGGGACCAAAAATTTTAAAAGTGCGATAGTATCTAAACGCCTCATTCAATTGAGTAAAAAAATTATACACATATTATAGGTCACAGATACTCAATCTGTATAGATTTTGGAGAATCTAGAAGTTATGGTTTTTTTACAGGGACACGAAGAAAAATTATTTATCATTATGGCCTATGAGGCCAAATTTTTAAAAGTGTGATAGTGTCTAATCAACCTTAATCTGAGTGTCAGTGATAGTGTCAACCGCCTTATTAATCTGAGCAAAAAATTTGTACACATGTCATAGGTCACAGTTGCACCAACTGTATAGATTTTGGTTAATTGAGCACTTACAGTTTTTTTACAGGGACACAAAGAAAAATTCTTTATCATTATGGCCTATGTGACCAAATTATTAAAAGTGCGATAGCATCTAAACGCCTTATTCAATTGAGCTGAAAATTTATATGAATATTATAAATCACTGTTGCACTAACTATAAGCATTTTGGTGAATCTAGCATTTATAGGTTTTATCTACAAAACTGTTAATTACTCAATGTTCGGAAAGTTGAGTGGAGTCACTCCAGATTTTTTAATTTTATATTTATTTTATATTTATTTTGATGCTGACCTTTGTAATGTAAAATGGGAAGTTTTAAACAAGCATTAATGTATTACAAAATTGGGTCTCAAGCGTTTTGTACTACATAGAACAGGTACACATTGGCGATATAAAATAGACTATATCTAAATAAATCTTGCAAGCCCGATGGGTTTGTAACCTGGGTCTAAAACTAGACCATCTAGGGTATAATTAAAACTCTCTCTCATAGTTATTGACTAATGGCTTATAGAGTAATTTACCATCAAATTTGACATTTTTTTGAAAATTTTCAACTTTGAGACCGTTTATCTACTAAAGTCAAGAGTGACCCATGCAATTTTAAGCATTTTTAAGTTCTGTACTAAGGTGTGTAATTAACCCCATAACTATCTCCATGGGGTACTCATGGCCTTAGCAGATATTCAGACTGAAAACATGGGAAAAATCAACGAAAACTGCACTTTTGAATGACCCTGGCCTTTAAAGCCATGAATGACCCACCAAACTGTTTATGCTAAAATGTACTTAGTATCAAGTAGTATCCGTATTTAAAAAAATTGACATGGGTCACTCATGGCTTTAGGAGTAAAATGATATTAAAATGGCACCATTTATTTACGGCCTCAAACTTCGACCCCCTCTCTAGGTCGAACAAATCAAATTCAGAAAAAATTAAATTTCACTTTTTCTTATCACAGTACTACTAACACATCCTGAAAGTTTCGGAAAAATTGGAGATGTCAACTATCAAAAGTGTCCAACTTTAAAAAAATTGACTCTTAAAGCAATCTAAAAATGTTAAATTGTACCCATAAGAAATTTCTCCCATGGACGTAATGTAGTCGTCTACTTTTGCATGTTCTTTCACACAAAACAATTATCCAATTTCAAGAAAAAATTTTGAGTACTATCCTCTAGTATTGACAACTTATAGGTATATCTGCCAGCACACTAATTAACCCGTTAGTAGCCGCTATAGACCGCGCCACCTATTACAAATTGCGCACTTTTTATTTAACTGTCACCAATAATTTTAAGAAGTGATGTGATCGACGTTTCTTCGATTTTATTCGCGTTTTATGTATATCAAATGCCACTTCTAAAACTTTTTGGTGGATATTGAAATGTTTTCCGATTGTAATTCCAATTGAATAATAAGAAAAATACTCTTAAGAAAAGAAGAGTAAAAAATAAATAAATAAAATAAAATGAATAAACTCCCACAAACAGAGCAACATTTGCATAATTCTGGACTGTAATCACAACCGACTGGAAAAAGTGTTATCTTTCACAAATAATAATAATTTTTCTAAATCTCATACTGGTTTAAACTAAGTTAAGAAAAGTATGATTAACACTTTCACGACCACATGCTTTTGTCTTTTGGACAATAACGTCCGCCTGCGGGAGTTATTCTCCCAAGTTACAATATTTCAGAACAAAATTTTCAGTATTTATATCCATAATGTATTTCATTGTAAAAATATGAATACTGAATATATACTTAAGAAATAAATAACATACAAATTGCGAAAGAAACGCCCACTGGCGGAGTTACAGATTTTCAAATGACGTGAATCTACGTCAGTGGTCGCGAAAGTGTTAATATATTTTACATTGATAATTATACATAAAGGAAAATAATAATAATAGATAAATAAGCACAATCGATGTGTTTAATATATATATATGTGTGTGTGTGATTTTTTTTTTTTTTTTATGCTTCATTAAAAATTATTTAATACTTTTTCATTAAAAAAAAAAAAAAAAAGTGGCGATAAATCACAGCGTTTATTTTCATCTAACGAATTTTCCTGATTTATTAAAATAATAACTTGTTAAAAAAAGATTAGATCACTAAGAATAAGGGGTCAGTGCTACAAATTTTTATATACATGCTATTGTTTTCGTTAGATTGGATGTGAAACTTTAAATGATGTGTTTAAAACCGGAATGGAATTTGAATTCTATGAGTCAGGTGACTTTTAAAATTGTTACTTGCTAGCTCGAGGCTATTAACAAAAAAAAAAAAAAAAAAAGACAGTTGCCAAGAAAGCGGTTATCGCCAATACAAGATGCTAAACCGCCAAGATGTTCCAGCAATTTTTCTCCGTAGCCAATATTTAGGGAATCCGTACTTAGCAGAGCATAACCATAGATCTATTATAAGAGTGGACGGAACATTCCATTATTAAGGGAATATAAGAAAAGGCGCAAAGATGAAACCATGTGAATATTGAAAATGGTTACCTTTTTTGGCATTTATCGCGTTATTGGCAATTTTTTGTTTTGAATATAAATACACATTATTATTATTATTATTATTAAAAGTACAACAAGCAAAACTAGTGTAAAATATTACAGCTGCTGAAATTTATTTTTACCTTGTTATTAACATCTAACAAAGTTCAAAAGTTTTTATAAGTTTGGTTTGTCTATACTCGTTTTAACTCTCATAAATAATTATGGACATTTTTGAAATAATATGAAGTATAATATAATTAAACTAATTCAATTTAGAGAAATAAGTATAGCAATTATAAGCTTTTTATAAAAATAATTACTTAAAAAGAACGAAATAATAAAATATAAAAAATAATCTTACCTGTGAAATAAAATCCTTATTTTACATAACTTCTAGGGTTTTTAAAGTACATCTAATTACTATTTCTTGCTATAAAATTCTTTTTAAATTAAAAAAAATCTAACTTTTAAGTGAAATAAATTTTTTAAAAAGAACTTTCAAAGAAAAAGGGAAAATATCGTCTGCTTAATAAAAAGCAGAGTTTAGAGCATGGCGAGTAAATTTCAATATTGGCCAGTTTGGCTTCTTGTAGATCAACATTCACATGACCTTTTTTATGAGTTATCTTTCACACTAAAAAAGGCTGCCATTGTCCCGTCCACTCTTATAATAAGTCTATGAGCATAACATGCCTGTGATTATGTCAACCATTCACTTGTAGAGTCGGGGAAAAAAAAAAACGCAACACTCAACGTAACTTCGTTGCTAATCGAAGTAGAAAAATGTAATAGGTATCATTCGACTGAGAATTGTGAGCAGTTTCAGAAAATGAACAGAAATTTTGAATTGGGGGTCGTCTACATATTAAAACGCGCACCAACTTTGATTTTTTTCAATGGTAATGTCCCATTTTTATTTTATATTTGAATTCCTGGGATCGCGACAACGCGAAAAAGTATATTGGTTGTATATTTTACTTATTTTTTCACGGAGTTATAAGCGTTCAAAGTTTGAAGGTGCTAATGTTAAATTCATATTTCAAACTTTTTTTAATATCTTCACAAAAAATAACTTGATCGATATAATTTTTTTTTTACGAGATACAGTGAAGAAACCCAAACATAATCCATCATTATATTTGTTTCTGAAAAATATTTTTAATTCTGAAAAATATTAATAAATTCATATTCATAAAAATTATGAATTATGACCTATATTAATTTTTACATAAAATGAATCCTAATGCTGAAAAATATGGGTGTGCAAATTTGCAGCTCATTCCAGTTATTAGTTTTCGAGATATAAATAAATCTTTCTTTTGGAGCGGTTTAGAGGGCCGTCTCTTATAAAGTTTTGCATGAGATAATGAATCAAATCTTAAAAAATAACAAAGACAATTAAACAAAATATTTTTATTTTTTATTTACGGGTCAAATTATATAACAACAACGACAAACGAACAGAAATGAAACAAAAATGATGATTTGTAGACTTTTGTGTTAGCATCAAGAATTCCTGTTTTCTGAAGAAGACAAGCCCCGCCTTCATCGTTCTTCAAAACAAAACAATACAGAAAAGAAAAGTAAATGTGACATTGAGCATTCGTTTTAAACCCCTTATTTTATGTTGACAAAAATATGCACAAGTGGTATTTACTTCATACATTAATTGGTGATAAATTTTAAATCTTTTAAGGGGGATCGTCAGTTACGGCTTTTCTAGATTACTAATGCTAAAATTCTAAAATCAATCCCGTGCATTGTTAATGCAATTAATTTGTTTAAAATTTTTTTTTGGCGTTAGATATAACTTTTATCTCTCAGACGATATAATTTTTAAAACGAGATGTGTTCTCAATCTTTTTTAAATTTTAATTTTTCAAAAAATTGCATTTTTTCGAAAAATTTCATGTTGTTTCTTTTAGCTATTAATAGATGGCGTTGCTATTACGAATCGTTTCTCCTATTTATTGAAAAGCTTTTATTTTTATCATTTTTTAAATTTTTCTCATAATTTTATGTCATTTTCTTATAAATAGCTGTATAAGGGATATGTGTAGAGCAATATGATACCGAAATATCCTTCAGAAAATGCTTTTATTATTTTCTGAACTGAGTTTTTTCGTTGCATACTGCAGCAGAATGACAGATATTTTTAATGTTACAGTAACCCTAAGCCGTCTGCTTCAGTTCCGGTGGAAAGAGCGCTTATGTTTTGAGTTGGGTTTTAGTTTCAGTAGAAAATATCAACTGAGCTTATTACGTTGTTTTTCTCGACTATTGCAGCGACTTTAATTAAGATTAAGAAGATTAAGCTTTCTTATTTATCTATTTATTTACTTAACATTTAAAAAAGAAATGGTTTTTTTCGTCCATTTTATTTTTGTAATTAGACAGAATGTCGATGTTTATAACTTGTTCATTGTTGTCATTTGAAATAGACATTTCGGAATAACTTTTACGATAAAATCGTTGCTTACAAATCATTACAAGCGCAAATCATTGACGTTTCAGTAAAAAACTGGAAAATATGAACTGTTTCTTTTTTTTTTTTTTTTTTTTTTTGTGTGTGTGTGTGTGTGTGTGTGTTTGTTTCTTTTAATCATTATTCAGAAAAATAAACATAGGCAGTATTTTTAAAAGGGATCGGGCTCATTTTCATGTGACAATATCGCATAGGCAAACTTTCGCATATCTCTTTTCTCGGATAGTGGGCGACGGACAAAGAGGCTTTCCATTCGTCTATTCTCACTCTGCTTGGAGAAATAACAGAGTAAGAAACGAAACTGCCGAAGATATCAAAACTTTTATGTATACACCAAGCATTTTTTCCTTTTCCAAGCTGGCGCGATCTCGGGCAGCGCACACACAGACTCGGGTCTCCGAGAATCTAAAAAGGAGAGGTTAAATATGAGGTTATAAGATGGCGAGATTTTGCCATATTTAAATCTATAAAAAAAAATGTTTTCTGTTACCGTATCGTGTAAGAATTGTATCTATAACTAGACCAAATTTTTACTCGCCACAGTAAAAATTCCACTCGCCAATGGCGAGCGGAAATTGCGCGCCTTGTATATATATTAATAGAATCGTACATCATAATCCAAAATAACAAATATGACAAATTTCCTTGGAAAAGAATAAATAAATAAACAAAAAAAGAAAAAAAAAAACTATAAATTTTTTTTCTAAGAAATTTGAAATTGATAAAAAACAGAATTTCCAAATCTTTTATTTTCTATTGTTTGATACAACAAATGCATAGTAATCTGTTTTTTATTGGTGTATATGCAATAGGAATGGTAATAATTTTTTTTTTTTTCTAAAAGTAAAAAAAAAAAAAAAAAAATGTTAGGAAGTCGAAAATTTCAAATCATTGAATTGACGAGATTTTCGGACTATTGTTCATATGTATGGTAACAAAGTTGTAAGATGTAAAAAGACATAGATGATAAAAAGCCGCCGCAATGCTGAAAAACCAAAATGAATTTATGCATTTATGTGTATGTGTGTGTGTGTGTGTGTATATATATATATATATATATATAAATTTATTGAAAAGAATTTATATATATATGAGTTTAAAGATTAGAAAAAACCAAAACCATCCTCCATGACAAACTGTGTAATTGCAGGAAATATAAAATACAAAACCGACCATTATAAAATTAACAAATTAAGGATTAAGTAAATGTGTGCGTGTATATATATATATATATATATATATATATATACGATAAATATCAAAACTAATTATCGTACACGGTACATATTTCTAATATAAAGATTTCGAAAATAAAATATTCATATTCTAATAAAATTTGAAGTCAACCTGAAACCCAAGTCAAACTCAACACAGAAATTTTCATCAGCCCGAACCCGGAAAAGAAATTTTTGTTGGTAAAATAAACAAACACTAGACACAAACTGCCGTTCTCTCCGCCCCCCAAAATAAATAAATAAATAATAGTGATTAATAAATAAATCAAATGACATAATTTATACTTTTTTATTTTAGAGTAATATTTTATGAAATATTTTTCAAACCCATCCAGTAATATTCTAATTATAAAATAAAGTAAACTAGCGGTGTCACACAATTATTTATAAGATATTTTTGAGCGGGATACGAATACATAATTTACAACAATCATTTTAATTCTCCTGTATACCGTTATGGTAAGCGTTTTAGATCCAATGCGAGATCACTTCCCTTTTTTTTTTTTTTTTGTTCTGTGCATCTCAAATTAGCTTTCAAACATGAAAAATAAATGAAATAAAATCTTGGAATATCGCTCAAATGATTTTCTGAAGATAGAATACGTCGCCTTTTCACATCGAACTTTTTACCCTCTTCCAGTTCTCGGAAAAATAGACAAAAGAAGAAAAACAAAACCGTACTTCCTACATTATATTCTCCCTCCCCTCCCCATATTCATAAAGTTTAGCAAGAACTGAAAGAGGGATATCAGGCTTTCTCACTTTTATCAGCTTTTCGAATAAGTGGCATTGAAACAACTTTTGAATTCCCAAACTAGAGTCCTGCATCGGGTCGGGTAACCCGATTTTACCCGAACCCGACCCGCGTTGACAGAATTTTTTCTCTTGCGGGTCGGGTTGACTGATCTTTTTTTTCTCGCGGGTCGGGTTCGGGTCGGGTTTGGTTTTCAGTAAGTCGGGTCGACTTGAGAACACCTTTCAAAATATTTTTTACAATTATAAACATAAATTTATAGGCATGTTTACAACTATGAAACTAATTTAAACATTCTGTTCATACTAGACATGTATCGGTTGGTTGGTTGGTTGGAGGATTTAAGGCCGATTGACTTCAGATGTGTCCTAGGCCTGTAGGGGATTGACTCCAGATGTGTCCTAGGCCTATAGGGGGAATGCCCTCCGTTTGGGTCTTTCTAAGCGGTCCTAGCCCGTATTTACGCGTCTTTCGGAGGAAACCATGGTAAACTCCGAAAGGCTAGGTCGATGAGCGCGACCTGGGATCGAACCCGACACCTTCCATCAACCAGCTTTGAGCGCAGAACCGCTCGGTGGCTGATGGGCAGACATGTACCGGAGCTCCCTATTCGTATCTATCTGTGGATATCCGCCAGAAAAATAGATCCGTATTTGTATCTGAATCTGTATTCTTTTCTTTAACGGAACTAATATGTATCTTTTGTATAAATTGTATGAAAATTAGAAAAGTATTATAAATCTTTCTTCACTGTTGTTAATGTATATATTAAAGAAATACAAATACAGTATAACCTCGCATTTACATTCTGGAAATTGAAAAGATTTCGCAGTTTACAAGTTTTTTTTTTTTTTTTTTTTTTTTTAACTTTCTTCTATATTTAGTAGAAGAATGTATTAGATTCGTAAAAATTTTCAACTTCCAGTTTTTGAGGAATTTGCATGTTTTGAGAGTCCAGAACACGATTTGACTATTTCCAGAAAATATCAGTCTGTGTCTCTGTATGTGTGTGACAAAAATTTTGTGGAGACTGTATCTCTGGAACTACTGCACTTAATTGCATATAAATTTATAAATAAATGCACCTTGACATAAATTAGTGCCTATCAACTTTTGGTGCCCATCGCTCAACGGATAGCGCTGCTATACAGTTATTTCCACAATTTAAGGGAAATTGCGCAGTTTACAAGTTTTTTTTTTTTTTTTTTTTTTTTTTACTTTCTTCTATATTCAGTAGAAGAAATTATTAGATTCGTAAAAATTTTCAACTTCCGGTTTTTGATGAATTTGCATGTTTTGAGAGTCAGGAACTACTGCAGAGAATTGCATATAAATTTGTATGTAGGTGCACCTTAACATAACCTAGTCCCTATCAACTTTTTATGTCAATTTCTCAAAAGGTGGCGCTGCTATACAGTGATTTCCACAGTTTAAGGAAAGGCTTTATTTCAGGATCTACTGCACAAAATTGCACATAAATTTATATGTGGATGTACCATGATATAAATTATTGTCTTTCCACTTTTGGTACCAATAATTCAATAGGTGGCGGTGTTATACAACGGTTTCCATAATTTAAGGGAAAGATATATCTCAGGTTCTATTGTGTATAATAAAAGAAAAAAAAAATGGATATGTGAAAAGACCATTATCAGACATTATGCTGATTCAATTTGGATGCATATCGGCCAATAGGTGGCGCTGCTGTACTGGAATTTTCCCCGAGAACGGAAAAGCTATATCTCAACTTCCATGGTGTATAACAGTACAAAATTTGATAAGTGCGATAACCATTATCACAACGCATTTTTTAATATATTATTTATAGAGAATAAAACTGTCTTTCTTTGTACTTTTAGTGTAACTTTTCTCTAAGATGGAAATCGTCTGCATTCATTATGGTAGGTAATTTTAATAAATACTAGCTTTAATAAATTATCAGTACTGAGCGAATTTGTATTAGAAAATATAGAAGAAAGTCTTCTGGTGGGCACAACATACTATTTTTTTTTTTTCTAATACCTTTACTTTTAATGAAATTCAATCCTCGCTTTTATGTGAACGGAATTTTGAATTTTCCTCCATTTATACTTGTATATACATGAAATATAGAAGAAATACTTGCTGTGATTTCATTTAAAGCTAGTATACTGTGAGCACCTCAAATTTTCTTCTATATTTTCCTATAGGAATTCGCTCAGTAAAAATATTTTCTTAAAAATATTATTTATTAAAATTATCTACCATAATGAATGATTTTCATTTTATAAAAAACTAACACTAAATATAAGAAAAGAAAGACAGTTTAATTCTCTATAAATAAAGTCTTAAAAAATGCGTCTTCATAATGGTTACCTCATACATCGGGTTTCGTACCGTTATATGTCATAGAAGTTGAGATGTAGCCACATTCCGTTCTCAGGGAAAATTGCAGTATAGCAGCGCCACTTATAGGCTGATATGCTTCCAAACTGAATCAGCGTAATGTCATGTAATGGCTACACTGATACGTGTCAAGTTTTGTTTGATTATGCACAACAGAACCTGAGATATAGCCTTCCCTGAAAATGCGAAAGTCAACGTATAACAGCACCACCTGTTGAGCAGTTGACACAAAAGTTGGTAGGCACTAACTTATGTCAAAGTGTATCAAGTGTATCTGCATATAGATTTATACGTAAAATCGTGTAGCAGTTCCTGAGATATAGCCTTTCCTGAAATTGTGAAAACCGCGGTCCAGTAGCGGCATTTGTTGAGAAATTGACACCAAAGGTTGATAGGAACTAATTTAGGTCAATGTACATCAGCATATAAATTTATATGCAGTTATCTGCAATGAGATACAGTCGCCACAAGAATTTTTTTTTCACGCACACACACAAACAGACAGACACATATTTTCCAAAAATACCTAGTCAAATTGTGTTCTGGAATCCGCAAAACGTGTAAATCTATCAAAAAACGGAAGCTGAAAATTTTTACGATTCCAATACTTTCTTCAATTGAATACAGAAGAAAGTAAAAAGTAATGTAAAATAAACACATTTAGGAAACGGATTCCATCAAGGCATAATAATAATATTCTTCTCTTGAACAAATAAACAAAACACGAAAATTGCCACTGTAGAAAGATAATTTGCTGATCATGTGAATTGAAAGTGATTGTGGGAAAGCAGATGTCCCAAATAATTATAAACATTCACGTCGAACAAAAGCAATAAATAAATATACATTTCTTTTTCTTTTTTTTTTTTTTCAGAATATAAGCATTAAACAACGAACTAGTAAGTAACGCTGAATTTGAAGTACATTTTTGCAATCTTGAAGTTCACAACTCACATAAATGTTTAAACATTTTTATTAAACATTTTTTTTAGATTTTTTTAATTTTTAACTCAATACAATCAGTAATTACGGGGCCGTGCCCTTAGCGGAAATCTATAAACCCGTGTCCTTAGCGGAAATGTTATCCCCCCTCGGTGGCGTGCTTTTAGCACACGTGCCTTTAGCGGAAATGTATAATAAATTTTTAAATAAATTAATAAATAGAAAATCAATTTTCCTCCACACTTTATCCACATTTAGCACTAACTATATTTTGCTTCAGAAGTAAAACCTGCCGCAAAAATAGGTATGCGTACTGTAGAATATCCGTTATTTGAGGGAACGGTGTTATGTAATCTTATAAAGTTTGATGAATAACAGTACTCCATACAAAAACGTACATTATTGCCCTTTTATGATTTTATTTAAGTTTTTGGAAATATAATTAAGCATTACACATTTTAAAATGAAAACGAAAACGAACTCTAAAATTTCTGAAGTGGGAATCTCACTCCTTAAAAAAGTGACCATTATTTTGACACGAATTAAAGTGAGAAAATACTATTGTCACTCTGGAAAATGTGACATTTCTCACTTTTCTCGAAAGAGAGACTTCTAGTCACTCTGTCACAAAGAGTGATGTCATCATCAATTGCAAGATCAACCTGCTGAAGAGTGAAGATTTGCTGGCGCCATCTACTTACCATATTTCGAACGAAATATGAAAGACAATTTCTCGGCAATCTCATGTATGTGATTTGTTTAACAGAAATTATTGAATTTATTTGAGTTTAAAAAAAGAAAATAATTATGTTAAAAGCTGTTTTGGTAAATATAATTTTTTTATACGATTGATAAATTTGAAGTGTTATTAGTAAAGAATCGAAAATCATAAGAAAGTTATGGAAATTCGTAATGAAAGCAAGGAGTTTTATTTGGAAATATATAAGGTATAAAAGAAAATATCAGTGCAAATACTTAATGCATAACATCTTAAAAGCATAATAGAAATTTATATTTTTATTATATTCATTGATACACATGTGAAACATTAAAAAAGCTGGCTATAATATTTTACTGAAAATTAAAATCATCAGCGAGATTTAATACTCCTGAACAGACGAGTTTTTCAAGAAACTGTGTAGATTTGTCGTAAATATTTAACTTTTTTTTTTTTTTTTTTAACATGCACACTCAAGAATTTTTCTTTTCTCCTAAGCTACATTTAAAATAACTATTTGTCTTAGGGAATTTCTTTTCAAGTATGCATTTTGATTTAAGAAATAATTCCAATTTTATTAATTTAAAAATAATTCTAATTTTAGTAATTTAAAGCAATTCTAACTTTAATTTTAAAATGTACATTAGAATTCTGTAATTTTATATTTTTAATAAATGAAGTAAAAGTTTATAAATGCGATTAATCTCTTACGTGAATGATTTACCACTGTAAATTATCAAGTTCTGTGTGTCCCCAATGGTTCAGTGGTAAGACGCTCGCCTGCCACGAAGGCGGCTACGGTTCGATTCCCCGCAGATCCAAAGCAAATGTGGAAAAAAAAAATAAGAAAGACAAAGGAAATTGGTAGAAGATGCCGTCTAGCGTATCCATACTTTTTTAGGAAAAATAAACAGTCATATTCTTTGAAATACTCGGAATAATCTCACTCTTAATAAAGAGAGAGAAATCTCATTCTTTCGAAAAGAGACTTCTCACTCTTTCGAGGTTGGCTCCATTTTGGCATGTTCAAAGAGTGATATGCCACTCTTTTAGAGTCAGATCTCACTCTTCATATTTTAGAGAGAAAAATCAGGAGGTACATATTGATTATCAACACTTTCCAACTGTACGTACTAGTTGTATCGTATAACATTCTATCTTCTTTGTCTACATTATCACATAATGGACAGACATATAGACTAATTGAATTCATAATCACTCTGAAACATTGTTGGAAAGTGTTAAAAAGGCTTAACACAAACAGAAATGCTGCTCTTAATTTCCTATTTGCACCCCTTAATATTTCGAAACTTTTTGCTTAACCCTGTAAATCTGGAGGCTAAGCATACTATAGTTTATACAAAACATTTTCTTAGCATGTTAACAATGAATGCGAATTTCTTTATGATTTTTGATTAAGTTAGTTAAATGTGATTTATAAAAATGTCTCCCTTAAAGCGCAATGCATTGGCATTTTTTGCATCTCTATCATGTACACAAACCAGTGGCATAGGTTCTATTACAGCCATTTTAAGTAGGGAAATTCAATAAAAAATTTGAATAACACATATCATTAATAAAATAAAACAAAATAAGAACTAGTGTGTTGTGGCCACCACAAGATTTTATTTTCCTATACAAATTCACTAAGTGCAAATAATTAATTTTCATCTTAGAGAAAACTAACACTAAATATCCAAAGAAAGACAGTTTTATTAGATAAAAATGACATATTAAAAATTGCATTTTTATAATAGTTATCTCACATATCAAGTTTCGTACAGTTATGTACTATAGAAGTTGAGATACAGCTTTCCCGTTATCGAGGAAATTTGCTGTATAGCAGCGCCACCTATTGGCCAGTAAGCATCAAATTGAATCAGCATAATGTCTCACAATGGTCTTCACATATAATCACGTTTTGTTTGATTAAACGCTATAGAACCTGAGATATGGCCTCCTCTTAAATTGCAGAAATCACTGTATAGCAGCGCCATCTGTGGAGCAGTTGACACCAAAAGTTGACAGACACTCATTTAGGTTAAGGTGCATCAACATCTAAATTTATATTCAATTCTGTGCAGTAGTTTCTGAGATATAGCTTTCCATTAAATTGCAGAAATCGCTATGTAGCAGCGTCACCTGTCTGTCCATGAGCATTCAAATTGAATCAGCATGATGTCTCACTTTTTACTTTCTTCTATATGTAATATAGAGAAAGTATTGGATTCGCGAAAATTTTCGACCTCCGTTTTTTGACGAATCTACACGTTTTGGGATGTCCTGAACACGAATTGATAGTTTTTAGAAAATGTCTGTCTGTCTGTCTGTGTCTGTCTGTATCATTTTTTTGTGGACGCTGTATCTCACGAACCAATGAATGAAATTTAACCAAACTTGGTATTTAGTTGCACCATGACATGAACTGGTGCTGATTAGATTTGGGGATCAATAGCTCAATAGGTGGCGCTGTAATCGCATTTTATGCAACTTTTTAACATGGCAGCATAGGACAAAATTCCGTATAAATGTGCATAATAAGAGTTATTTTAAACTTGTGATTGTAAAATTGATATGAATTATTGATAATACTAGTACGTAACTAGTAAAAAAATTTTGAGCATGGGGGGGGGGGGTAAATTTTGAAGATGGGTATCATTCGAAAGATCTCGTCAATACCTTTAAAACGAATGGGTGAACTATAAATCTGTGATAATTTAAAACAAAGTTATCGATTTTTTTTACTTTTAACAACAACAAAAAAAATTAGAAAAAAATTCGTAATATTTTTTTTTTTTTAATATTGTTACTGATTGAATATGTATTACTTTTAACAAAAAAAAAAAAAAAAAAAAAATCGTAAAAAAAAAAAAAAAAAATCTTTTTTTTTTTTTTTTTTTTTAATATTGTTACTGATTGAATGGGTATAGGAAAATATAGAAGAAAGTCTTGTGGTGGCCACAATATACTAGTTTCTATTGAATATAGAAGAAAGTAAAAATAAGAAATTCATAAAATATTTACGGACGCTAGAGGCGGACAAACGGACAGTAGAGTAGACAAATACTCTAATTCAAATCATATTCACGTTTTAAAAAATGACTAAATAAACACTTAATGTAAACGAAAATACAATTCAGCAAATTTCCAATAATAACCCTCAGTGTCAACTGAATATTTTTGTTTGACTCTGTAAATCTAATGCTAATCATACTACATTCTATAGAAAGCATTCTTTTGAGCATTTGAATAACATATTTCAATCTGCCACACGCACACCTTCTTATTTCCGCTATGGGCACGGCTTCTTCTATTCCTCTTTCTTTCCTTTCAAACCATTCCGCTAAGGGCACGTTCCGCTAAGGGCACGGTCGCTAAGGGCACGACACCAGTAATTACATTTTAATTTTTTTTTTCACTTTCTTCTATATTCAATCGAAGAAAGTATTGGATTCGTAAAAATTTTCGACTTCCGGTTTTCGACGGATTTACAAGTTTTGAGAGGTCTAGACTAGAGGTGAGTTCGGGATCTATTTTGGCAATCCGAGCCCGCCCGGGCCCGAAGCATTTTTGAACTGAGCTCGCCCGAGCCCGAAAAATTTTGTGTGATCAGAGCCCGAGCCCGATATTGAAAGTGATACGCTATGCAACGCATACACAATAGTAAAATTAAACACCGTTTTCATTTTCAAATTAATTTTCTTATTATCAATCCTCAATTTAAAAACTATAAATGTTATTATAACAATTTATAATGTCTGTGTCTCTGTATACATGTATATATTTATAGTGCAGCCCATTGTTTATAACGCGCCTATTGGGGGACAAAAAATTTATCCGAATGAGTGATGTAATGAGGCCCAGTATAACGAAGGAGGAAGGATTACTCTATAAAAGTATGACATAACATGCATCCCGTTGAAAAAAAAGTTCTATTTAGAAAAATCTGGTGTGAAACAACCACACGACTTCCATTACCCACTATTACACATATTATATACATTTTTGAGAGATAATGCGATCAGAAAACATAAAAGTGAACTAAAGAGAAAATCGTTAGAGCCGTTTTTGAGATACCAACTTTTACAAAAAATCAATTATTGACCGGAAAACAATAATTACATACAAAAGCATATTTAAAAGTGAGTTAATATGGCGAGTTTGAAGAAAATCCGTACAGCTGTTTTTAAAGGAACGCCCTTGGGAGACGTGAAATTGAGCTATTTATACAGGACGCCTATCAATCTTCCTGAACTAACCAACTATATCATTCGAGAGGACATCTGATAGAGTGTTTATATAGCAAATTTCAAGAAAATCGTTAGAGCCGTTTTTGAGATACGGACTTACGGTCCCACTTCCGGTTTCCGATGTCCCACTTCCGGTTAAACTCAATTATTGACAGGAAAACAATAATTGCATACAAAAGCATATTTAAAAGTGAGTTAAAATGGCGAGTTTGAAAAGAATCCGTACAACCGTTTTTAAAGGAACGCCTTTGCGAGGCCTGAAATTGAGCTATTTATACAGGACGCCTATCAATTTTCCTGAACTAACCAACTATATCATTCAAAAGGACATCTAATAGAGTGTTTATATAGCAAGTTTGAAGAAAATCATTAGAGCCGTTTTTGAGATACGGACTTACGGTCCCACTTCCGGTTTCCGATGTCCCACTTCCGGTTTTTCAATTTTCACCAAAATTTGGAAATTTCATCTGTACACCAGACGTATTTCAATTCTAAAGTTTCGTAGCTCTATCTTTATTAGTTTCTGAGCTATAATAGCCAGAAGATTCTCCACATACATACACACACACATACACACACACACACATACATACACACTGACCAATTGCCAAAAACCACTTTTTTGGACTCAAGGAACCTTAAAACGTGTAAATCAGGTGAAAACCCGATATCGAATTTTCAGACCGAATACAATACTTCCATTACCCTACTAAGGAAAGTCAAAGCTACTAAGGTTTGCAAGATTATTTTGTGATTTATAACCTATCATGACTATTATGGCATTACTAAAGGTGCTCTCAAAATGAATATTTTTTTTTTACATTTTCCAGTTAGTGAAGAATAAAATAAACGGAACTTTTAGCTTGAATCCGAGCCTGCCCGGAGCCCGAAGACTTGCGTAAGATTTGAGCCCGATCGGACTTGGGCCGGGGCTCGGGCTCACCATGATTTGACCATTTTTAGAAAATGTCTGTCTGTCCGTCTGTGTGGGTGTAACAAACATTTTGTGGCAGCTGTATCTTTGGAACTACTGTTCAGACTTGCATTTAAATTCATATGTAGATGCACCTTGACCTAAATTAGTGCCTATCAATTTTTGGTGTCAACCGCTCGAGAGGTGGCGCTGCTATACAGCGATTTCTGCATATTCAGGGAGGCTATATCTCAGGTTTCATTGGATATAATCCAACAAAATTTGATATGTGAGAAGACCAATATGAGATATTTCGCTGATTCAATTTGAATGCCTATCAGCCAACAAGTGGCGTTGCTATACAGCGATTTCCGCAATTTAAAGAAAGGCTATGCAGAGAATTGCATATAAATTTGTATGTAGGTGCACTTTAACATATATTAGCGCTTGCCAACTTTTGGTGTAAATTGCTCAACAGGAGGCGCTGCTACACAGCGATATCCACAATTACAAGGAAAGCTATATCTCAGGTTCTACTGCGTATCATCAAACAAAACTTAATATGTGAGAAGGCGATTATGAGACATTATGCTGATTCAGTTTGAATGCTTGTCGGCCAATAGGTGGCACTGCTATTCTGCAAATTTCATCGATAACGGGATGGCTATATCTCAACTTCTATGTCATATATCTGTACAAAACTTGATATGTGAGATAACCATTATAAAAATACATTTTTAATTTTTACTTTCTTTTATATTCAATAGAAGAAAATATTAGATTCGTAAAAATTTTCGACCTCGGATTTTTGATGAATTTACACGTTTTGAGAGTTGTAGAACACGATTTGACCATTTTTAGAAAACGTCAGTTTGTCTGTCTCTGTGTGTGTGTGACAAAATATTGTAGTAATTATATCTCAGGAATTACTGCAGAGAATTTAATACAAATTGGTATGTAATGTAGTTACATCTTGACATAAATTAGTGCCTATCAACTTTTGGTAAAAACTGTCCAACAGGTTGCGTTGCCATCCCGCTTTTTCTAAATTTTTAACCCGGTGGTATAGGACAAAATTTTGTATAAATGCGCAAGAATTTTGTATAAATATTTTTAATAATCATTATGAAATTTAAAAGAATTATTTGTAATACAGGTATTCAACTGGAAAAAAAAAAAAAAAAAAAAAATGTATGTAGGAGCCTCGTCTTACCCCTTGGGGGCAAGTCCCTCCCTCGAGGAGAGTAAATTTTCATGATGGGTATTTTTCAAAAGAGCTCGTCAATACCTTTAAAACGAATGGTTGAACGATCGATCTGCGATAATTTGAAATAAAGTTATTGATTTTTTCATTTTTAACAATAATAATAATAATATTCAGGATAAAATTGACTTTTTTGGACATTTAGTATTATACTTCTTCTCTAATATGGAAATCGACTGCATTATCATGAAATATAACTTTTTTAAATATTAATTTTAATAAAGTTTTCTACTGAGTGAATTTGTATAGGAAAATATAGAAGAAAGTCATGTGGTGGACACAACATACTACTTTAAGATGTTATTTATAGACGATAAAACTGTCTCTCTTTAGATATTTAGTGTTAGATTCCCCTAAGATGAAATTATTTGCATTCATCATGTTAAATATTTTTAATCATAGTTTTAATAAATTATTCGCACTTAGTGAATTTCACAGAAAAATATAGAAGAATGTCTTGTGGTGGCCACAACATACTAGTTTTTTTATTTTTTTAATTTACCAACTGTCTGACAGTGAAAATTTACTTTACTTTATGTCATGTTATATCATTTTACCTTGTTTTGTATGGTTTTTAAATGAATAAGTAATGTTGATTTATTTTTCGGGTTTCGGGTCGGTTCGGGTCGCAAAAAGTTCTCTGTTGCGTGTTCGGGTTGGTTTTCGGGTTGATGAAAATTTTTTTGTCTGGTTTCGGGTTAATGAAAATGTTTTTGTCGGGTTAGGGTTGATTTAAAATTATCTGTCGGGTTCGGGTCGGGTAACTCTATCGGGAAGTTTTGTTGAATCATATAAACGCTACCGAAGCAGCGGGGATCCGATACAATCGGCTAAAAGAATTTAAAAAATGCATTGTCATCGTGTTCTGATTTATTGAAAAAGTTTCAAATGGGAAGTTATGATTGTTGAATCATATAAACGTTACCGAAAGCAGCAGGGATCCGAAACAATTGACTAAAAAAAAAAAAAAAATGCATTGTCATCGTGTTATGAATTTTTCTAAAAGTTTCAAATTTCTAGCTAGTCGGGAAGTTATACGATTGTTGAATCATATAAATGCTACCGAAGGCAGCAAAGACCTGAAACAATTGGCTAAAAGTATTTAAAAAATGCATTGTTATCGGGTTTTGCGCTATTCTAAAAGTTTCAAATGTGTAGCTTAGCTAGGCGGAAAGTTAGTTAAATAAATTTTCTGTTGAAACATATAAACTCTGTCGAGGGCACCAGGGACCCGAAACAGTTGGGTAAAAATATTTAAAAAATGTATTGTCACCGTGTTTTGAGCTATTTTGAAAGCTTCAAATATCTAGCTAGTCGGGAAGTCAGTTAAAAATCGATTGCAAAATTTGTACTGGACACACAAATAAACAAGAATCGAAGTAAATAAAAACATGGTAAAATACAAATTAATTTGCCATAATAAATTATCGCATTATGTTGAAAAATTTGTTCTTAAAATTCTAAATTGGCGAGGTTCGACTGATATCAGTGAGTAGTATGTATCGATATAGTTGAGTGTTTCACAAATGTTTCACTCACTGTTTTTTCATTAATAAGTACACTATAAATATTAATTCCCGTTTGAGAGAATATAAATTTAAATTTGAAATGCAAAAAATCTATACAGCAATTTTATTATTTTACCATGAAAATTTTTGTAATTTAAAGTGTTATATTGCCCTCTAACACATTTCACTTGTGATTAAAGTTATTATAATTATTTCACTTATACAGCTTCAGCTACAGCGCATTTCAGTACAAACTGCTTGCTTATGTGACTGCTAATACAAAACAAATATAAAAAATCTTGAAAATGAGGATGAACTATTTGTTTCCCTCCTTTTTTTTCCTTTCGCGTACTTCACTTGACGTCACAGGAAAAGGGGAAATGACGTACTCAACAGAACTAGTCTACCAGAAACAGAAAACTATCGCTCAAGTGAAATACAACGCCATCTCTTGGGAAAAGATAGATTATCTGGTTACTGACGCTCCGCCTTAAACGAACACTAGAAGAAAAAAATTAACTGAATAGGTGGGGTTTAGTGTTTTAAATAGAAAAATAGGTTTAATGTAAAAAATTGACTCTGCAAGACAGACTTGTAAAATCGTTTCTTAACTACCGTCATAGTTAAAAAAAGGCTTAATCATTTGCTTCATAAATTGCTTTATTTTATTTTATTTATTTATTTATTTTGTAGGGGGGAGGATTATTATTTTAAGGACACTTTAGTCTTTGATATTTTATTAATATATTTTAAATTTATACATTTTTAAATACATACTTTAACTTTTATAAATATATTTTAACACTTTTTGCAACCGCAGGATTTTGTTTTTTTGACAGTAAGACCCGCCTACTCACGTTATACTCTCAAAATAAAATATTTCAGAACAACTTTTCTGTATTCACAATTACATTACAAATTGATATACATTAAACTATATTCTTTCAATTTAATATATTTCCATCCATAGCATGTTTTATTGCAAAAATAAGAACACTGGGTACAGACTTAAGAAATATGTAGCACACAAATTACTAAAGAAACGCCCACTAACAGAGTTACAGATTTTCAAATGGCATAAATCTACGTCAGCAGTCGTGAAAGGGTTAATTAAGAAATTATATTTTCATAGTAATTATAAAACGAATCGTACAGTTCCAAATAGTTCAACTGACCCAAAATTGATAAGTGCATTTAAAATTGTTTAATAATTACTTCATGAACCCTTACAATAATTTATTCGAAAAGATTTAGTTTATGCGTTGTTGCATATATATAATATATATATCTGTATTATTTTATTTCGTATATGATGTTACACCTACCAAAGAAAATTTAAGCTTTATTGATGATCAGTACAGCCATAATAGACACTTTTACTTGAAAAATATTGCAATTTTTCAAAGAGTACTGTATAGATTAATCTCAAGTGTAATGTATTTAAATAGACCTAAAATTATCTAAAAAAAGTACAAATGAACAATGTTTTATTAATTTTTATAATTATTTTTTTCCTGAAAGATTTCCGGTGTAAAACATTGAAATTTTGTCTTTTTCTTATAAGATCTTAATTTTATTTTTCTACATTTACAGATAGCCCCCTAACACATTTTTGATTATAACTCTATAAATACTAAAGATAAAGTATACACGCAGTATACTTTTCAACACTGCCCGACTCTCAGAAATTCGAAAATGAAGTCAAAATTGGGTGTTGCTAATGCAAAAATCAAAGTTGGCGCTCATTTCAATATGTAGATGACCCGTAATTCAAAATTTGACGACATATTCAAAAAGTGCTTTTAATTTCCTGTTGAATTATGTCTATTAGATGTTCCTAGGTCAATCAATAACGAAATTACAGCGGATGTTGCGTTTTTTTTCCCCCGACTGTACATGCCTGATGTAACAACTGTTAACAACACACAAGATAGCAAACCATTAGTCTGTTAATTCAAAAGGTATGCTACGCTAGATCCCTGGGGATCTAGCGTTTTCGTGAACTTATAAATTCAAGTGGATGTTTATGACCACGAAAAAAGAAAGGAGGAAATATAACCAAATTCTTTTGTATGAGTTTTGTGGTGTGAATAGATTTAGATGTTCCTAATTATATCAACCACGAATTAATGTAGAGACCTGTACCTCCTGTATTAGAGGGTCGTAGAATTTGGCTATTATTGACTATTGCGGTATGAGGTAAAATTTATTACATTTTGGAAAAAAAAAAAAAAAAAAAATCTATGGATGAAATTCTGTGTATGACAGAATTTAATTTAGTTATTCAGGACTACTTATATTTGTATTTTAACAACCTTTCAAAGTAAATAAATAAATAAAAAAGAAAAGAAAAATTATAATTAAAATAGAGGGCGCTCACTAAAATTCTTAAACACATATCCAAAAAATGTATTGATTTGTAATTCCAAATAAATTAATAAAATTCGAATGTATTAAGGTATAGTATCTTCCCCTAATTTCTCAATACTCGTTTACTAAACATTTTACTTAGTAAAATAATCTTAATAACAATTTCGTATTCATTATTAGTAATTAACAGTTTTAATTTCTACAGAACAAAACATAATTAAAAAAAAAACTATAAACCATTTATTCGATATTTAAATTATACTCGAAATTCATCACAGTTTAATTAACATTAATCCATTAATTTCTCAAAAATATAATTAATATCAATATACTCATCTTATAAATCGGAAAATAACACACATTTTTAATAAATTTCGCAGTTTTAGTCTAAAAATATCTGAAAACATTAGTCTAAATAATCAGGCAATATTCAGCCAAGACCCGTTGGTTCTGTGGTTAAAATACCCAAAAGTTGTGAGTTCGATCCTCACCGATGGGAAGAGAGAGAGAGAGAGGGGGAAAAAATGTATATATATATATATATATATATATATGAAAGTTTTTACGAATTTCACAAAATATTTTAAGATAGAGTAAGAAATAAAATGGTAAAATTGGATATTGGCAGGCATTTTCAAAGTAGAACACTATATATTGGAAATGATGCAAAATGACAGATTGAAAGAAATAGTCCTGTCGTACTAAAAAAAAAAAAAAAAAAAAAGGTGGTTTTTTATAATACTAGTACCGTTAGAACCAGTTTTTTTGTATCACCCCTTCTACCACAATTTCTATGTAATATATATATATTTTTCTCAATAATTAGCTTATTTTATGATAAGACTTGCAATGAAAATTTACTGGTGCCAATAAATAAGGATAGTACGAACCCCGACTAGTGGAGTCGCCAAAAAAAATTTCAGGGGGGGGGGCCACAACCTGAAAAATATTTTTTTTAAATAAAATTCTGATAGCATAGTTTTAAATGTAAAGAAAATATGCTTAGTAGAATTTTCCAGGCGGGGGGGGGGGGGGGGAAGTGCCCCCTCCCCTTGCCCCATTCTACTGACGCCCATGACCCCGACTACAAAATATTTATTTGAAGGTTAGCAGGCATCCCTATAAATATCTTTATATTCAATATCCATTATTAATTTTTAATTGTAGTGTTTGTCTAATTGTATGCTTTTTAAATAAACTATCTTATATGTCAAACATTATTCAAAATTATTTGTAATTATTATATTAAGAAAGTACTTACATGTTGGCAATTCTACTATCCTCACATGATGAAGATTTTGGATAATTGAGTTCGGATTTTCTCCTAAAGTTGTTTTCTTTAGTTATTACGATAACATTATCCATACTTGCCAACATCCTAATTAATATTCCGTAGTGCTGTTAATCACGCCCTTTTTTACACACCAGTAAATTTTTAGAATGATGTTCTCCAAATTCAGTTACGATTAAATAAAAAGAAAAGTACTCTAAAAAGATACTGGTGTGAAAAAGAAGGCGGAGCTAACAACACTATGGAATATTAATTAGTATGTTGGCAAGTATGCTTAATCACACCCAGATGAGTATTGCCAAATTTTGGTACTTTTTATTTAATTGCCACCAATAATTTAAGGAAGTAATATTTGATAATTAATGAAGCACACACACACACACACACTATATTAAGCAATGCATAATTTAATATAACTAGTTTCAAAGGTTTCACAATTGCAAAAAAGGCCTTTATTGACACTTTCGCGACCGCATATTTTTGTCTTTTTCAGAGTAAGGTCTGCTTGTGGACGTTATTCTTGTCAGTAGCAATATTTCTGAACAAAATTTTCCGTATTCACATTTATATTACAAATGGATATACATTATAGTTATACTCAGAGCCTGATTAAGGGGGAAGCACACATTATTTGTACTTACACCGTTATTTTTTAATAAATACTTTCCTCCTATAATAAACACAAAATTCTCATTAAAAATTATTTTAAAAGAATTCTGGTGTCTAATAACGGTGAGTAAATTGGATTGTTTCACACCGTTCATTTTTTATAAAAAATATTTCCTCGTCAAAGCGTGGAATTTCTATGACATGAAGTAAAAAATAATTGTAAAAATATTCCGGTGAGAGCGGAGATAATGTGTGCTTCCCCCTTAATCAGGCTCTGCTCATACTTGCCAACATACTAATTAATATTCCGTAGTATTGTTAGCTCCGTCTTCTTTTTCACATCAGTATCTTTTTAGAGTACTTTTCTTTTTATTTAATCGTAACTGAATTTGGAGAATATTATTCTAAAAATTTACTGGTGTGTAAAAAAGGGCGTGATTAACAGACTACGGAATATTAATTAGGATGTTGGCAAGTATGGTTATACCCCTTCTAAACAAAGCATTTATATCCTTAGTATAGTATATTGATAGTACAAACATGAATATTAGGCATATTTTTAAGAAATAAATAACACACAAATTGCGAAAGAAACGCCCACTGGTGGTTAGCAATTTTCAAATGACGTGAATCTACGGATGCGAAAGTGTTTAGTCTAATATCAATTAGTTATATATTTCATCTTAGCTTTCGACTCTTTATCACTGAGTCTTCATCAGAGTTGTAGATATAATAAAATATTTTTTTTTGTTTTGTTAAAAACTTTCGCGACAGCACGATTTTGTCTTTTTTGACAGTAAGGTCCGCCTGTAGGTGTTATTCTGTAGATTGGTAAGAGAATATCTCTCACACACACAGACTAAAAAATAAATAAAAAATAAATAAATAAATCGTCAAACATTAACTTTTTTTTTTTTTTTTTTTTTTTTTTAAATAACACATAGAAAGAAAATACTTTTTAACTCCCAATTCTTAATTTAAAATTAATTGATACGGAGTTACCGCTATTAAAAATATCACCAATTAATTTAAAGAAATTAGTTTTCTTGTTTTCTTATTTCTTTATTGATCAATCAGAGTGAAAATTGAGCAAATATTTAACATTTCAAAGTAAGTTTTTATTCTCTATTTCCAGTAAAGAAAATATAATTCGCTAGAAAATAAAGCATAGTAAATGAAGAGGAACGTTTTCGTTTTTCATTATTTGTTTGAATGACACTCTGCATTCGCTACATACCAAGAAATTCTTCAAGTAATATTGTGTTACTTAGTGATTCTGAAGTGATGTCTCCTTGGAGATTTTCGCCGTTGATTCATTAGTAACTCCACAGAAATAAATGAAGATAATATTTTTCGAGAAACAAATTTTCTAGTTACTATGGCAACAGAAAAATTTAGTTAAATTTCCTTTAAATGTTTACCAGTTATTAAGTAAACATTTTTCTTTTTAATTTATGTAGTTTTGTTTCGAAAATGTCACGATAAAGCATTTGTTATTTAAGAGGTATTTAAACATTTATTTATTTGTTTGTTTTTTTATATTTTGCACTGATTGAAGAATCCATACTTGAAAAAGGGGAGCTACAATTGATTTATGTTCATTAGAAGTTGCTTAAAACTGTATATTCCTGTGTAAAACCATAGGTTTTACGGAATAAGATATTTATAAAATCAATCTGGTTAAAAAAAAAAAAAAAAAAAAAAAACTCATAACAACTTATAATATGTAAATCGGAGAAATTAGTTGAATCACATTTTCGACGCATAAAAGTTTTTGTAAAGGATAGTCAAAAACTGCATCGCAGGATGCAGCAAATTAGGATGCACCGGATGCAGCTCCAGGCATTATTTTAATAATTTTGCAGGATTCACAAGTTCTTTAATTTATTTCAGAGCACTTTTAGCACCAACTTTATTTCACATTACTAAATTTATAGAATATTTTTCTAAAAAAAAAAAAAATAATAATAACTACGATAAAATAAGAAAAAAAAAAAACTTTTATATAAAAAAAAAGTGGTATAAAAAAGGCGGGGTTAAATATATTCCGGAATAAATTAAAAACTTGGCAGCTCTGATTTTGTACAGTTATTAGGCAATTTACTTTTTATTATTTTACATTCAATTTTAAATTATATTTACATTGCATTTTTAACTTTTCATTACAGTTACTTTGCAATATTATATTCATTTTATATTTTCTTTAGTGTTACCATAGCCTCCTAAACTAGATGCCCGTCGCGTTGCTCTAAAACTTGGCAACAGTTGAAACGGTAAACAGCGCCACCTGGTGCAGATTGTGCGACTTTTTTATTCAACATCCACCAAAAACTTTTAAAAGAGGGATATGATATACATAAAAAGGAAATTGGATCGAAGAAACGTCGAGTATATAAATCGTATATCACTTCTTAATGCAATTGGTGGCAGTTAAATAAAAAAATCCTGCAATCTGTACCAGGTGACGCTGTATACCTCTTCAAACTGTTGCTATGTTTCCGAGCTACGCGACAGGCATCTAGTTCAGGAGGCTATGGTGTTATACATCACTTGTAGAGTTCCCAACTTTTATAATTTATTCTGAAGCATTGTTAGCCCCGCCTTTTTCACATCCCTTTTTTTTTTTTTTTTTAATAAAGTGTAGTTTTTTTTTCTTATTTGATAGTAATTATATGTTAGAGAAGTATATTTCACAGTAGTTACAGAACAGCCTTTTTCCCCCTGATACTTCCACCAGAATATTTATACGATAATTTTCACGTAATTAATGGTGCAAACATACTATTAAAAATTCTGAAAGAAAAATATTGGTCGAGTAATCAGAGAAAAAATGTGCTCTGTGACCACCCTGATTCTAATATACAAATAAAGAGTTGTAAAATAAAAGCGGAGATAAAAATGCTTCGGATAAAATTTTAACCCTCGAGGGGAGTAAATTTTCATGATCGGTATCTTTCAAAAGAGCTCGCCAATACCTTTAAAACAAATGGTTGAACCATTGATCCGCGATAATTTAAAATAAAATTATCTTTTTTTTTTTTTTTTTTAATGTAATATTGAGAATAAATTCAACTTTTTTTTGGATATTTAGTGTTATACTACTTCTCTAATTTAGAAATCGTCTGCATTATCATAAAAGATAGTTCGTTTAAATAATAATTTTAATAAATTATTTTTTAAAAACTGAATTATTTTTTAATAACCGAGTTAAATTCTATATAAATGTGGTTGTGTTAATGAAACGGGGGGTTGAAGGGGCGGTAGCCCCCCCTCACACAGAACTAATTATCATATAAAACTCTTCCGAAGCCTAATGTGAATTGTTTAACCAGGAGCGCGCCGACCCGGTGTGGTGTGCGAACAGGTAAAGAAAGGCGCCAGCCGAAGATAAATTATTTGCAAAAAAAAAAAAATAAATAAATAAATAAAATAAATATATTTAGAAACGTTACGTTTGAAAATTGTCTGTATAATTTTTAGTAAACTTTTAATTTTAATAACAGAATTAAGTTCTATATAAATGTAGGTGCATTAATGAAAGGGGGGCGGTAGTCCCTCTCACACAGAACTAATTATCATATAAATCTCTTCCGAAGCATAATTTGAATTTAATAAAGAAGCACCACAAAACTGGCGTTGTAAAAATTATTACTTACAAACTTTGAATAAACACCATAAAATGCAATAAACTCGCAACAATTGTTTCGGGTCGAAAAAACACACGACCCTTCATCAGGCGAAGAAAGTAAGCACGAGTTCTTACTTTCTTCGCCTGATGAAGGGTCGTGTGTTTTTTCGACCCGAAACAATTGTTGCGAGTTTATTGCATTTTATGGTGTTTATTCAAAGTTTGTAAGTCATAATTTGAATTGTTTAACATAGGTTTACATAACAGTACTTGTTACCTTACCGCTTAATTTCCAACCTGTATTTATAGTATTAAATTTCAGGGTAAGAGAAAGTCGTGTGAGTGACACACGAGATTATTTAGGTAATTTTAGGTATATTTATTTAAATACATTACACTTACGATTAGTCAGACAATACTCTTTGAAAAAAGTGCAATATTTTTCAATTAAGAAGCATTTATCATGGCTATACTGATCACCAAATAAAGCTTAAATTTTCTTTCGTAGGTATGACATAATATACGAACTGAAATAATATAGCTATATATATATATATATATATATAAAACAACGCATAAACTAAATCTTTTCGGATAAATTATTGTAAGGTTTCATAGCTGCCAATATTTAAATTTATTCCGGAGTATTTTTAGCCCCGCCTTTATTTCGAACCACTTATTTTTTAAAAGTAATTTTGTCTTATTTTATCGAAGTTATATATTCATTGGAGAAAATTTTTCTATAAATAAAGTGGTACGATATAAAGGCGGGGCTAAAAGTACTCCGGAATAAATTAAAATATTGGCAGCTATGAGGTTTCATGAAGTAAATATTAAAGAATTTCAATCGCACTTACCAGTTTTGGGTCACTTGAACTCTTTGGAATTGTACGGTTTGTTTTATAATTTCCATGAAAATATAATTTCTTACTTAACGCTTTTGCGACTGTTGACGTAGATTCACATCATTTGAAAACCTGTAACTCTATCAGTGGGCGTTCTTTTATGAATTTGTGTGTTACTTATTTCTTAAGTATGTACCCAGTGTTAATATTTTCCCAATAAAATATAATATGGATAGAAATATATTTATTAGAAAGAATATAATTGTAATGTATATTCATTTGTAATAT
Organism: Salticus scenicus; assembly: GCA_963930645.1. NCBI lineage: Eukaryota > Metazoa > Arthropoda > Arachnida > Araneae > Salticidae > Salticus > Salticus scenicus. Next base: position 155,923,493 of record OZ005662.1, read on the forward strand.
AATTGTGTAATATAATTTGTAACAGAAAATTTGTTCTGAAATATATTATTTTGAGAGAAGAACGCCCGTAGGCGGACCTTACTGTCAAAAAGACAAAATTCTGCGGTCGCAAAAGTGTTAAAACATATTTATAAAAGTTAAAGTATATTTTAAAAAATATATAAAGATAAATATATATTTATAAAATTTAAAAGACACAAGTGTCTTTAAAATAATAAACCTCCCCCTAAAAAATAAATAAAAAAGTAAATAAATAAATAAATAAATTAAATAAATAAATATATAAAAAGCAGTATATGAAGTAAATGATTAAGCCTTTAACTATGACGGTAGTTAAGAATCGATTTTACAAGTCTATCTTGCATTCCAATTCCATTCGTTTTTTTTTTTTTTTTTTTTTTTTTTATTTTTATTGACAATTTTTACATTCAACCTGTTCTTCTATTTTAAACAGAAAACCCCGCCTATTTAGTTAATTTGTTTTTCTTCTAGTGTTCGTTTAAAGGATTCAAAATTTATCACCAGTAATCGATGATGTAAATACCACTTGTATATATTGTCAATGTAAAATAAACACGATTACTCAAAGTCACATTCACTTTTCTTTTCTGTATTGTTTTGTTTGCAGAACGATGAAAGGCGGGGAAAGACAAGTTCTTTAGAAAACAGGAATTCTTTATGCTAACACAAATGTCTAAAAATAATCATTTTTGTTTAATTTCTTTGCGTTTCACTTTGTTGTTACATAATCTGACCCGTAAATAAAAAATAAAAATATTTTGTTTAATTTTCTCTGTTATTTTTTAACATTTGCTTTGTTATCACATGATAAACTTTATAAGAGATGGCCCCCTAAATCCCTTCAAAAGAAAGATTTATTTATATCTCGAAAACTAATAGCTGGAATGAGCTGCAAATTTGCACACCCATAATTTTCAACATTAGGATTCATTTTATGTAAAAATTAATATAGGCCATAATTCATAATTTTTATGAATATGAATTTATTAATATTTTTCAGAATGAAAAGTAATGATGGATTATATTTGGGTTTCTTCACTGTATCTCATTAAAAAAAAAAAAAAAAAAAAAAAAAAATGTATATCGATCAAATTATTTTTTATGAAGATATTAATAAAAGTTTGAAATATAAATTTAACATTAGCACCTTCGAACTTTGAACACTTATAACTCTGTGAAAAAATAAGTAAAATATACAACCAATATACATTTTCGCACTGTCACGATCCCAGGAATTCAAATATAAAATAAAAATGGGGCATTACCATTGAAAAAAATTAAAGTTGGTGCGCGTTTTAATAGGTAGACGGCCCCCAATTAGAAATTTCACTTCATTTTCTGAAACTACTCAGAATTCCCCGTCGAATGATACCTATTACATTTTTTTGCATCGATTAGCAACGAAGTTACTTCGAGTGCTGCTTCCCCTCCCCCGACTGTACAAATTTAACATAGTCTGCTAACCCGTTAGCAGTCGCTAGTTGGCTGATTCGCCGCCCATCCCAACAGCTTTTATTCAATAGCCACCGAAGTGTCATTTTATATACATAAAAGGCGAATCGACTCAAATAATTGTCGATTTTATATATGAAATGCCCCTTCTAAAAATTTTTGGTGCCTGTTGAATAAACACTGAACAAATGGGCGGCGAATCGACCAACAAGCGACTACTAACGGGTTTTAATTGAAATATTTAGTGTGAAACTGATTTACCTGGCGTGCGGATTATTTTCCACACCTTTTCCACACCAATAAAGGTTTAGAGTATTATTCTCCAAATGCAATTACGATTAAATAAGAAAAAAATACTCTAAAAAGATACTGTGTGAAAAAGAGGGCGGGACTAGGGCTAACACATACTTGACAACATACTAGTTAACACTTTCTCGACGGCATGTTTTTGTCTTTTTGACAGTAATTTCCGCCTGTGGGCGTCACTCTACCGAGGTACAATATTTCAGAACAATATTTTCTCTGTTCACATTTATATTACAAATGGATATACATTATAATTATATTCTTTCAAATCAAAGTATTTGTATCCATAGTATATTTGATTGTAAAAATATGAATAAAAGGTAAAATTATTAATAAATAAATAACACACAAATTGTGAAAGAAACGCTCATTGGTGGAGTTATAGATTTTCAAATGACGTGAATCTGTGCCAGCGATCGTGAAAGTGTTAATGGGATGGTTGGCAGATACGTCTCATCCTTTTGTCTGTAAAAAAATATTACTAGCTGCATTATAATTTGTTAAAAGCAGTATATATACCATACTTGCCAACCATCTCATTAATAACCGTACAATTGTTAACACTCCTTCAAAAAACGCTCCTTTTTTCACACCACTTTATTTTTAGAGTAATTCTGTCCAAGTGTTGTTACGATTAAATAAGAATGAAATTACTCTAAAAAATGTCTGATGTGAAAAAAACAAAAGGTGGGAACTAGAAATTGTACGGTTCATAATAAGATGTTTGGCAAGTATGATGTACCCTAATTTTCGACGTAAGAACCACAGATCAGATAAATTATTTTTTGCCAGAAATTATTTTTTAATGAAATTCATAGTGGGCAACTTTTACGCTTTTTGGCTACAGGAAAAATTTTATAGGAAGCTGTATTTTTCTTAATCAGTGGAAACTTTCACAAAAATATATGAAAAATTTCTATTAGAATTTTCTGGTTTCCAAAAAGCGTAAATGTTGGCAACTGTGAAAACGTAATTTTCATAATGTTCATTTTCATTTTGTCTAATGCATGGAGTAGCTTGTCTGATGATTAAAATTTTTGATGTACAGCGGATATATGATCTACGGATTATAGAATATTTAATTTGAATTGTATATGAATTATTTAATTATAAATACTGTTAGGGATCAGATAAAAATTTATTTAAACACAGAAATAATAAACAAGGAAATAAACAAGCGGAAAGCTGTGCATCTAGCATACCGTCATCAATGCATACAATAAATGAAGCGAAAGTACTCTTATATATAGGAAAGGAATCTGGGCTTACGACTGTTTAATCAACAATAGAATTAGGTGGAATGTGGGATGAGCCAATTGGAAATTTAAAAAATGCAATCGTAGAAAATGTAGAATAAATTAATAAAGTGCGGATTGGATGCAAAATTTTTTAGTAATCAGACAAATTAAGTATAGTAAAATCATAATTAAGACTATTTTTAAAAATTCTTATAAATTCAAAAATCTTCAAAGAAATCAAGCTCAAATGTAAGAGTGTGCAAATTATTTTAGCAGTATAAAATTTGAAATTATGATTTTTCTCAAACAATGTTTAGAAAAGGCCTAGTTGTTGGTTTTCTTACAAGAAACCATCTGCTCCTTAACAAACTAAAAATAAACCGGAAGAAACACAGAAGAAATAAGTTATTTAAAAAATTTATTATCTATCGCCATATTTTTACTCCAAAAAATGTTTTATATATTTCATTGGAATGAGATGTTATCAATTACCAATTGTTGTTTGATACTTTTTTCTAGTAATTTATTATTTAATTTAATGAGGGGATACCTGAAAATACTAATTTAAATAAGACACTGACTTTAAAAAGTCACATAAAAAACTAATAAAAATTTTCCTGTGCCGTACAATTTTTTTTTTTTTTTTTTTTTTTTGAAGGGAAAAAAAAAAAAAAAAAAAAAAAAAACATACGCAGCTAAATAAACTAAAAATGAACCGGAAAAAACAGAGAAGAAACAAATTACTTTAAAATTGTATTACCTGTGTAATTGTTGTTTTTACTACAAAAAATGTTTTATAAAGTGTCTTTTTTCAATAAGAGTGATAGTTTATTCAATCGAGATTTACGATTCCTGATTTATTTATTTTTTTCTTTACAGATATCAAAATATTCAATAGAGATTGCCATTTCATTATGCATACGCTTCCCAATCGTAGAAATTAATAAAAAATACTACCAAAGTTCGAACTCAGTTGTGGATGCTCAACGATTGTTCAGGAGTGAACATGGTCGCCATCACCGCTTCTCTGCACAGGTTATACGCCTTACTGCGAAGAAGTTTGATCGTGAATACACGCTACAGGACAATAAGTCATCAACAAGACAACGAAAAGTGCGAAGTGGGGACAATATCGCAGCTTCTGCAACCAGTATTGTCGATATCCAATTTGTCGATTTCACAATGCTCACAACTGGAGATTTCTCATACATCAACTTGGAGAATTTTGCGGAAGAATTTAAACTTATATCCTTACAAAGTCGTATTGACGCAAAAACTGATGCCCAGCAATCACAGATTGCGTCGGAAATTTGTTGATTGGGCCCTTGAGCACTTGTATGATAATCCTGATTTATGCCAAAATGTCATCTTCTCTGACGAATCGCATTTCTGGATAAATGACTTTGTTAACAAACAAAATTGCCGTTATTGGTGCGAGAACAACCCACAAGTGTCACACGCAACGCCTTTGCATACCGAAAAATTCGCCGTGTAGTACAATGTATAGCATGGTGGCATCATAGGGTAGACCGGGGGATTGCCGCCACCCGGGGCATTGCCGCCACTCCCGATATGCTAGTCAAGGAGACCGGTTAGCCGGCCTGACAGCTCCTGACCTCTAGCGAACGATGCTACAACTAATGCTTCGAGTGGATGGCAGCCATTGCGCACGTTGTTTTGTTTTTACAGTGACGAACGTTGTTTTGATGAAGTTTGATCTTATTTTTCCACTCTGAATAAGCTGAGGTATGTACCTTTAGATGTTACAATGCCTGCATTCTCTATGAATAACCTTTAACTAGATATTTTAGCCTACATTTTAATCAACAATATTGATCACTTCCGTTTGTTTTGATGTCTTTAAATCTACGTTTCTTTCATCTTGTCGGAACGGGGTTATGACGCCACCTCTTCAGGGGTGATGCCGCCATGGTGGCGGCATTACCCCCAGACGCGTCTTTCCGCTGTATAGGTCAAAAACAATTTTTTAAAGGAGCGAAAATGCGCAAAAGTAAACTGTGCTTAATAAAAACTTTTTTGGAAATCTTCGAGGGATTTAGGAGATAGGATACTTTTTATTAACTTACTAAGAAACATTAAGTACAGCTTTGAAATGTAGATATTAATTAATTTTGAATGGAAATAAATTTTGTATCTAGTAATTTGGTTCCTTCATTGTGTTTTCTAAAAAAAGTGTTGGATGAACATGAACATGATTCAACAAATATGTGTTTTCATGAGGTGTCATTTAAAAACTTTAACTCTCAATAAGAAGAATTTTAGTTTAATTTAAATTTAGTTTAATTATAATATCAATGTAAATTAACTAAAAAGAGTTTTTTTTTCTTAATATAATTAATATTACATAAGATTTATTCAAATGAGAATGGGCTTTATGTGATCTTTAAATTTGAAGTTTCCAATTAGCAACTATTATAATGAACTAATTGTTTTATGTAATTTATGAATGCACCAAATTTAAAACTTTACATATATTAAATTAATAAATAGAAGAATATAAGTAACTATTAAATCCTTTATAGTAAACTAATAAAGATTCAATTCACTCCATTAGTAAATGAATTTCTTATAAATGTAACTGATTTCAAAGTTAAATGAAAATTGTTGCAAGTTTCAATAAATTAATTCTTTATTTAAAATAGGAGTTTCAGAATTAGTTATTAAATTTAATTTAGAAATGAAGATAGTTCTTCTATCATATATTTATATTTCCACCAAGAAATTATTAATGGTGTCAAATAAAATTGAAGAATTAGTCATACAATAGTAATTTCTTATTCGCATTGAAATTGGGAATCAAGATTTTTGTCTTAGTTTTCTAGTAAATAGAAAGGAAAAAGAAAAAAAGAATAAATGTTTTGGAATGCTAAACGTTTTAGTGTGTGATTAAAATTTTAGTTTTTATGCTTCTTATTACTTTGGATAGCTAACACAATTTTTTTCGTTTATTTTCTAGATGCCTAGAGTTCATAAAAGGTTTACTGATAAGGCTAAATGGTCCGAGCAAGATTTAAAAGCAGCTTTGCAGCATGTGTCTGAAGGGAAATCAGTGAAAAGTGTTGCTCTACACTTCAATATTCCACGATCGACTCTTCGTGATAGAATAAAAAATAATAAAACATCGACTCCTACCATGGGCAGAAACCCAGTTTTTAACAGGGAACAAGAAGAAATATTGAAAGACAGAGTTTTTACAATGGCAAACCTATTCTATGGAATTACAATCACAGAATTAAGACGTATGGCCTTTGAGGTGGCAGAAGACTTAAATATCAAGCACAATTTTAATCGCGCAACAAGAATGGCCGGAGAGGATTGGGTGAATGGTTTTCGGAAAAGAAACCCTAAGATTTCTCTAAGAAAGCCCTCTGCAACAAGCATGAACAGGGTAATGGGTTTTAATAAAGAAGAAGTTGATATTTTCTACCATAATCTAGAGTCTCTAATGGATAAGCATAGCTTTGAACCGACACGCATTTTCAATATGGATGAAACGGGAATATCTAGTGTTCAAAAGCCTGTTCATGTCCTTGCACCTAAGGGGAAAAATCAAGTTGGAGGAATCACCAGTTGGGAGAGGGGGCGTAATATCACAGTTGTTTGCTGTATGAGCGCGTCTGGCTCATTCATCCCTCCATTGTTTATCTACCCACGGAAAAGAATGTCACCGTTGTTGGAAAGGGGGGGACCTGCTGGTTCAGTATATACCTGTTCCCATAACGGCTGGTCCAATGAGAACATTTTTTTAGATTGGCTCAAGCATTTTCAGAAAAACGTGAAATCCTCGATGGAAGATCCTGTTCTACTTATCCTCGATAACCATGGGAGCCACGTGTCCCTGGAAAGCTATGAATTTTGTCGTGAGAACTATATTCACATGCTCTCAATCCCCCCACATACCTCACACAAGATTCAACCGCTCGACGTCTCATTTTTTGGACCTCTGAAAAGAGCATTCAATAAGGAGTGTGACAAGTTTATGAGAGCAAGCACCTACAAGAAAATCACTCCTTATGACATAGCATCAATCTTTTATGGCGCTTATATGTCAGTTGCAACAATAGAGAAGGGAGTATCAGGATTTCGCAGCACTGGGATCTTTCCAGTAAGCTCAAACACCTTCAAGGAAGAAGATTTCTTCCCTGTTCAAAATCTGGAGCCAATATGCATCGATGATCCAGATGACACAGAATCTGAAAATCAAGAACAGGCAGAAAAGATGATCTTAGAAGAAACTGGTGAAGAAAATAATCTTGTAAATGCAAGCAACACCTCTGGAGTTGGGTTACTGGATGTAGAACCTTGCTCATCAAAGACCATTCAGGAAGTGCCTCAAAAAACGTTTCTTCAATCGCTAGAAAAGTTTTCACCAATTCCAAAATTGGCAGCAGAAAGGGTAGCGGAAAGTTCTAAAAGAAAAGGTCACTCGTCAATTCTAACGGGAACCCCAATGAAGGCAGTTTTGGAAGAAACAGTAGCTAAAAGAAAGGAAAAGACATTGAAAAAGGAACAAGCCGAAAGAAAATCTGCAGCTAAGGTTTTGGGAATGTCCATCAAAACTGAATCCAAGGCAAGGAAAGAAAAAGCAGTGACAACACGGCAAAAGAAAATGAATAAATCTGTTAAGAAAAGGGGCAAGCGACTTTTTAGTTTTGAAAACTCTTCAGATGAGGACATCGACGTCAAAAAGTTGTGTGACGACAACGATAATGATGACCTTTTTGATCCAAGCGATCCAAACGTTCAACTTTGTGCCATATGCAATGAATATGGAACCAACGAACTGTGGTACAGATGCACTTGTTGTGGCAAGTGGGTGCATTCAGAGTGTAGCGATGCTGAAACAGCTGAAAACTACATTTGTGATTTTTGTAAATTTTAAGAAATAAGATAAATTTAAAATACACTGTTTTTTCACTCGTATAAACTAAAAATGTCATTTCTTTTGCTTTTCAATTCCTATATTGTAATGCTAATTGCATATAAGATTTTCAATAAATTTTCCTTCTTAGTATTTTAGTCATATTGGCTAGTGGCGTCATTACCCCAGGTTCGTGGCGGGATTACCCCAGTTCCCTGGGTAATACCGCCACAGTGCAGAGGTTAATAAGATAATTTTTTGTGACTATTTCCTTTAAAGATTTATTGATAACAAATTTTGTATACATTCTTAAGATTGCGTACTATGATCCAAAAATTGATCTAGCTCATAAATACGATTTTTGATGGTGATAAAAATTAAAGTTCCTTAAGGTGGCGGCATTCCCCCGGTCTACCCTACATCCTTATTTCTTCCGAAATGAGGAAGTAAGATAACCGTCAATGCCAACCGTTATAGAGCCATGTTATTTTGAATTTCTATGGCCAGAACTTGAGAACATCAATATTAAAGAGATGAGGTTTCAACAAGATGGCGCTACATGCCACACAGATACTCCTACGCTCGATTTGCTGAATGATAATCATCTGGATCATCTCTGGACTGGATCATCTCCTGACGAAGATTTGGAATTTGGCCGCTGCGGTCACGTGATTTTACACCCGTAGGGCTTAGGGGCTACGTTAAATCACATGTCTATGCCGACAATCAATGGACTTTGGATCATTTGAAAGCCAACTTTTGTCAAGCTATCGCCGGCATACAGCCGCAACTAAATGGCAAGGTGATAAAAAATTGGGGCGATCGGCTGCGTGAACGTAAACAAAGCCGAGGTGGGCATTTGAAGGATATCTTGTTTCGAACATAACGGCATTGACCATGTATAAAAATAAAAGGAAAAGCAAATTTATATGTGTAAACCGTTGTTGATTTTTTTACAATTAAAATCCTATAACTCTTTATGAAACACCTTTTATATTTCATTGGAATGTGATGTTATCAAATAACAATTATTGTTTGATATTTTGTATTAGTATTTAATTTAATGAAGAAATTTCTAAAAATACTAATTAAATACTGATTTAAGCAATATACTGACTTTAAAAAGGCACATAAAAAATTAATAAGAATCTCTGATACCTTACTTGGAACTTGAACTGATCTATCATCGAAATATTAAAAAAAATATTTTCAGCCATTTCTTTTAAATCTTTCTTTCTTTTACAAATAGCGTGTGGCAACATTGTTAACACAGAAATAGTATTTTTTCTTCGTAATATAGATATATCAATATTTCGAAAAATTTTATATTTCTATTTTCATTGAATATTTAATACATTTATTAATCATTTATTTTTGAAAATTACATACTTTTTCCCTTACCCTCTAACATTTCCCCTAAAATGCAAGTCGGGAAAGAAGCGATCAAAAACCAACGTTTGCCATAAGAAAAAACTGAAATATTATGTTTTAAAAATGCATTATTCCTAAAATAAACGGATTTATGTCTTTATAATACTATATTTGCATACATAGCTTAGAAAGAGATTTCCTGTGAGCTTTATAAAAATGAAGTACAAATAAATCTTACTCCGTTTATTCCTGTATTCTAGATTTAAACTAAAGCCTTTAAAGCCGGATCATCTCTAATCGATTTCCTAAACGAGGAAAGTAAGCAGATTTTAGAAACAATGAAGGGTAAGAGTTGGAAACATTATATTCTAATTGAAATATCCTGAAGAGAAACTGGCGCCGTGCCGTGGGGTTTTGATGTCAATATGTCTGCTTGTTCCTGAATGCATATTGGAAAAGTAATCTGCAAACATTTTTCAAACTTTAGTTTGTATGCCTGAATTATACTTCTACATCGGGTCGGGTAACCCGATTTTATTTGAACCCGACTCTACTCGCTGGTTGGGTTAAATAAATTTTCTCTACCAGGTCAAGTTCGAGTAGTGTTGACTGATTTTTTTTTTCCCTTACAGGTCGCGTTGAGTCGAATATTTTTCAGAAAAAATTACAATATCGACAGTTACAGTTATAATTGATATAAACATACTATAAATACTCAAATTAAATGTACACACGTACACCCAAATTATCATAGTAAACTAAATATCCACATCGAATACTCCAAATAGCGGAAATCTGTATGAAACGGGCACTTTTTAAATCTCTACAGTACATAACACACATAAAAAGTTAAAAACTTTTATTAACCCTGGAATGGAGGCGCCGGCGTACAGAGTACGCCAATGCAATCTTTTGGGGTGTGATTTTTACTGATATTCTTTTTATTATATCATTTTTATCCATCTTTCCTGCTTTTTTTCTGATATTCTTTTTTTTCTGATATTCTTTTTATTATATCATTTTTACTATGACAAAATACTTTATTAATGTAATGTGTAAGGTTAAATACCTGTAGTTTCAAACATCATGCAGAGGCTCGAAAAACGACATGGCGTACTTAATACGCCGCTCCTCCAAAATTGCACAATACGCCCGACCCTCCAACTGAGCGTTAAACAATTTTCCAGATTTTTAATATTTTAATTTAGTAGTGATTACATTTTCAGTTTTCATTTAGCTTTTGGATTCGGGTAAAGTTCGGCTCTAAAGAAACCGCGTTCAGGTCGTCAAAATTCTTAATTGCCGGTTCGATTCTGTCTTGGTTAAAAACAGTCGTTCTGTCTGTCGGTCAGAGCTGACAATATTTCAATCAATATGTCAATTTATTTCTAACGTTGTTAGATCGTTTTTTCTTCATAACATTAATTTTTAAGAGTAATTTTCTTTTTATTTGAACGTAAATACACAAATTACTCGACAGAGAAAAAGGCATAAGGAAAAGGTGGCTATTAACATACTTGCCAACATCCTAATTAATATTCCGTAGTATCATTAGTCCCATCTTTTTTTTTTTTTTTTCACACCAGTAATTTTGGAGTGTAGTTTTCTTTGTATTTAATCGTAATTCCATTTGGAGATTATTACTCTAAAAAAATATTGTTGAAAAAAAAAAAAAAAAATTCGCGGGGCTATACCATTGAACACTATTGAATTACAATATTAATTAGGTTGTTGGCAGGTGTGCTATTAACAATGCCACCGAATAAATTAAAATGCTGGCAGCTCTGGCGTCGGGTAAAACCCGATCTGGGGAAGATTCTATCAGGAATGTATATACAGGCTATTATTAAACTAGTGAAAGGAAAAAAAAACAAAAAAGAGAGAAAAGAAAACGTTAAGAGAAGATAGAACACACAAATGCTTTTGATAAAGTAAGGATTATAATCTAATTGCCTGATAAAAAGTAGAAAGCTCATCCAAACTGAAATAAGATTTTGTTTATTACTTTAATATTTATCATGATGTTGTAATCACATTTTCAGCTGATTTCTTTGCTTTATCTGAAATGTGATAACAAATAGGGATTGTTTAAAATGTACACTATTCGCGTCCAGACAACATTGCATTAAAAGTGTGGCTAATACCTCGATATAGTCTTTTTAAGGTGCTTCATTAATACAGCCTTCCCCTCCCCCCCCCCCACCAAATCCCATCCCATAAATCATTTTTATTTTTATAAAAGTTAATTTCGTAAATACGTACTAAAGTAACTGTGGTGCTTATCCTAAAAGTTTTTTAGAATACACACCAAAGTTCTTGTGGAATAACAATAATAATAATAATAAAAACTTATATTTATATCTATTTTATCAGCAAATTATCATTTTTTTTTTTTTTTTTTGAAAATCCTTTTATATCTAATTCATAGCTGCCAACCTAATCTGGAGAATTGTTAGTACCCGCCCCTTTTACCACTCCACTTAATTTTTATAGTAATTCCAAGGGTTGTAGTTTCCGCATTTTTTTTCAGGACACTTTGCGAAATGAAAAACTTATGCTTTTTTTTTCTACCACTATTTTTATATAATAATTTCTAAGTTGTTCAGTCACGACATATTTTTTTGAAAATACATTAAAGATTTTTTTAAGAAAGAAGAGGTGGCAAAAAAGGCGAATTTTTTTAATTCTTGAAAGTGTCCTGAAAAAAAGGCGGAGACTGCGACCCTTGTAATTCTCTTTAAACGTATTTACGATGAAATAAGAAGAAAAGAAGACGTTTAGGTTATTGTAACGAAATATTTTACCTAGATACCCGATCACACGCCAAAAAATAACATGAAATAATGTATTTGTATGTATATATATGCACAAATTGGACATACAGATGTGTTTATAAACCTATTAATATTTAATCGATTTAAAGCAAACTTCATACTCATAGGTATACGTTCCACAACGGACTAAAGAACTTTGGAGATTTTTATAAACCATCCCTTACTCCTATTTTCTTTTCCCCACAATAAATTTTCTTAAACATAAATATTATTGAAATAATCGGAGTATAACAATATTTTATTATTAAAAGAAAAAATTAAACAGTAGATCTTTTGTTATTTATTTATTAGTTTATTTTTAAGCAATTTCTTCTAAATATGACTTTATTACCAGGCATTTAAAATTTTCGTTTAACTTTTTAATGCCCACAATTTTGTTTTACTTACAAACACAAAATTATTTATATTTTTAAAGTAAAGAATGCCATTAGAACTGACAACAATATTTTTTTTTTAATGTAATATATAACATTTATTGTATTTTTTAAATAGATGCATTTGAACTTAAATAATAATTGGCAGCGAAAGTAAATCAGCATGTAAAGACCAGGTGATGTGGTGCGGTAGTGCTGGGGCCAAGGCATACTTGCCAACATCTTAATTAATATTCCGTAATACTGTATTTGGTAATATTACGGATATTCCATAATATTATCAAATTTCGATAATATTCCATAATATTGAAATTGGAATATCTCGCCTTTTTTTTCACACCAGGAATCTTGAAGAGTATTTTTCTTATCATTTAATCGCAATAACATTTGGAGATTATTACTCTAAAAAATATTGGTGTGAAAAAAAAAGGCGGGGCAAATAATACTACGGAATACTAATCAGGATTTTGGAAGGTATGGTTAAGGCCAAATGACTGCACAAGGATCCTAGGCCTGGGGAGAGTGCCCTCCGTGGGGACTTTTCTATTGAGTCCTACACCGCATTTACACAAGTTTCAGAGAACACCACGGTAAATTCCGAACGTCTAGGCCGACGAGCGTGACCTGGAATCGAACTTCGCATATTTTGATCGAGACGAGGATTGAACTGAAGACCTTTTTTACTCAAGCCAAATACCATATACTATATAAGAGGTTGCAACACTGAATATCAGCCGCCATACTGAAATTTTATGCAATCGGTCCCGCAGCCAAACGGTTCACTCTGACCCATATCGTATGGCGCAAATGATTCTTGATTTGCACGTTGAAAAGATTTCATTCCGAATAAGGAAAATTTCAGCATTAAAAGGATGAATTTAAAATATAAATTTTTGTTATTTACATAAAATGTTTTATAAGGGGATTAAAAAAAAAAAAAAAAAGAACAAATAAGGAAGCCTGGTTCGTTTCATACATTGTGGAGTTATATGTGAAAATGAACAATTAGTGAGTAATAGGTAACTCTCATATTTATTTAAGGTTTTGTTGATATATTTCTTGAATTTTGCTAAATATTACAAAGGTATATATATATATATATATATATATACATAGATAGAAAGGTATAAGATGGATTATATTGGATTGGATTTGGGAGTAAGGCTGATTGACTACTCTAGGATCTTAGGCCTGAGGAGAAGTGGCCTCCGTGTGGGTCTTTCTATTGGGCCTTAGCTGGTACTTACGCAAGTTTCATAAAAAATCACCGATTAAATAAGAAAAAAAATGTTCTCTTACAAAATACTCGTGTGAAAAAATAAATAAATAAATAAATAAAATAAAGACGGGGCAAGCGATAGTACGGAATGCACACTTGCCAACCACCTCATTAATAACAGTACAATTGTTAACGCCCCTTGAAAAAACGCCCCTTTTTTCACACCACTTTATTTTTAGAGTAATTCTCTCCAAATGTTGTTACGATTAAATAAGAATAAAATTACTCTAAAAACTGATTGGTGTGAAAAAAAAAAGTTGGGTAGTAAAAATTGTACGGTTCATAATGAGATGGTTGGCAAGTATGGGAATATTAATTAGAACGCTGGTAGGCATGTCAATGTCCTGAACCCGAAATTAGTTTTCAAAAGGCGTGTTGGCACTTAAATTAAGGCCTATCGTCTACTTTAGAAACTTAGGCTTGGAAGGCTTCTTATTGAGGAGGGAGGTAACTGATTGACGGAAGAATTGCAAATAAATGCTTCTTAATATTTCAATCATTAACATTAATATTAATATATATATATATATATATTTAAATCATATTGCAGAATTGCCAACCTAATCCGACAAATTGTTAGTATCGCCCCTTTTTCTAAACCACTTAATTTTTAAAGTAATTTTCTTCAAATATATTTACGATGAATTAAGAAAAAAAAAAAAAAAAACTCTAAGAAATGACTGGTGTAGAAAAAGGGGCGGTACTAACAGTTTGTCGGATTAGGTTGGCAACTCTGATATTGTAATAAACCCTGAAACGAATCATACTGAACAGTGAACTGTACTATATATAAAGTTATTTTCTCTTTATTTTTGTGCTTTAGAAGGAAAAATATAAGAAATATATTTTATCGTTTTATACATTGAAACGTATCCTTTCTCATTTGAAATTCATGATTTTGAATCATATTTTGCGTTACTTCTTTCTTTCTTTTTCTTTTCTTTTTTAAAGGTATATAGCTAGACACAGTTTCCAGAATAAATGAAAGAAGAACGTGACAAGAAATTTATTTTTGATTTTAGTAGAAGATGTGAAGATGTAGAATCGACTTGTGAACTTTTTCGTAAATTCTAAAAATTCAAAGAAATATCGATCTAGAAAAGTGAACGATTTATAAAAGTGAAATTTAGAAGGTCAAAAACACGTAGATAATAGCTAAGCAGTAAAATTATTAGCTTTGTAAATAAATGAGATAACGAATATAATACAGGGTAGTTAGTGGTTACTGTTAGGTTTGGTTCAATGCTTATTTATGTATTTATTTATTAGTACGAGGGGACTATTACTTCTGTTAGACATTTCACATTGTCACCGTTTTCTGTAATTCACCTTGAATATATCGGGATGTCCACCAACACTTAGTTTTACCCATTTATTTCTTTATTTATCTTATAAAAATATGCCTAAATTCTAAAAAATTGCATCTTTGAAAATCAACTGTTAAATGTTGGACTAACAAGTAGTAAAATAGCTATATTGAATAAAAGTCTCCTATTTCTGAGAAAAAAATTTAAACTGTTCAAAAATTAGATAAATAAATAAATAATAAAATGTTCGAATTGTCCATTTTTCTTACGTGCGTCAGGAGTATTATTTCTTGCGTCATTTTCAATAATTGAAGCTTTTTGTAAACAATAGGATTCAAAAACATGGAGTAAACCATTTTTCATGGGTGTTACAGTTAAATAAATAAATAAATAAATAAATAAGTGGAATAACACACTAAGAAGAAAAAGTATGTATTATACAAAATAGTATTGTCGTAATAAATTAAATTTTCTGTCTCACGGATTTTTATTTTTTTGTAGTACGTCAGGACTATTGCTTCCAATGAGATATTTTAGGGTGTCGACAGTCGAAATTTTCTCCCTGATTATTCCACCGGTATATTTATACAATAATTTTTTACTTAGTTAATCGTGCAAACTTACTACTAAAAATTCCGAAAGAAAAAGTACTGATGGAAGAATCAGGGAAACAATTTCGTCTGTCGAGACCCTGCATTTCTTAACGAGATGCCTGATTGAAATATACTTTTATTATAGCAATAAAATTTGTCATAATTTGTTGTGCTTTACATTGAATGTGTCAGAATGTTCGCCAACATCCAGGTTAACCATATATTCTTTTATTTATTTGCACACTAGGGGTTATTATGTTGGGTCCTGTTGCTTAAAATTAATTCCGAATAACTATGAACATACATGCCTAAGCCTGAAATCATACCCAGCACCTAGCAACTGTAGCCTAAAGCGCTAATCATTCAACCACCAGATAGGTACAACACTAAAATTAAAATAACACTATTCAAATATTTCGAAAGCTTTTTCTACTCAACGAATTTTAATGAAACTTGGTATTTATGTTATATGGACTATTTATAGATCCAAATTTTTCCAAGTTTTAATCATCACTATTCTAGAAGAATTATTTTTGCTTTATTTAAACGAAAATTTTGCAACTAAATAAGCCGAAAATAACTGTTTTACGTTAGTGGTGTTAAAATTTCGGAAGATTTTGATGCTATGAGACTAGTGGCAAAAACTTACTGCAACAAAAATCATTAGTTCGAACTTCGACCACCAGGTGTGATTATGGTGCACAGGGGGGAAAGTGTTCGGCGTTATCGTCACCATTATTTTTATTTAGCTATATTAGTTGTATTTTTTAAACTAATTTATTGTGATTAAAAAGGATTGAGATTATTAAAAATAAATAAATAAATAAATAAATACTGATAGAAGAATTCTGTCGAAAGATGGAACAATTTCACCACTGATGGTGTTTTTTCTTTTGAGGAAAAAGTATAATTGGGTCTATTCTATGTAATGTTGAACGAAAACAAGCATCTTCGACAGTTTTATTATTAAAAATAAATAAATAAAATAAAATCTTACATTTTTATTTTCACCAAAATTAGAAAAATGAATATTTTTTAAATTGTTGGTGACATTCAAAAATGCATAAGCTTAATTACGTTCCCTTAAAAAATATGCGCTATCATTCCTCCTGATGTTCAGAATGTAAACTAAATATTTATTGCAGAAATCTCTTCACACGCGCACACAAATATACATATGATATACATATATATATTCCCCATATATGTGCGTGGTCTTAATGGCGTCACTTTAACTATAATTCCATTGTGTTTCAAATAATTTAACCCTTTAATGGGTCATTTATTTCTAGTAAAGTTATGTAAATATATTTTTGATATTGAGATTAACTTAAGAAATGTGCATTTAGATTATTAAATAAAATCCATTTAATTGTTATTCTTTTACAAGGCCATAACACGTATACTTACCACCCAATTCATTAATTTTAAATGAAAAAGGCGTGGTAAGCTACTTTTCTACTCCTACTGTTTTTAGTCTAAGTACTAATTTTTGTGGTAAAATTACTTCCCACTAGAGGTCTGGACGGTTCGGGTCGAATTTTTCAATTTGCTCTCGGACCGAGTGGGCCGGGCTTGGATTGAATTTTTTTTTTCGGGTCGTGTCGGCTCAGTGATGCCAGATGGTCGAAAATTATTTCCCCAAACAGGTTTTCAAATTTCCCCAAATAAGAAGGTTTTTTTTCGAAAAAATCCCCAACTTGATTTCTACTAAAAAGGGAAAATAATTAAAAAAATATATATATATCAAGCAGATTTAAGTGGATTTAAGCTCAGATTTTTCCCCAAATGAAGGCAATTTTTGAAAAAAATCCCCAAATAACAATAAAGCTATTGAAAATCACTGGGTCGTAGGAATAAATCATTATGTTGCCAACATTGACAGAAAGTTGAAGAACTCCCCAGATTTGTCCCCCAAAATTTTAGAATTCCCCCAAAAAGTCTCCACAAACATTTGGTCCCTAAAATTGTCCCCAGAAGCCTCAAAAATCCCCAAAATGGGGACAAAATCCCCAATCTGGCATCACTGTGTCGGCTCGGATTTTTTCTCGTTAAATGGTAAATGATAAAATATTTCTTCAGTCACTTATTTTACATAATTTTATAGGGTTGTATGTCTTGACCTGTTAACTATATTAAAAAGCGTTTATAACTTCAACTTAATTGTCTGTCAGTCTGTTCGCGATCTGATTTTCTGCAAATATTTTTCGTATGTCTCGAAATTAATATATTTTATTCAAAATAACATTAGCAGGTTTCCTATCCAAAATAGCATGCATGTCACAACTAGTTTGTGTACATGTTAAAAAAAAAAAAAAAAAGATACGTTACTGTCTATGAGGCTTTATGCCCTATGGTCTGTAGAATCTAGGTAGTACGAAGAATTTGAAAATCCTTCCACTTTAACTTTTCCAAGATTTTCCGAGGCACTGGATGAAATTAGTATCCTTTTTAAGATTTGCAAAATCATCTTTTCTATTGAAAATGGTTAGAATAGCAATAAAGTTTTGTTTAGTGAATCACATAAAAGGATTCGGATACATGAAGGTATATAATTGGAAATGATTGAAAGTGCATTTTTAGTAGTATTAACCATTTTTAATACCCTCCTATATTGTTTGATGCATACTAATATTTTCGATTTGACTTTCTGTCTGTCTTTATTCCTTATGTACGTCCGTGATAATGAATTTATGTTTATATATATAATTATGCTGTAAAATATCCGTAGTTTTGTTAAAGAACATACTATTACTTGGCTATATAAATCCTCTTCAAATATATACATAAACATATATGTATAACCTTTCATGGAAAGGCTTGATTTTTTTTTTTTTTTTTTTTTTTTATTTAGTGCTAGAGGCCTATTTCAGTCGGTACAGCGTTGTCGAATTTTTATACGTCACTCTTAATAGTGCTAAGGGCCTATTTCAGTCGGTTTATTGAATGGGGATTTATTGAATGAAGATTTTGTAGATAATTTGATTACTCATAACGAAGGTTACAAGTTTTTAAAAAATATAAAAAATTCTCCCAAGGTATAACTTTGACATGAGTCCCCCCGAGGTACAACTTTGACATGAGTCCCCCCAAGGCACAACTTTGACATGAGTCCCCCCCAAGGTACAACTTTGACATGAGTCCCCCCCCAGGACCAACTTTGACAAGAGTCCCCCCAAGGCCCAACTTAGACATGAGTCCCCCCCCCCAGGCCCAACTTTGACATGAGTCCCCCCAAGGCCCAACTTTGACATGAGTCCCCCCAAGGCCCAACTTTGACATGAGTCCCCCCAAGGCACAACTTTGACATGAGTCCTCCCCCAGGCCCAACTTTGACATGAGTCCCCCCAAGGCACAACTTTGACATGAGTCCCCCCTAAGGTACAACTTTGACATGAGTCCCCCCTCAAGGCACACCTTTGACATGAGTCCCCTCCCCAAGGCACATCTCCCCCTCATTGGGAAAAAGAGAAAAAACGTTGTTTTGCGGCTATAAGACAGTTTGGACTTCCAACGTTATTTGTTACAGTATCTGCAGCTGAAACACATTGGTTTGATTTAATGAAAACTTTATCATGGAATTTAGATCGTCACGAATTAACTAAAGAAGAATTTGTCGATATTAACAAGTTTAGCAGTAGGCCTCTGGCACTAAATTAAAATCTGTCAATGTCAGATTTTCATGTTTTAAATAATGAAATAATGTCGTGTCTGTATTTTTTTATTTTATTTATTTATTTTTTTTTTTTTAATCAGGTCGGGCCTGATTCTATTATTTTTTGTCTCAGGCAGGCCGCGTCGTGCACTAGTAAAAAATAAACATGTCAGGCCCGGGCCTCAAAATATCGGCCCGTGCAGACCTCTTTAACCCACTGCCTTAAAAAGAGAATTTCAAAAAAATGAAATCAACATAAAGTGTGACACTTTGTATTTTTATTTTGTCCTTTCATGTATTTCAGTAGAGTAAAAATGGAAGGCGTAGTAAAGTAGCTTACCGCACCTTCCATGTTTAAAAATTGATGATTTTGGTGGTAAATATACTTATTACAACCCGTTGAAAGGCAAGTATTCTCAAGTACGACTTGGCTCGGCAGTCTTTGCCGATAACGCCCTGCTATAAATGCTCGACCCACAGTTGCTAGTTGCCTGATTTGCTACCATCTGTATTTTTTCCCTGACTCTTTTACTACTACATATATATTGTAATCGTCCATTGTATTCTTCTACGATCAATTAAAGTAATACTGCTTTATAAATGTAATGGTGGAAGAATCAGGGAGAAAAGGCGAGACCATGGCAATCCTGATTGATATGATGTTTGAACATGGCTAATATTTATCAGAATTTAATAAATATTTCATAATGATTTTAAATGCAAATTTATATTATGTTCTGAACGATCATTTGTCCTTAAGTAAAGAGAAAATTTTTATTCGGAAAAAATAATAATATTATATGTATTGGTTAAAAGCCATACCCAATTAATTTAAAAACACAGATTGGATACATGACTTGCGAAAAATTAGTTACTACTGACAGAGTTGATTGATTTAGTGAAAATAAATGAATCCTGAAAACTGACGTACTCCCAAGTATAGTTTAACTTTTTATTTTAAGAATAGATTTTTTCCTTTTCAAAAGTAGTATAAAACAGGGTTCGTACAATCTTCATTTTTCGGCACCAGAAATTTTTTTTAGCAATTTTTGTGATAAAATAAACTTATTATTTTAAATAAAATTTTACTATAAAGATATTGTGGTGTAAGAGTCCTTTCAAAAGAGCGGGTCCGTATGAATCCTGCAAAACACACCGTATTTACCTCACATTAAATATTTACTGATCAAATATTAAACCTTTAACCGTTGCAAACGGCTTTTTCTGTCACTTAATAGTTGAAAAAAGAGACTAATGTGACAAATTTTCAAAAAATATGATATTTTTTCCTAGGACATACGATTACTGAATATCCATAGGTTTTAAAAACCAATATCTTTTATTCCTACTTCACTTAGTATTGATTTTATGAGTTATTAAACAGATATGCTAAAAAACTCGACACGGCTAAAGGGTTAAATATTATATTCCCTAAATAGTATTTACATTAATTATGACTAAGTTTGCAATCGAGCTTTAAGCCTTTTTATATATTTTCTGCAAAAATATTTTCTGACGCATTATAAAGATTATTTGGACCCCATAGAATTGACACACACAGACATACATATTTAAACGCATTACATAGAATTACATATTTGACAAAGAATGGTTTAAGTATTAATATAAAATACAATATCTGTGAAAGAGGCTGTAGGTACTTTAATAATTAAAAATAAATAAATAAATAATTACATAAATGCGCGCCATTTTTAATAATAATAATTAAAAAAAAGTAATATTTAACTTTAGATTACATTTAAAGATACAATTAAGAAAATATTTTATGTACTAGCTTAAAATACGATATCAAAGAAAGAAATAACCATGACCCACCATAAAAATAAAATATTCATAAACATGCTACGCGTTTTTATTTATGATGTTGAGACTTTATGAAATTATTGTCACCCCAATTCTAATTTAAATTAATGCATCATAAACTTGTTTAATCGTTTTTATACATAAAGTTGCATTTCAAAATGAATGAAAGAAAAAAAAATCGATTTAAAAAAATCTTCAGCAACTTTCTACAGACTGAGGTCGAGATAATGATTGTGGGATCAACTCGACAAGCATAGAGATTGATGGAATAGTTAAGAATTCCGACAGAGAGATCATTATCTCTTAAAAAAGAAAATGAAGAGACTCTGCATCATTTAAAACTTACTTGAAAAAAAAAAAAAAAAAAAAAAAAAAAAAATCTTTTTCAATAGATAAAGAAAGACTTTCCATGGTAGAATTTTAATGAGTAGTTTCAGAAAATGTTTAAATTTTTTGCCATCTGAATTAAATAAAATAGTTTCATCTATAAGTATCAGATGATATTTTGTTTAAGGAATTAGTCAGTAATCAGAAATATAAATACAGCAGGTTTATTATTGTTGTATTTATCAAGACTAATCGATATTGTTTTTTATTAAGTGATATTGACACCCCTCTAAAACGACTTCTACATATCGTATTTCAGGAAACTTGTTACATAGACATTATTGTCAATCTTGAGGTTTTCCGGAAGACTCAATACCACTTACTAATTTTATAGGATATTTTTAGTAGCTACTTTGTTGAGACTTTATGAAATTATTGTCACTCCAATTCTAATTTAAATTAATGCATCATAAACTTGTTTATTATCGTTTTTATACATAAAGTTGCATTTCAAAATGAATGAAAAAAAATCGATTTAAAAAAATCTTCAGCAACTTTCTACAGACTGAGGTCGAGATAATGATTGTGGGATCAACTCGACAAGCATAAAGATTAATGGAATAGTTAAGAATTCCGACAGAGAGATCATTATCTCTTAAAAAAGAAAATGAAGAGACTCTGCATCATTTAAAACTTACTTCGAAAAAAACTTTTTGAATAGATAAAGAAAGACTTTCCATGGTAGAATTTTAATGAGTAGTTTCAGAAAATGTTTAAATTTTTTGCCATCTGAATTAAATAAAATAGTTTTATATATAAGTATCAGATGATACTTTGTTTAAGGAATTATGTCAGTAAACAGAAATATAAATACAGCATGATTATTATTTATTTATTTATCAATATTGATCGATTGTTTTTTATTAAGTGATTCTATTGACACCCCTCTAAAACGACTTCTTCATATCGTATTTCAGGAAATTTGTTACATAGACATTATTGTCAATTTTGAGGATTTCCGGAAGACTCAATACCACTTACTAATTTTATAGGATATTTTTAGTAGCTGATGATTTTTAGTGTGTTAAAAATCTTCAGCAACTTTCTACAGACTGAGGTCGAGTTAATGATTGTGGGATCAACTCGACAAGCATGGAGATTAATGGAATAGTTAAGAATTCCGACAGAGAGATCATTATGTCTTAAAAAAAAAAAAAAAAAAAAAAAAAGAAAATGAAGAGACTCTGCATCATTTAAAACTTACTTGAAAAAAAAAAAAAAAAAAAAAAAGTCTTTTTCAATAGATAAAGAAAGACTTTCCATGGTAGAATTTTAATGAGTAGTTTCAGAAAATGTTTAAATTTTTTGCCATCTGAATTAAATAAAATAGTTTTACATATCAGTATCAGATGATATTTTGTTTAAGGAATTAGGTCAGTAATCAGAAATATAAATACAGCATGATTATTATCTATTTATTCATCGATACTGCTCGATTGCTTTTTATTAACCCGTTAATAGTCGCTAGTTGGTCGATTTGCCGCCCATCCTTCAGTGTTGCCAGATTTGTTTTATTCAATAAACACCAAAAATATTTAGAAGTTGCATTTGATATACATAAAACGCGAATAAAATCGAAGAAACGTCGATCACAGCACTTCTTAAAATTATTGGTCACAATTAAATAAAAAGTGCGCAATCTGTAATAGATGGGCGCTGTCTATAGCGACTATTAACGGGTTAAGTGATTCTATTGACACCCCTCTAAAACGACTTCTACATATCGTATTTCAGGAAACTTGTTACATAGACATTATTGTCAATTTTGAGGTTTTCCGGAAGACTCAATACCACTTACTAATTTTATAGGATATTTTTAGTAGCTGATTTCCGTAGCTACTAATTCGCTCCTTTTTCTCGGGAGACTTCCTACGAGATTTTTTTTATTTTTTATAACAATTGTCAATTTACTTAGGCTGTTATTCACCAATAACTTCAACTCCCGGTTGAACATGAAAATTCGAAAATATTATAAAGGCGGAGTGAAAATTTTCAGCAAATTTTGCCGTGATGTTTCTGCCATCTAGCGGTATAGTTATTTTCAGATTTTTTAGGAGGAACCAACCAATCAAAGATTATATGAATTCCTCGACGCTAGATGGCAGAAACATTGTGTCAAATTTTGCTGGAAAGCTGTACCCTGCCTTTAGACGTTTTTCAAGTTCTTGCGTTGAACCGGGAGTTGAAGTTAATGGTGAATACGGCCATAAATTGCAGAAATTCAACTTGCCAGTTTTCTATTTAACCTATTAATTAGATATGACAGAGTTGCCAATTTCCTCATTTTATTCTGTAACACTGTTAGCATCCGCATTTTTTTCTCTAATACCGTCTACAATTAAATAAGAAGAAAATTCTTCTTCAAAAATACAGGTACAGTCGGTAACAAAAGTGTCCAAACACTAGCAAAAATTCCTATGTAAAAAAAGTACATTTCATACGGTTTTGTTAAATAAATCCTTGTCGAATCCTGT
This sequence comes from Salticus scenicus, assembly GCA_963930645.1. Taxonomy (NCBI): domain Eukaryota; kingdom Metazoa; phylum Arthropoda; class Arachnida; order Araneae; family Salticidae; genus Salticus; species Salticus scenicus. Next base: position 155,947,490 of record OZ005662.1, read on the forward strand.
TCTTAGTCAGTCTAAGACAATGATTCGATAAGCATTTATTTAACAAAACCGTATGAAGTGTACTTTTTTTTACATAGGAATTGTTGCTAGTGTTCGGACACTTTTGTTACAGACTGTATGATAGAATGGAGGCTTTAGCAATGCTCCGGAATAAATTATAAAATTTGTTAACTCAAGTTTGACTAATTTTTTTGTTAATTCAGAAGGATATCTTCTGTTGCTATGACGACATCTTTCGTTATAGGAATTGTGGGAAGAGTTGATATTTCTGACGAACAAACGAAAACGTACCAAAATCACATCATGGAATATCATACTACGAAATAACTATTACAATTTGTTCAATTAATTGTTTGTATGTTGAAACATTTAATCTATATAATAATTATTATAAAATATGTTTTTTTTTTTTTTCGAAATAAATGTAATCATTGAATTAACACGTTGCAACAAATTTGAAAAATGTTCATGATATTGGTTCGTCTGTCTGTCCGCACTCTAACTTCCGCAAATATTTATAGAATTCTTTGAAACTGGTAAATGAATATGGTAATCAAGGTGTTCCTTACTGAAAATGGAGTAAATACCATCATCGGTTTATATATAGGAACATCCGAAAAACTTCCGAAATTTGCGTCCTATGAGAAGTATTTTCATAAACCATATTTTAATATCGTTATTTTGCTTAAATCATACTGAAATTGACATTTATTATTCACACGCACACACAAAAATGTTTTCTGTTAAATAAAGTATGATTAGCATCAAGATTCACAGGGTCACACAAAAATATTGAAGTACTTTAAAGTTATCATTAAAATTGCTGCAATTGCCTTTCCATGTTCATTAAGCGTTTTTAAGACTTTCTAACAATATTTAAGAGTGATTATGATTATATTAATCTATCTGTCTACCGCTTTTGAACCTTTTGTTAAGAATTAATAATTTGAAAATATATTTTATAAAAGCACAACAATTAAGACACATAATAATGAAAGTTATGCACTTTCTGAGCGAGTTGCCAATGAAAACTAATTTTCCGAAGACATATTGGCCAATATCCCAATTAATATTCCGTAGTGTTGTTAGTCCCGCCCTTTTTTCCACACCAATAAAGTTTTAGAGTGTTATTCTCCAAAAGCAATTACGATTAAATATGAAGGAAAAAACTCTAAAAGAGATACTGGTGTGAAAAAGAAGGCGGGGCTAGGGCTAACACATACTTGCCAACATTCTAGCATACTTGCCAATCATCTCATTAATAACCGTATAATTAATAACGCTCCCTGAAAAAAAGCCCCCTTTCTTACACCACTATATTTTTAAAGTAATTCTCTGGAAATGTTGTTACGATTAAATAAGATTAAAATTACTCTAAAAAGTTATTGGTGTGAAAAAAAAAAAAAAAAAAAAAAAAAAAAGAAAAGAAAAAAAAGACGGGCACTAAAAATTGTACGGTTCATAATGAGATGGTTGGCAAGTATGTACTAGTTAACACTTTCGCAACCGCAAGTTTTTATCTTTTTGGCAGTAAAGTCCACCTGTGGGCGTTATTCTACCAAGTTACAATATTTCAGAACAAAATTTTCTATATTAACATTTATATTACGAATGGATATACATTATAATTATATCGTTTCCAATCAAAGTATTTCTATCCATAGTATATAGTATTTCTTTGTAAAAGTATGAATATTGGGCATATACTTAGGAAATAAATAGCATACAAATTGCGAAAGGAACGATCACTGGCGGAGTTACAGATTTTCAAATGACGTGAATCTACGTCAACGGTCGCGAAAGTGTTAATATTCCGAAATATTGTTAGCCCTAACTTCTTTTTTACACCAGTATTTTTTAGAGCATTTTTTTTCTTATTTAATTGTAAATGCACTTGAAGAATATTACTCTAAAAATATTCTGGTATGAAAAAAAGGGCGTGTGAAAAAGTTTCACACATGTTATTAATTTTAAATAAAAGTTTAAAACAAAATCTGAATAATTAATTAATACATTTTGCATAAAGAAATTGATTTTGTTTCAAATTATATATTGGTTTACTGAAATAATTTGCATTTCAGTTATTTGAAGAAACAATCTTTAAATTTTTAAATAAATTTTTCATAAATTAAAAATTTTAATTAATTTAGAATATAAATCTAATCCTCTTATAATTAACCCTTTTGTAATAAAGTATCCTTTAAAATAAAAGATTAACTGAAAATTTTGATATTAAATTTAGCTAATAAAAGTGTTCTCAAAGTTTTAAAAAGAAGTCATGTCAGTTTCAGAATTAGATTATATTCCTAAAATAGCTGATGCAATAGGTTTTTGAAATTACATATGTACATGTACTTAATCATTTTCATTTCCTGCTTTGGAGACGGATGGTCTGTTGTTGGCAAAATGATTCCGTCAAATACTGAATTAATATTTTTGAAACGTTCACAAAAGAATTCAAAAATTTCCCTTTTTAAGCCACAGACAAAGAATTGGGATTGGCGGTTCTTTGGCGCCAGCTTCGCCAAGAACTTAGCAGGGATACAAGATTTGGCTACCAGGAATCGTAATCACTACTTGAAAACCCCATTAATTCGATCTCATCGCTAGTCTAGATAACACGTAGAAAATTTGTTGCTCCCTCTCTCTCTCGCTCCATCATTTATCTGTAGTTCATCCTCGAAAGGCCTTTCATTTTAATTAAATACTGGAAACTATTGATTTGCTCAATGATGTGACTCTTAATATATTTAATAAAATATTCCAATTATTACTGCAATAACTACGGACTCTGTGTTAGTTGCGGCTTATTTTCACTTAAGAAGGATCATATAATGTGGACAAAATCATTATTATAGGGCGGGACTAAGAATACTACAGAATATTAAGATGTTAGCAAGTATGGGCTAACAATACTACGGAATATTAAGTAGTATGTTGGCCAGTATGCGAAGAACTGTTACACCGATTTCTAAACCCACGTAATCGCAATCTGCAGTAAAATGAACTGAGAAAATGGTCTTAACAATTTATATTTTGATGGTACTTTAAAGTACCATTAGATTAAAAATCGTATAAATTCGAATTTACGTAAGAAACATGAAAGTTATTTATAGGAATAGAACATATATACTTCACTTTAACTTCAGTACATGGCACTAAACACTACATTGAACCGTTTTTGTACAAGAAAACATTTTATAGAGTTCTGTCTCTAGCATTTTTCACTATTTTCACATGACTTACAATAAATCTACATACTACGTCTAGAATATACCATTAGTCCTAGAAAAAATATAAAGAACATAAAATGTAAATACTTTTTACACTTTTTTAAGGTCCTAATTTCTTTTTCGTCCTCTATGTATTAATAGTACACTAAAATACCACGTTACTAATTTCTCATTAAGCAGTATGATGAGGTGATATGCATAATTTTATTGCACATATCTTTGAAAAATACTCTTAAATAACTTCAGAGTTGCCAACTTTTATAATTTATTCTGGAGCATTGGTAGCCCCGCCCTTTTTTCATACCGGGAATTATGAAGAATAATTTTCTTCTTATTTAAACCTTGTCACGTATTAAAGAGAAATATTGTACGAAATTTCTGGTGCGAAAAGAAGGCGGGGTTGAAAATGCTCCGGAATAAATAAAAAAAGTTGGCAACTCTGTAATTTAAGAAAGTGTTTTAACTACGTATTTTATTTATTTCGAAATGCAATTGATAAAGGGTGAAATGGTAATGGATGAAAACTTTGGAAGAAGATTTTGATGTTTGCTTATAAAGTTTTTATCGATTAGAACTCCCAATTTCATACGAATAATTAAAGACTATTTGCTTTATCCATACTTGCCAACATCCTAATTAACATTCTGCAAATTTGGTAGTCCCGCCCTTTTTTTTACACCAGTAAATTTTTAGAGTAGTATTCTCCAAATTCAATTACGAATAAATAAGAAGAAAATGCTCTAAAAAGATACTGGTGTGAAAAAGAAGGCGGGTTAATTATTCTACGGAATATCAATTTGTATGTTGGGTGGGAAGTATGACTTTATCTAATGCATACTTGCCAACCATCACATTAATAAGCGTAAAATTGTTAACGCCTCTTGTAAAAACGCCCCTTTTTACACACCACTTTATTTTTAGAGTAATTATCTCCAAATGTTGTTACGATTAAATAAGCATAAAAATACTCTAAAATATGACTGGTGTGAAAAAAAAAAATAAAATAAATAAATAAAAGGCGGGTACTAAAAATGTTACGCTTCATATTGAGATGCTTGGCAGGTATGTAAATGAACTTAGATAGACTCTTGCAGAATCAAAACTACTTTTCAAGAAAGGAAACTTGTAGGTCCATTTCTATAGTTTAAAAATCTGTAATCTTTAAATTTTTCTAAAATCGTTTAAACCATTAAAAAGAAAAAAAAAAAAAAAAAAAAAAAAGAAAAAAAACTCAAGATGTGTATTTTAAATTTAGACGTGGCAATTTTCCTTCTCCCTTCTTCATCTTAAAGATTTACTATTTCACTTTTTACTTGTGTTTAAATTCTTTGTTAGGCATTAATAGCTTTTCTTTTCTTTTTTTAAAATTAAATTATTGCTGTTACAAAAATAGCTTACACTATTATTAACTCCTACAGCTATAAGTTGCCCTTGACAAAGATATGGCTGTTTTGAAGAAGTTTCAGAGTTATGTATGCTTCATTTCTTAATTTAATTATGCTTTTTTACAATACGTAATCTTCAGTTGCCAAGTTGTTATTTACTTTTTTTTTTTTTTTTTTTAAAGTATCGAATGAAGTTTTTTGCTTTCTGGGTTTTGATCGTCATAATGTTTAAAAATATTACCATAGGCTCCTAAACTAGATGCCTCTCGCGTGGCTCGGAAACTTGGCAACAGTTCAAGCGGTAGACAGCGCCATCTGATACAGATTGCGCGAAATTTTTATTCAACAGCCACCAAAAATTTTTAAAAGTGATACATAATATATATAATCGACGTTTCTTCGATTCTATTTGCCTTTTATGTATATCAAATCCCACTTTAAAAAATTTTTGGTGGCTGTTGAATAAAAAAGTCGCGCAATCTGTACCAGGTGGAACTGTCTACCGCTTGAACTGTTGCTAAGTTCCGAACCACGCAACAGACATCTAGTTTAGAAGGCTATGATATTATATATATATATACATAACTGCCAACTCTCATTTAACAGTTCTACCTCAGAAGAAAATTTTGTGTTACATTTTAAACCTAAAATTCTGCAATTAAATAAGGCAAAAAAGGCATTTAAAAAAGAGTAGTAATAAAAAACGGAATATTTGGCAACCATGTATATACATATACAATGTTTTTATGATATTAAGCATATTTTTATGATATTTGTTCATAAAAATGTTTTTATGACCTATTTTTATGATATTAAAAATATGTGTAAATTATATTCATTATCATTTAACTCAAAATAAAATTTCTTCTCAAATTTGCAGGAATTGGAGCGTATTTTCGATTTAATTTTACGTAACTGCCAACTTTTACGCTCTTTCACTACGGATATTTTTATCTTGTATAAATTTCTGAAACAGTTCTTACTGATTAAATTAATAAAGTGAAAAATACTATAAAATTATAGTGGTATTTAAAAAGCGTAAAAGTTAGCAGCTACGTTTTCAACCGAATACTTTAAAAGAAATAACAAATAGAAATTACAGTGAAAAATAAATAAATAATTGACACAATTTCATTGCAATAATATTATGAAAAGAAAATCGAGCTTGTGTTCTAAATAATAGTAAGCGAATCGATCGCTTTATTTAAAAACGTGACTTTTTACACGACTAATGCACGTTTCAACTTTCAACTAGTGTTGCATTATTTTAAATAATTTAGGTAATACGAGATTTCCAATCATATTTCCAGTGTCATTTACAAGTTCTGTTGTACTCGAAAAAAGAAATTTTGTCCTTGAAAATCAATATCAGGAATTCCTTATTTCGTTTTATGAGTTTTAACTGCTTTTATTTTACTTTATTTATTTATTTTTATTCACTTTTATTCCAGATTTAGGAAAATTTTCGTTTGTCATTTCTTTTATTCTGGTTGAAATTCATGAATTCAGCTTTTGCTTTCATTTATATATAAACATCATCATTCATAAATGGGTGCTTTGACATTGTTTATTTTTTGATTTATTAGATAAATTTGAGCATAACTTTGGTAATAGTACTTCATTTTGGAAACATGGTCCTCTATCAAAATTTTAGCTGTGTTTATTAACATCTATAGACTGCACTAAACCAAATGAAAAGAATATATATTTTTTATATGCATAAAAACATGCCTTATGTAGAATATGTTAAGAAAACCATTCATTGTTCATTTACAGGGCTACACAAAAGAACTAGATTATAGTGCGACAATAGCTGAAAATTGATGGAAGTGCATTTCAGGTTGTGCCGTATATTATTACTATATGATTGTATTTAGGTGCACTATGTGGTTTGTACATATTCTTTAAAAGATATACAGGGTTGCAAATATTTAAGCGATAACATTATTTTTTATAGTTAGTGGAAGTGCTTTACTATAAAATTTTACCATGTCCGGAAAAGCTGATCAGGAATGGAAATGAATTCCTTATAGACGTATGATAAATACAGTAAACGCCCGATTATCCGCGGTGAACGGGGAATAGACAACCGCGGAAAATCGAATCAGCGGATAATCCGCAAAATGGTCAAAAAGGGGATATAAATCGACACACAAAGCCTTTTTGAGCAATACTATTTAATTAACAGTTACGCATGGCCTACATATACAATTTAACATACTGATAAAAAGTTCTACTTACATTTTGCTCTATTTTTTACCAAAAAAATCGGTCAAGCATTTTTGTTTTTTTGTACTAAAACACTTTTTCTTAATTTGCGATTGCAGTTTCTTTATCAGCATTTTCTCACAAAGTGATACATCGTCCTGATCCTCGAGATATTTTATAAGTCCATCTGCTGCGTCGTGGCTCATCCTCTGCTGAGTTTTATCTCCTTCTTCCTCTTCTTCTTCACTATCTTCTGAAACTGGGTCTAATGCTTGGCCGACAATTTGTTCATCGTTAAGGTGTTCAATACCTGGATCACTGGCGTCACAATTAATTTACTCTTCAATGTTTCCTTCATTGATTTTTTTTCTTCCAGTAACAGATTTAGCTAAATTTGCCAAATCATGAGCAGAAATTTCTTCCTCCTCTATAAACTCTACCAAAGTATTTTCCACATTAGGTAAAATTTTTCTCCAAGACTTTACCAATGTAGACTGCTTAACTGCCTCCCAAGCAGTGTGTATGCCATAAATGCTGTCAAGAATCGTGTAATATCTCCAAAAGCCTTGAAGGTCATTACTCTCTTCGATATTTTTTTGTAATAAGTTTATTCTGTATTTTTAAATTCAAGCCCTTGAGGACCGCGGATAATCCGAACAGCGGATAATCCGACCGCCGATAATCGGGAGTCTACTGTAATGTATGTTTTTAAGCTAAATATTCATCGCTTGTTTTTGTGTATTTACACGTTTTGAGGTTTCCTGATAACCAAAAACAAGTTTTTTAAAGTTTGATTATTGTCTGTGGCTCTTAGAGTAATTTAAAAACGAAAAATTTCAGGAGATCCAAAAGTTGTATTTTCAAATTAATATAAGTTTGTTGCAGGAAAAGTTTGATCAAGACTGATAAGTTTCAAGGAATGTTGCATGTGAAAGTTGTCTGAATAATTTTAAGTGAACTTTCCACACGCAGAACTAATTATCATATAAAACTCTTCCGAAGCCTAATTTCAATTATTTTAACATAGGTTTGCATAACTGTACTCGTTATGTTACCTCTTAATTTCCAACCTGTATTTATAGTATTAAATTTCAGGATAATAGAAATTCGTGTGAGTGACACACCAGATTATTTAAATCAACTTGAGTACAGATTTTGATACCAATGCTTCTCTGGGAATGTTGCAATGATTCCAAGATTCGTTTGAGCGAACTGAAAGCCCATAAATCACAACACTTTTTTCCCCCACATATAGCTCGCACACCATATGTACTCACACCGACACATTCCATTCAGTTTAAAAAATTGATTTGCTTTTTACTGAAAAATTTCCCCCTGGTTCCCAAAATAATATGTCGTCAAAGAGTTCGATGTTCTACATGGAATACACACACAAACCTTGTATATTATTAGATTCGACAAGTTATAACGAGAAAAATGTTCTCTAGGTAATTCTTTTGAAAAATTGATTTTCAGCCCATCTGTCGCTACTGTTCACCGATTCTGCGATCAACTGCGTTATGTAACAGTGGTATTGCCTCAAATCTCTTTCGAATTGACATAACTTTCAACTGCAATTTTTATCGCTGTCCGCAATAAAGTTTTGCCAACTGTGTGCGGTTTATAATTTTTTTTTTTTTTAATAACTAATATAGGAAGCGTGCCCTTTTGCTTATCTCGGTAAGATGCAAAAATTCTCTTTTTGACGTTTGTTTTGAAAATTTAAAGACGCTTGTTTTTTAGTATACTTGCCTACAAAGTTTACTGAGGCATGCCTTTTAATTTACAAATACTTTTTTTTGCAAATAACACACACCGATTTGGGGTTATTTCCATTTTCATACCATGGAAACTTTAACTAGTATCACATTTGTGAAAATTATTAAAATTTACACGTACAGTCAAAATATCTCCTCGACTCACTGTTTTATAATCACTGTCTTAGCCAATAGGTCTCTCTCTCTCTCTCACTCTCTCTCTTTATGCAAGTATTACATAAATATTAAAAAAATATTTCCAGTCTCAATATTTTATTTCAGCTGACAAAATTTTCCGCTAGATTTTAATATTTGGGAACATTCGTACTGCTGAATTCTTAGTATTAAAAAATATGCTATATGCATACTTGCCAACATACTAATTAGTAATCCGTAAAATTGTTAGCCCCGCCCTTTTTTTCACACCAGTAAATTTTTGAAGTAATATTCCTCAAATGCATTTACGATTAAATAAGAAGAAAAATATTCTAAAATTATATTGGTGTGAAAAAGAAGGCGGGGCTAACAATTTTACGGAATACTAATTAGTATGTTGGCAAGTATGCTATATGTGAAGAGGTTTGCAAAAATCAAAAAGAAGATTCATTAATAATATATATCAAAAAATCAATTCTCGCCTCTGTTCAACACCAGAGTTCGCTATCAATTACAAGAGAAGTTTTATTAATATTTAATTTTAATATCTTTATTAAATAATAAATCTGTCTAATGCATTGACATATTAACGTTAAAATACAGGAAATTTTCCTTTGCACGTAAGAGTTACGAAGTTTTTCCATCTTAGAAAAGAAAAAGAATTACTGTGGTTGTAAAGGAAGGTGTACTATTTCATTTCATCACGCATAATAGAATAGATATACTTCTCACGCAATCAGTGTTAAAAAGCCATTTGCGTGAACGTATATGTAGAATCCTCTTATCTATAAAGGAGTATATAAAAAACATAGTAAACCTCGACCTGAAAAGAGGTAAACGATCTTTCGTTTGAGAATAATTCTAATGTAATTTTTTATTGTAAAAACTTGATTTTAACAGGAATTTCCTCATGTACAAAAAGTCGATATGCATGTAAAATTAAAAATTATTAAGCATAAAAACTATTTTATTGGCAATAAATGTAATTAAAATTATTGAATGAAAATATTTTATACAGGATGATATAAAAGTAATTGGGAAAAAACGAAAGTTAAGCAACGAAAAGCAGTTTAAAAGCAACTATTTTTTTCTAACATGAAAGAAGCTTTACGATATAACTTCCATAACACGGTATTAGATACATTCTTACACAGTTTGTCGGCTAAAAATATTTTCTGACTATTGTATAACTAAAACTCCAAGCAATCCCAAAATTTAAACCCTTTTATTGTTTAAATAATCATCTGATGTATCACTCACACGACTTTCTCTTACTCTGTATTTCAATACAATAAAGATAGATTGTATATTAAGTTTTAAGATCAATAAGATAAGATAATAATATTAAATATACTTTAAAAATTGTATAAAATAAGTTTAGGAACTGTTTTATTTGACATATAATTCTGTGTGAAGGGGGCTACTGCCTCTCTTAACCCCCGTACAATTATAATACCTACAATTATATATATATATATATATATATATATATATATATTTAAATATATTATATATTTATATTTAAATATAGGATATATATATTTAAATATAGGAGGGAGTAAAACTTGAATATTAAATAAATAGAACTAGAACAAAGTTTTTATAAACCAATGCGCAAATGCAGCAAAAGGAAATATAGAACTACAATAAATAAGCAAAATAATCAAAGCCAGATAAATATTTAATCCGAAAACACATAAGGGCCTTCATCAGGGGAGATCCCCCATGCAGGGCCTGATTAAGGGGGAAGCTCGCTCATACCGGAATATTTTTACAATTATTTTTTACTTCATGTCATAGAAATTCCACGCTTTGACGAGGAAATATTTTTTATAAAAAATGAACGGTATAAAACAATCCAATTTACTCACCGTTATTAGACACCAGAATTCCTTTAAAATAATTTTTAATGAAAATTTTCTGTTTATTATAGGAGGAAAGTATTTGTTAAAAAATAACGGTGTAAGTATAAATAATGTGTGAAGAGCGAGCTTCCCCCTTAATCAGGCCCTGCCCCCATGTAGGGAAAGGAATATGAGAAGTTTCTGACGAAACGCTGGTAATTTAACCAAAAACACGTTTCTAGCCCCCAACTTCTCACAGATGGAGGCAAGTATGGTCTCTTGCTTCCATCTGTGAGAAGTTGGGGGCTAGAAACGTGTTTTTTGGTTAAATTACCAGCGTTTCGTCAGAAACTTCTCATATTCCTTTTTCTACATGGGGAGCTCCCCTGATGAAGGCCCTCATGTGTTTTGGGATTAAATTTTCATCTGGCTTTGATTATTTTGCTTATTTATATATATATGAACGCTGTTATTAGATTGCCTTCAAACTTGCCAGTCTTGATCAAATTTTTTAGTGATAACCTAATGCGAGCTTCAAAATACCCAATTTGAATTTAATGCAGTTATTTGATTTAAGTTATGCTGATAGCAGATGTACATACACATCAACGCTAAAAACTAGACTTTCGTATTCAGAGCACCTCAAAACGTAATATTATATAAAAAATCAGAGTTGAAAATAGAACTTTAAAAAACACTTTGTTTACAGTGTGGGTATGAAAAATTGATTTTCCTTCCTGTGCAATGTTCGTCGACACTGTAAAATGTAACAAACAGGGCCTGATTAAGGGGGAAGCTCGCTCATACCGGAATATTTTTACAATTATTTTTTACTTCATGTCATAGAAATTCCACGCTTTGACGAGGAAATATTTTTTATAAAAAATGAACGGTGTAAAACAATCCAATTTACTCACCGTTATTAGACACCAGAATTCCTTTAAAATAATTTTTAATGAAAATTTTCTGTTTATTATAGGAGGAAAGTATTTGTTAAAAAATAACGGTGTAAGTATAAATAATGTGTGAAGAGCGAGCTTCCCCCTTAATCAGGCCCTGGTAACAAAGCACTTCCACCAATTATATTCAACAGAAAAGAACGTTGGATAGCCCTGTATATTGTCTATAAACAATATGCGCTATAAACGATATTGTATATTTAAATTTAGTTTTCCTTGAAAAACATCTAAGACAAAATGAATTTCCAATTTAATTGAATTTTTCCATCTGAGACAAAATGAATTTTTGAATGAAAAATGCCAGCAGTTTCTAAGTATAGGCCCAATATATCCAAGTCCTTTGCATAACCCTGTAAACGAATGTGGAATGATTTCCGTACCCCAATCTTCACAAAATATGCTTTTATGCATATAAAAAAATTTGTTCATTCCATTTTACTTAAGTCAGCCTATAGATGTTACACTGAACTTACCAGAAATTTCCCCATATGTATAATGTGTTTGAAATCTCTTGGATGTCCCTGTTCACGAACCATTTTCTTGATTTCAACGAAAAATTTCGTGTATCATCTTGTATGATGTACATTTAGAATACTGAGTTTGGACTTTCTGCTACTATTTGCTTTTGAGATATGCTGATAACAGATACACACACACCAACAAGCACATAGACCAACCGTTAAAAACAAGATTTTCTGATTCAGGGGTCCTCAAAACGCGGAAATATAACAAAAAAGCAATTTTGAAAATTTGACCCCAAAATAATACTTTCTGTACCGTATATGAGAGAGAAGAGTAAGAGAAAGTAAAAAAAAAAAAAAAAAAAAAAAAAAAGTTTAATTACTTCCCTGCGATTATTTTAACATACTTAAAATAAACAACGTTAACAAAATGTTAAAAACTTAATTCTGTACTTGAAAGTTTGACTTAAATAGAACTTTTATTTATAAAAAATATGTTAACGATTCGAGGCGCAGAGTCCCCGCTGGGAAGACGTCATTATTTACTCTCAAATGCAAAATTTTATTCTGGAACCTTTTCTTTTCTTCTTCTTCTTTTTTTTTTTTTTTTTTTTTTTTTTTTTTTTACGAAGTTTTATATCTTAATACAAATAAACAAATAAATAAATGCATAAAATAAAATAAATAAATTCTGTCATTGACAGAATGTAATTTAGTACGACAGAATTAATTTGTATATTGTTACCTCATAAAAAATAAAATAAAATAAATAAAAAAGCTTTACCAACTATTCGAAAGATATCATCGATATATATTAAAAAGATATAGCTATCTACTATTCAGAAACCATTATCAATATTCCAGAAGAAATAGCCAATAAATATTCAGGAGCCATAAACCATATATATACTAAAGGTCTCACCATCATATATTCAGAAACTATTTTCTCTGCATATTCTGAAGTTATAGCCAACGAATATTCAGAAGCCATAATCAATACATATTCAGAAAGATATCGCTAACAGATAGTTAGAAGCCATCATCAATACATATTCAGAAAGATATCGCTAACAGATAGTTAGAAGCCATCATCATGCATTCTAATGATTTTTCCAACAAATATTCAAAAGGCATCATCATGTATTCTAATGATTTCACCAACAAATATTCGGATGAAAATCAATCTATCATCAATATATATTCATTAAATTTAGCAACAAATGTTCAAAAGCCATCATCAATACATCTTCATAAAATATCTCCAAAAATATACATAAAAACCAAAGTAACATTTAAAGTGAGATAAAGAATACTAAAATTTTTAAAAGATACATTTTAATTAAAAAACATGCAAACACAAGACAGACGTTTCGGCTAAACACTAGCCCTCCTGACATACAAAGCACAACATTTACAATAAAGTCATAATACATCAAAACAAGATTAGGTATTCCAGAGGAATATAGCTTTAGCCTCGTTCAAGGCAGAATGTTGTAATTAAGTAAAAGTGCTATCTAGAAAAATATTCGTACATATTTACATTTGAAGCTAAAATTTTAATGTTGTCAAAATCAGTACATGATCACTATCGAGAGAATGAATTACAAGTTTCGATCTTAAATCACGAGTTTTATATGAGCGTTTATGTTCATTTATTTCTCCTGTTCTGCCTGTTTTACCAGTATACAGGTGATTTAAGATCGAAACTCGTAATTTATTCTCTCGATAGTGATCATTTCCTGATTTTGACAACATTAAAATTTTAGCTTCAAATGTAAATATGTACGAATCCTGTATTTTTCTAGAAGGCGCTTTTACTAAATTACAGCATTCTGCCTTGAACGAGGCTAAAGATATTCCTCCGGAATACCTAATCTTGTTTTGATGTATTATGACTTTATTGTAAATGTTGTGCTTTGTATGTTTATGACACTGAGGAGGGTTAGTGTTTAGGCGAGACGTCTGTCTTGTGTTTTTATGTCTTTTTAATTAAAATGTATCTTTTGAAAATTTTAGTATTCTTTATCTCATTTTAAACGTTACATTGGTTTTAATATAATAATGAGACGTATAGATTATGATTAATTTTATTAAATATTCATAAACCATTATCAATACATATTGAGAAAATATTGCCAATAAATATTCGGAAACCATCCGATTTCAGAAATGTTGATGATCTCGGATACCAAGATCGAAAAAAAAAAAAAAAAAAAAAAAAAGAAAGAAAGAAAGAAAAGAAAGAAAGAAAAAAAAAAAAAGAAATTAAAATTTTGGAAAAGAAATCGCTCATAAAAGATGACTTTATCATTATTTCTTTTATTAAAAAAAAAAAAAGACATGTTCTATAAAATCAATCAGACGCGGACGAAACCATTGGAAAATTTTTTATCATCTAAACAAAATATATTTGTAATAGCTTTATAACTAAATTTATAACTAAAATAACATTTAGGAATGAACAAGTATAATATAAACTACCTTGTTCTAACCTGTTCTACCTTCATAACAAATCAAAGCAACCGAATTCAAAATTCCATAGCGCAAGTAAATAAATTCTATTCGAGCATGCGCAGTTTCAGCCTGAGTAGTTCATCTACCGTCAGCATCAGATAGCCTTGTCATCAATCACTGACGTAATCATGACGTAACTACTACGAACTACGCTACCTAGAGGCCCCTAAATAAAATATATAGGCCAACGCATCGCCGCCATTTTTTTGCCTCGAGAGAGAACAGCATTCCCGCTTGGCGTCCTTATCGCTCTCCTTGTGATTTTAAGAAATCTTGAAATGAAGCAACCATCTGTCAACAAAAGCTACAAGTAACAATAATATTCCCAACAACGCATTTTTTTTTTCCACATTACATTATTAAGATATCCTATGGATGTATTGGAAATAAGATGTGTTATTAAGGCTGTTTATGTTTCTTTAACAATATGTCGTCAAAACTCAAATGCAGTGTAATAAAGGGCCTTCTTAAATCGATTGACCAATGTTAATATAAATAGTATGTTGAAAATAACACATTTTTTTGTATTTTTATACCAACACGTGTCAGAAATACAAAGAAAAATATAAGTAAATACATGAAACTAAGAAATTTTATTCTTCTTAAATTATCTTATTGAAATCTGAACATTTTATGTTCTTTTCTTGAGTGATTATAGAAGTTTATCGATACACAAACTCCCATATCGTACTTTACTTAGTTAAAATTATGAAATATGATAAAAGTAATAACTCTAGAGTAACACAAGACGATAGAAGTAATGAATTACGTTTACTTATCAATGGAAGCAATCAATTATTTTATTTTAAGTATTATTTTATTATTTAATAATTTACCACATTATTTTGAAAATTTTTAAATGTTCTAAACATACTTTTTCGATTATTTCATCGGCCGCAGTTTTCGTGAAAAAACTATGCAAAATGCAAAAAGACGCTTCAGATTTCGATGTCTGCCAATCTTTCTACTGACATAAACAAACGGCTTGGCAAAGTGTGGATAAAATAAATCATACATAAAGTCATCTATAAAAACGGGCACGAATTTCTGTAATCACGCATTTTCAATAAATAAATAATAGAGAAAAAAGAAATATATGTAAGATAATTTATTGTTATAGTTTCTCCAGTGATTATCTTACCATTTTTTCATCAAAATCAACAAAGGTATTTTTAAAGTCGGACACATGTCGGGAACAAGTTGATTTTTATTACTTTGCTATAAATGGAGGTAATTTAATATATAAATAAAGAACACAGGCAGAGCCTGATTAAGGGGGAAGCACACATTATTTATACTTACACCGTTATTTTTTAACAAATACTTTCCTCCTATAATAAACAGAAAATTCTCATTAAAAATTATTTTAAGGGGGTATTCTGGTCTAGAAGCCTGAATTTTAGGCATTTTTTAAAGTAAGATAAAAAAAAAAAAAAAGAAAAACATTTTTACTATCCATTTTTTTATATGTTTTTTATTGACATTTTGAGAATATAAAAAAAAAAAAATCACAAAAAAAAAAAAAAAAAAAAAAAAAATTCGCCGAGATACAGGCCGATGGAGTGGGGGCTTCAAAAAAAAACGGTGCGTCCTGGTTGACATGATTTCAACCCTTGTAGCGATCTAAAACAAAAAAATCAAAAAAATTCTTCATTAATAAAGATGTCGCTATCGGGTTGACCATTTTCAAAAAAAAAAAAAAGACAAAATGGCGTCGACTTGAAAAAAAAAAAATTTTTTTTACCCGACTTTTTTCGAACTTTTCGAATTTTTTAAAAATATTGAAAATCAAAATTTTTTAAAATCCAAGGCAGACGCGATAGAGAGTTGTATAAACAAGATA
Source organism: Salticus scenicus (assembly GCA_963930645.1). Classification (NCBI taxonomy): domain Eukaryota; kingdom Metazoa; phylum Arthropoda; class Arachnida; order Araneae; family Salticidae; genus Salticus; species Salticus scenicus. Next base: position 155,963,850 of record OZ005662.1, read on the forward strand.
TATACCAAATTTCAAAGCAATCGGTTCAGTAGGACTTGAAATATCATGTCAACCACCTCAAAAAAAGTAGTTTCGAGAAAAACGCATTTAAAAATTAGGAAACAATTCAGTGATTCATTATTATTTTGTGTTTCGGACCCCAAACATCGATGTAATAAATCATCAGATGATAAGCTGGTATAAATAGGCTTTATTACATCCAAAACTTTTACATCCCAACTATATTACTTAACATAAACTATTACATCCCAAACGGCCGGCTCGGACGCCACGTCACAAAATCGGCTGTATCTCCGAAAATAAATCGAATTTTGAAAAATCCTTTTAGGATCATATTTTTGAAAGTCTAAACTTTCAAAATATGCAAAAAAAAAAAAAAAAAAAAAAAATCGATTTTTTTAAATTTCTAGACCAGAATCAGGCTCTGAACACAGGAGAGAAATATCTGGTTATAGCGTTACTTCAACCATGTTAGACAAAAGTAACCACGCCCATATACGAAGGAAAGATTACATTATACATTAAAAGAAAGAAGGAAAAGATTGAGAGATGACAATAAAATATAAACTAGAATAAACATAAAATTTAAAAATAAAACATATATTTTGTTAAGGTATGTTAGCAATATAAGTAGTATGAGTTTCTTAAAGTACTTTTTGATATTTTTTTTACAAAGAGCCATCTATACACAGTAATTCTTTACTAAATAAAGGTAGTTTCAAATTAACAAAATAGAGATAAGAGGGATCAGAAAGTAATTGAGTAGTTTTTTTTTTGTATTTTACAGAGCAACTAAGTATTAAAAAATTAGTTTAAAATAAAATAATATTCTTTTTTTTTTTTTTTTTTTTTTTTTTAATATATTTAAGCAAATTTTGTTTCAATTATAAATTGTACAGTATTTAGACTTTAAAACAAACTCTTTATAAGGAACATCCTCAAGACACTGGATAGCCTCTGGTAGCTTGTGGACAAAAGGTGGAACAGAATCTATCTTGAAAGCTAAGAAAAAATCTTTTCTTTTGGGAACCCCCCCCCCGCCCTCTCTCTCTCTCTTACAAAGAATAATTCAGTACTTCATAAAACAGCTATCAAACCTAATTTATTAAAAAATGTGAATTGTTACAAAAGTTTGTAAATATGCTTTGTATTCATGTGTATTAGCAACGAATAAAAAATATATATCAGAATTAAAAATATCAATGAGAAAAAAAAAAAAAAAAAATGTAGTAAAAGATTTTATGAATTTATGTCAGAAAAAGTGATAGTATTTTTTTACGAAATTCTTAAAATAAATAGAAATGAACTGTCATAGGAATAAAAATATTTCTAGGAGAGAGGAAAAAAAAAAAAAAAAAAAAGGGAATTAAAATTGGAATTTAGGAAATCTTTTCCACGTTATAAAATTGCCCATAATAATATAATGAGCTCTGGGGAATTCTTGATGTTCATCAAATTCCTCTCACTGCAGGTTAATTAGGAAATACTTCCCAATAATGGAGAATTTTCAAATAATCGCCTCAATAAGTATTCCTGGAATCCAATAACGCTCAGTCTATAGCGTAGTTCCGCCCCCCTTTTTTTTCCAGCCATAACGTATATCTCAATTACGGATAGTTTAAGGCAATAATGTGCTGATTTCGACAGCATTAAATGTGAGTGGAGATTATATTTATGGAATCAATTATTATGGTTAGTTTCTGCAAACTTTAAATTATCATCATAAAAAATATAATAATAATAGAATATGCTGCCATATTGCTATACTAAACTGCCGTAATATCCAAAGAACATTAGATAATAAATTTGGTAATTACTATTTTATCTGAATATTTAACAATATTTTTTCACCTCTAAATGAAATATTTCTCTTTCTTTTTCTTTTTTGTTTGATTTGGCAACAAATCCTCTTTTTAATTTGCTCTTTTTTACTTACTTCTATATTCATAGAAGAAGTTATTGGATTAAGAAAAGTATTCGACTTCCGGTATTCGATCGAGTTACACGTTTTGAGATATCCTGAATATATTTTGGCAATTTCCAGAAAATGTCTGCCTGTTTGTACTCAAAATTTTGTGGTAGCCCTAGATCACGAACTAATGAATTGAATTTTATATTAAAAAAAATATATAGTTAATTGCACTTGACATAAATTGTTACCTTTCAACTTTTCGTGCATATCGCCAAATAAGTGCGGCTCTATGTTGTGATTTCCTTCGTATATGGGCAGGCTATATTTCACCTTCTATAGCGTATAAATGCATAAAACTTGCCTTGTAAAAGATCCATTGTGAGAAACTATGTTGATTCAGAGTTGGTGCATATTGGCCGACAGATGCATAGCAGTGCTACTCCGTGATAAGGAATGCTATATTTCGGCTTCTATAAGGTATAAAGGTACCAAACTTGAAATGTGATACGGTCATTATGGAAAAGAATTTTTAACTAATTTTTGTATATATATCGGTTGATAGGTTGCGCTGCTATTACTGACCTTCTGTTAGTTTTCATATGACCATTTCTTATCATCTGTCGCATGAAAATGCACATGTAGAACTTCACATGTAAAACTTTTATTGTGTTTGTGCATGTTAATCTGTATGTGTTGTTGTTGTATAAAATGATATAGAATAACGTTTTGTGATGGCCACAACATGCTAGATTTCTTTTGTATTTGCAGTCCGAAATTTAAATTTACTGAAAAAAAAAAAAAATCGTTATTATAAAACTAAATGCTTTTATCAGCGCTCGTCAACCTTTCTGACTTGTTAAACCACTAAGTTGAAAAAATTGAAAATCTCACGGACCACTAAATTCATAATTTAAAATCTGACGGATCCCTAATATTAATGATTAAAGAAAATAAATATATTTTTAGAATAATAATCAGAGAATGCCCATTTTTAAAGTATAAATCTACTTTTTATAAAACAATAAAAATGCTTATTTTATAATAAGAAAAACATAAATACATAATAATTATGCTTAAAAATTGTATATGCTAATTATTAAGCACAATTAATATGCTTAAGAAATATAATAATTATGCTTAAAAGTCTTTAAAATGATTATAGGAAAAAACAGGAACTCATTTTCATTGCTTCCATTATAAAAAACAAATAAAAGGTTTAAATACAATCATAAATTGCTCTTATCTGAAACTGCATTTATTTAATCGAGTAAATACTGTTACAACGGTTTAGACCTTTTCCCCTGAAAAGATTTTACGTTGTAGCGAAAGTAGTTTTACAGTCAAAGGGAAAATAAAGGGGTAATTCATTCACTACCAGTGAGGTCGACCTTGGCAACAAAATTGGCGACTTGGTGGCCAAATTTGGCAAAAAAAAAAAAAAAAAAAAAAAAAAAAATAGTAGTTTACGGTTCCCGAAGTTTCGAAGCTCTACAGTAGACAGGAACCGAGATCTAGAACTTTCTATGGAATTCTGGATAAGACTACCGCTACACCCCATCGTCAAAAGATATAAACAGAAGTGAGCCGATTTCTTCTGTGTGTGTGTAGTCACTGGCAGTCAGTGTTGTTCAGAGAGCTATTCTGAGTGCTTGCACTTTGGAAACTAGGCACCGCAGAGTGTTTGAACTTTGTTCGTGAGCAAGTGAAATTCTTGCTCTTTGGAATAGTTGATGGTCTTTGCTTTATTCTTGCGGAACAAGTGACTGTTCTCTAGGACAGAATATTCTTCGAATTAACAGTACTTTTCGACTGTTTAACACGTTAACTGCCGTGTCACCCGTATTCGGGTGACAGCAAAAGTTCTCATCAGGCCACGTCACCCGTATTCGGGTGACAGCAAGAGTTCTCATCAGGCCACGTCGGGTGACTCCTTCCAAAGGATTTCCGAACATATTTAGATAAATATATGACAGGAGATAATAATACTGTTGAATTTTTTATTATGAAACTAGAATGTATTTGGCAGATTCTGAAAGTGATTGCGATCACTAGACTCTTTTGGTTGCTTTGGAATCGGATTTTGAAAAAAATTCAGTGAAACTCAAAAAAGGTTTGGGGGCGGAGTAACAGCAGGCGAAGGTCTTCACGAAAAAGGCCCCTGGCCAAATGGTTCAACGTGCAAATTTCCCGATTGTTTTATTATGAAACTAGAATGTATTTGGCAGATTCAGAAAGTGATTGCGATCACTAGACTCTTTTGGTTGCTTTGGAATCGGATTTTGAATAAAATTCAGTGAAACTCAAAAAAGGTTTGGGGGCGGAGTAACAGCAGGCGGAGTAACAGTGGCACGGGTGGCCTGACGGGGATTTTGTTGTAAACACGCGTGGCAGTCAACGTGTTAAAGAATATTTTTTGTAATTAGAGTTTTGTTGTTCTGATTTAAGGAGTTATGTTGAATAAAGTGCATTCATAGACTAGAACCTGCCTTTTTTTAAAACTACTTTCTCACACAAGAACGTCGACATGTTTTTTGTAACAATTCTAAATATAGTCTGATGAACTAAATACTAAATCTAGTCTGATAACTAAATCTGATCTGATAAAAATCTTATGGAAAAATTTATTTCTGATATATATTTAAAACTTTGAAAAAATTCGAATATTTTGATAAATTTACAATATTTCCTAGGTAACTATCAAATTAGAGTCCTGCATCGGGTCGGGTAACCCGATTTTACCCGGGTCGGGTTGACAGAATTTTTTCTCTTGTGGGTCGGGTTCGGGTCGGGTTGACTGATCTTTTTTTCGTGCGGGTCGGGTTCGGGTCGGGTTGACTGAATTTTTTTTCTTGCGGGTCGGGTTCGGGTTCGGGTCGGGTTTGGTTTTCAACAAGTCGGGTCGACTTGAGAACACCTTTCAAAATATTTTTTTACAATTATAAACATAAATTTATAGGCATGTTTACAACTATGTAACTAATTTAAACATTCTGCACACACTAGACATGCATCGGTTGGTTGGTTGGAGGATTTAAGACGGATTGACTCCAGATGTGTTTTAGGACTATAGAGAGATTGCCCTCCGTTTGAGTCTTTCTAAGGGGTCCTAGTCCGTATTTACGCCTGTTTCGGAGGAAACCACGGAAAACTCTGAACGGCTAGGTCGATGAGCGTGACCTGGGATCGAACTCGACACCTCCCATCTACCAGATTCCAGCGCAGAACCGCTAGGCCGCTGGTGGGCAGACATGTACCGGAGCTCCCTATTCGTATTTGCGGATATCCGCCAGAAAAATAGATCCGTATTTGCATCTGGATCTGTTTTCTTTTCTTCAACGGAACTAATATGTATCTTTTGTAGAAATTGTATGAAAATTCGAAAAGTATTATAAATCTTTCTCGACTGTTGTTAATATATAAATTAAAGAAATACAAATACAGTATAACCTTGCATTTGCATTCTGGAAATTGAAAAGATTTCGCAGTTTACAAGTTTTTTTCTTTTTTTTTTTTTTTTTCTTTTTACTTTCTTCTATATTTAGTAGAAGAAAGTATTAGATTCTATCAACTTTTGGTGTCAACCGCTCGACGGGTGGCTCTGCTATACAGCGATTTCTGCAATTTCAGGGGAGGCTATATCTCAGGTTCTGTTGCGCATAATCCAACAAAACTTGATATGTGAGAAGACCAATATGAGATATTATACTGATTCAATTTGAATGCCTATCAGCCAACAGGTGGCGCTGCTACACAGTGATTTCCGTAATTTAAGGAAAGGCTATAGCTCAAGAACTACTGCACATAATTTCATATAAATTTGTATGTAGGTGTCATTTAATATATATTAGCGCCTGTCAACTTTCGGCGTAAACCGCTCAACAAGTGGTGCTGCTACACAGCGATTTCTACAATTACAAGGAAAGCTATATCTCATGTTCTATTGTGTATCATCAAACAAAACTTAATATGTGAGAAGGCGAGATTATGAGACATTATGCTGACTCAGTTTGAATGCTTCTTGGCCAATAGGTGGCGTTGTTATACTGCAAATTTCATCGATAACAGGATGGCTATATCTCAAATTCTATGCCATATAAGTGTACGAACCATGATATGTGAGATAACCATTATAAAAACGCATTGTTTAAGTTATTTATAGCATATTAGTTATTTATAGACGATAAAACTCTCTTTGGATATTTAGTGTTAGATTTCCCTAAGATGAAAATTATTTGCATTCATCACGTTAAACTTTTTAATAATAGTTTTAATAAATTATTCACACTTAGTGAATTTGACAGAAAAATGTAGAAGAATGTCTTGTGGTGACCACAACATACTAGTTTTTTTTTTTTTTTTAATTTACCAATTGTGTGACAATGAAAATTTACTTTATTGTATATCATTTTATATCATTTTACCTTGTTTTGCATGATTTTTAGATGAATAAGTAATGTTGAGTTATTTTTCGGGGTTCGGGTTAGATAAGTCGGGTTTCGGGTCGGGTTCGGGTCGCAAAAAATTCTCTGTTGCGGGTTCGGGTCGGTTTTCGGGTTGATGAAAAAATTTTTGTCGGGTTTCGGGTTGATAAAAATCTTTTTGTCGGGTTCGGGTCGGGTTTCAGGTTGATTTAAAATTCATCTGTCGGGTTCGGGTCGGGTAAAACCCGACCCGCGCTGGACTCTATATCAAATACAGACAAGAAATTCAAAGTGATTAATTTGCCCGTTACGTATAATTCAAGTTTTTGTGATAAAAGGTTATTCCCTTTAGGCATTGGGAACAAGTGTTTCTAGGATCCAAAATGTTCGAAGTCAGTCAATCAATTTATTAAATTTATCTTCTCTCTCATCTAAAAAATTTCGATGTCTAATGTTGTGAGTATAAGTGATTTAGAAATTCCCGAATTTAAAATTAAAATCGGTATAATTTCTAATAGAAAATTAACTAGTATGTTGTGGCCACCACAAGACTTTCTTCTATATTTTCCTATACAAATTCACTCAGTAAAAAAAAAAAAAAAAAAAAAAAAAAGTCAAAGTCAAAAAAATCGATAACTTTGTTTTAAATTATCACAGATTTATAGTTCAACCATTCGTTTTAAAGGTATTGACGAGACCTTTCGAAAGATACCCATCTTGAAAATTTACCCCTCCCTTGGGGGAAGCGATGCCCTCACATGCACAAAATTATTTTACTAGTTAACTACTACTATTATCAATAATTCACATCAATTTTACAATCACAAGTTTAAAATAACTCTCATTATGCACATTTATACGAAATTTTGTCCTATACTGCCATGTTGAAAGTTTACAAAAAAATGCTATCATAGCGCCACCTGTTGATAGATTGATCCCCAAATTTAATCAGCACCAGTTTATGTCAGGGTGCAACTAAATACCAAGTTTGGTTAAATTTCATTCAATGGTTCGTGAGATACAGTGTCCATAAAAATCATGATACACACAGACAGACGGATAGATAGACAGACATTTTCTAAAAACTATCAATTCGTGTTCAGGACATCCCAAAACGTGTAAAACCATCAAAAAACGGAGGTCGAAATTTTTCACGAATCCAATGCTTTATCTATATTACACATAGAAGAAAGTAAAAAAATATCAAGATTTTTCTGCGGACCACCAAATTTTTGTGTCGTACCCACGCGTACCATTAGTGGTCCACAGATCACCGGTTGGCGGACAATGCTTTAAATTACTATTCACTATTCAATTTATAATTTGTGATTAGTGTATCAGATTTTAGAGATAATCCATTACGTTTAATACTCACTTTGCCATTTTACTCAATTATTCCATTAATTTTCAATGTTTAACTACTTGCGCAAATTTATATAAACTCATTTGGAGCAATATTTATGCTTAGTTTACAGATATTTATTGTCTGTTGGTTAACCCGTTAGCGCCCAGTGTCCTCATTTGAGGGCATCTAATAAAATGGCACGTATATTTTTTGTGGTTTCTTGGAATGATTTCTGCTTCTTAGTGACAGTTTATAGCGTCACTCTAAATGATCCTTGAAAGTTTTATGTGCCTACTATTAATTATTATTTCATAATTTGGATAGTCATTTTATGATTTTTCATTCGTTGCACATATACTTGCTTTTTGAGCAGGTATACTAACTTAAATGAAGTTGATTAATGTTGAGTTATTTTTCGGGGTTCGGGTTAGATAAGTCGGGTTTCGGGTCGGGTTCTGGTCGCAAAAAATTCTCTGTTGTGGGTTCGGGTCGGTTTTCGGGTTGATGAAAAAATTTTTGTCGGGTTTCGGGTTGATGAAAATCTTTTTGTCGGGTTCGGGTCGGGTTTCAGGTTGATTTAAAATTCATCTGTCGGGTTCGGGTCGGGTAAAAGCCGACCCGCGCAGGACTCTATATCAAATACAGACAAGAAATTCAAAGTGATTAATTTGCCCGTTACGTATAATTCAAGTTTTTGTGATAAAAGGTTATTCCCTTTAGGCATTGGGAACAAGTGTTTCTAGGATCCAAAATGTTCGAAGTCAGTCAATCAATTTATTAAATTTATCTTCTCTCTCATCTAAAAAATTTCGATGTCTAATGTTGTGAGTATAAGTGATTTGGAAATTCGCGAATTTAAAATTAAAATCGGTATAATTTCTAATAGAAAATTAACTAGTATGTTGTGGCCACCACAAGACTTTCTTCTATATTTTCCTATACAAATTCACCCAGTAACAAAAAAAAAAAAAAAAAAAAAAAAAAAGTCAAAGTCAAAAAAATCGATAACTTTGTTTTAAATTATCACAGATTTATAGTTCAACCATTCGTTTTAAAGGTATTCACGAGACCTTTCGAAAGATACCCATCTTGAAAATTTACCCCTCCCTTGGGGGAAGCGATGCCCTCACATGCACAAAATTATTTTACTAGTTAACTACTACTATTATCAATAATTCACATCAATTTTACAATCACAAGTTTAAAATAACTCTCATTATGCACATTTATACGAAATTTTCTCCTATACTGCCATGTTAAAAGTTTACAAAAAAATGCTATCATAGCGCCACCTGTTGATAGATTGATCCCCAAATTTAATCAGCACCAGTTTATGTCAGGGTGCAACTAAATACCAAGTTTGGTTAAATTTCATTCAATGGTTCGTGAGATACAGTGTCCATAAAAATCATGATACACACAGACAGACGGATAGATAGACAGACATTTTCTAAAAACTATCAATTCGTGTTCAGGACATCCCAAAACGTGTAAAACCATCAAAAAACGGAGGTCGAAATTTTTCACGAATCCAATGCTTTATCTATATTAAACATAGAAGAAAGTAAAAAAATATCAAGATTTTTCTGCGGACCACCAAATTTTTGTGTCGTACCCACGCGTACCATTAGTGGTCCACAGATCACCGGTTGGCGGACAATGCTTTAAATTACTATTCACTATTCAATTTATAATTTGTGATTAGTGTATCAGATTTTAGAGATAATCCATTACGTTTAATACTCACTTTGCCATTTTACTCAATTATTCCATTAATTTTCAATGTTTAACTACTTGCGCAAATTTATATAAACTCATTTGGAGCAATATTTATGCTTAGTTTACAGATATTTATTGTCTGTTGGTTAACCCGTTAGCGCCCAGTGTCCTCATTTGAGGGCATCTAATAAAATGGCACGTATATTTTTTGTGGTTTCTTGGAATGATTTCTGCTTCTTAGTGACAGTTTATAGCGTCACTCTAAATGATCCTTGAAAGTTTTATGTGCCTACTATTAATTATTATTTCATAATTTGGATAGTCATTTTATGATTTTTCATTCGTTGCACATATACTTGCTTTTTGCGCAGGTATACTAACTTAAATCAAGTTGAATAATCAATCATATATATTATAATGCTTTACTTTCGAGATCTTTGTCAACATATAATAGGAAATTTATCTGTTATCTCAAAGTTTTTCTATCTCGAAGTTTTCTCGCTAGAACACTAAACGTTAATAAATGAGGATAGGCTTTAAATTTGAAACTATCAGAAGAATTGTTTAAGTTAATATATTTTACTGTCAGTTGTCTATATTAATTTAGAAGTGAAATAATCGGCTAATAATATTTTGCAAAATTAATTCGGGTGTTAACGGTTTAAAACAAATATAATAATAACTAAAAAGAAAAGAAAAGAAAGAAAGAAAGAATGTTGACAACGCTATTATTGCAGTTTGAAAGCAATAACCATTTTATACGAATACCTGCAATATCAGCAATTTGACCAGTATACATATCATAGTTGAGATGTATGATAAAAAATATATTTTTTTGAAAGATGGAATAAATTTTTGTTTTTTGTGGAGAATGAAGATTTAGGCAGAAGATTTCGATGAATGTGTCGAAGGTGAAGAGATTTTGATGGGATAAAATTCTAAAAACTGCGGTGTAAATGATGCCAGTCAGGGTTTAACCTGGCAAAAAAATTACTTTAGCATTTTAGCGAAAATAGGCAAGCACTATTTTAGCTTTTTCAAAAGTTAATTCTTAGGATACCATTGACTTCTTTTACTTAGCTTTGTTATCCTCAGTTTTATTTTCTATTCTTTTGTTCATTGATGATTTTAACCAAGCATCCATATTTGTGACTTTAAAAATATGAATCAGGGAAACTATGTTTTGATTTTAACAATAGAAAAAAAGGTACTCATATCATATGTGTAAAATGAAAAAGCAATTGAAAAATTAAGTAAAGTGTAGTCGTAGATAATCGTGAAATACTAGTGCTAAGAATGCTTCTATGAATCAAATTCTGAATTCTGACATACTTTTAAATATTTTTGCATTTAAATTCAATCATTAAAAATTAAAAATAAATCCAAATTACTACATAAATAATCATTCCCAAAAATTTCAGTCCTTTCGTAGTTTTTGCCTGCAAATATTACAAAAAAAAAAAAAAAAATAATAAAAAAAAAAATAAAAAAAAAATCTGAGTTATTATAGAGATATTTTATACTGTTATCCAGTTTTAGCTTTTTAGCGAAATTCTGACCAACATGTTTTAGCAAAATATGATACCTTTTAGCAAAATGCTAAAAAAACTAATGGCAGTTTAAACCCTGATGCCAGTAATTTTGACGATACTGCATGCTCAGCAGTTTACTGTGTAGGAAAAAAATATTCGACAAAATGAGCGAAACTAGTACGGAGAAAAAATATTACAATAATATAACAAAATGACCAAGAATAATTTGATCTGCTAAGGAAATGAGAATTACTTACGGTTCATGTAATTGCTTTTTACTTTCTTCGATATGTATTTAGAAAAAATATTGCATTCGTGAAAATTAACTCCAGTTTTCGATGGATTTACACGTTTTAGAATGTACCGAATACGATTTGATTGTTTTCAGAAAATGTATGTCAGTCCGTCTGTCTCTGTGCATCACAAATTTTATTGGCGCTGTATCTCACGAACCAATAAACGAAATTTAACCAAACTCGGTATTTAGTTGGAAACTGACATAAACTGGTGCTTATTAGATTTGCGGATCCATCGGCGATCCCATTTTTTTTCAAAGTTTTTAACATGGCAATATAGAACAAAATTTCCCATAAATGTACATAATACGAGTTATTTTTAAGGTGTGGTTATAAGATTAATATAAATTATTGATAATAGTAGTAGTAGATTAGAGAAAAAGTTTGTGCATGTGTAAGCATCGCTTCCTCCTCCTGGGAGGGAAATACCTCCCCCCCCCCCTCAGAGGGTGCACATTTTCAATATGGGTACCTTTCGAAAGAACTCGTCGATATCATTAAAACGAATGGTTGAACCATAGATCTGTGATAATTTAAAAGAAAATTATCGATTTTTTTTCATTTTTTAACGGAAAAAAAATCGTATTTTTTCTGACATTGGCAAAAGATTGTCTTTATTTCAGCACTTAGTGATATAATTATGTCAGATAAAAATCGTCTGCATTTATCACGGAAAATAATTTAATAATTTAATAAACAATTTGTATTACATGATTTTTGTGTAAAATTATATAGAAGAAAGTCTTGTGGTGGCCACATCATACTAGTTTATAGATGAAATGTTAAATATTAATTTAAACTACACTAATAAGTGTTCCAATAGATTAAAAAAAAAAAAAAAAAAAAAAAAAGGAGAGAGAGAGTGCTCGTCAAATTGACGCTATGTATTATTTTTCATTTCCTTTTGTGCTTGTAATTCTCTGTATTGTATTTTAATAGTTTAATTGTTTTTTTTTTATTATTATTGAAATAAAGGAAATAATGGTGAAATAATGCCCAGATGCAGATAAGAAGGATCCCAGTACCAACAACAAAAATACAATTTCATTAAATTTACGAATGACTTCAAATCGTGAAATGTATCTCTCAGGTACAATACGCCTGATCTAGGAATGCGGTAGCGTTTCGCCCCGCCAAAATAAAACAAACATTAAAAAATTCAAATGAAATTTACAAAGTAGGAAAGTACATGGCGAAACGCTACTAGTTTATATTATGTCGACATAGCATCTTGGATTTTTTGACTACCGATATTTCAGCTCCCTGGCCTCCAATGCCTATCATTTTTTGCACAGTCCTCGAGTATACCCTTAACCCTTTGAGTCGCAGTGTTCCCGCTGATGGAACACCTAATTTTAATTCTCAGGTGCAAAAAGTCATCCCGGAAAATTTTTAGCAAAAATTTACATTTATAGCATAACAGAAAAGGTCCTTTTTTTAACATGAAAATTTAAAATTTATTTTATTTTAATTTTGTTCATAAATTCCGGTGACAGTGTAATTTAAATGAACCGAATTACCCTGCGCCGCAAAGGGTTAAGATAAACATATAAATTTGGAAGTCGATCCGAATTAAGGGGCCTGAGTAATATAACTTTGAAAACCTGAAATTTGACGGTTACTTTCTTCTTCTTTTCCTTGTTAAGTTTGACAAAAATAGAGTCTAGAGTTTTGCAGCTATTGAGCTGTAAGTTTGCATGGACATTCCTTCTGATATGTACTAGTGCCATTTGCAATCAAAAATTTTTGTTGGACAGTATACAGGGTAGTCATTTTCAGTTTTGTAATATTTAATGCAAAACTTTCATAAAATCTTCGAGAGATGGTGCTTGTATCCAATGAATTTCAATGAATTTCAATTTTGATATTTAATGAGGCATTAAATAGTAATAAATAGGGCTGTTCCGATTAATCGATTAATCGGTTCGGTTAATCGATCAACGCTTTGTTCCGATAAATTTTTTTAATCGAGTTAATCGGATCGATTAATTCGATTAAAAATTTTCAAAATCCGATTAAAATTTTCAAACTACGAATTAAAGAAAAAATGCTGTTCTGCCTACAAAATAATTTTTCACATATTTTCCTAACAAACATTCTAGGGGCGGGTCCAGACTCTCGACCGATCCAGGATCGATCCAAGTGGTCGTGGAACAATGCGTCCAGTCTCATCGACCGGTCTGGATCAAAGTCTTCCAGTGTAAGGTGTTCCATTGACCGGTCGTGGATCAAATCGCCCAAGAACTTTTTCCAAGTCATTTGATCCATTTACAAATCCATTGCTCTGATTGGCCGTTGGTTATTGCTCTGGTTCCGCCATCTATCGGTCCTTACAAACGCGAATATGCATACAAGCATTTTTTTTTTTTTTTTTTGATGCAATGGATTGAAATATAATACAATAATGCAAAAAGAAAATTATCGAATATTATTTAAATTTAATAAAATAAAATTTTAAAATGCTCCCTGCTAACAATTTTTAAATTTTCAATTTAACAAAATATTTTAAATATGTTTTGTACAGCTTTGTTAATATATTTGCATTAAATTTTAGCATTCAAACATAAAAGTAATTAACAATATTTAAAAATCAATATTTAATTTGTATTTAAATTAAAAAAAAAAATCATAAATATATTAAATATTTAAAATATTATTGATTGAAATCATAATTAATTGAATTTACAAACCAATCAATAAAATGATAATTTAAAAAACTGTTTTTTTTTTTTTTGTAATCATTGATTTAAATTAAAATTAAAATTTTATATATTTTTTAGCAATGTGTAATAGTTTCATATTTCTTACCTTAGATCATAATAATAAAACTTGAACCTACTTCTTATTTACATCAAATATTTGAATGCTAAATATTTACTTTAAATTTCAACATTCCAACTTAAAAATATTTAAGAAAAATTAGCTTGATAATAAATCCATAAAATATTACTTAAAATTGTTTACAATATATCGTTAAAATACAAAAATGCATAATTGAGGGAAATAATAAAAAAAAAATTGCTGGAAAATTTTCTAAAATTAAAATTTTATTGTTATTATTTTTTTAAAAGAATTTTCGAAAAAGAATTATATAATTAATATTATTGTATCTCATTGCATATGTACCCAACTATGCAGAATAGAAAAAAATAGATATGCATCTATCTTTTTTTATTCATAGTTAAATTACATTTTTAATTAACGAATTAAATTTTTCTTTAACTAATTTAATTCTAATATTTTAGAGCTAATTTCAAACTAAGCCTACAGATGGCAGCACTGATTTTGATCCAATAGAGGGATCGGAATCGTCCAGCCTCTTCTTTCGACCGGTCGTGGATCAAATGTCTCAGAGCCCAGTTGGATCGGTCGAAGTGTTCCAGAGGCTGGACTCGCCCTAGGAAACATCCATCAAATAATGAAAAAGAAAAAAAAAAGTAAATAAATAAATAAAAATAAAACCTCTCAAAAGAAGATGTTGCCCTTTTGTTGATAGAGAAAAGGGGAAGGACAGTTATTAAACAAAATGCTGCTTCATGTGCATGCTGAAGCAACACCGCTTGTCTGTAGCCTTCTACAGAAAGTGTTGACTAGGGTAATAGTATTATCAGAAAATCTGAATAGGCTTTCAAAAAATGGAAATGCTAAAGATAAAAAAGAAAAGAAAAGAAGGGATTGAGATTTCCACTATCCCTCTGATGGGGAAAATGTCTACAGAGTTTCACAATACCTTCAAGCGTTTATTGTCTGTTCAGAATTGCTGATAGTAACTGTCGATGTAGAAACAGAAAATAACATTCTGTGTTCTAGTACGAAGTGACAAAGAAGAACTGGAATATAAGAATTTAAGATTTTTATGATAATGGTATGGAATTTTGAGAATTCCTTTAAAAATAGTGACAAGCGAGATGGACAAGGCCTGCAAATATAAAACTAAAATATGTGTAAATTAATTTAATGTTTCTTTCAAAATGAATTGAAAAATTAATTTATTAAAAAAAAATAAATAAGTAAAAATATTTATATAAAATTAACACTTAAAGTCACCAATTATTACTCTGAAAATTGATTTAAATTTCAGCTGTGAAACAGATATAATTGATTAGACAAAATTTTTGGAAAAAAAAAATCAGTCAAACTTATGAATAATATATATATATATATATATATATATATATATATATATACACACACAATATGAAAGTTTTAATCAACATTGAAATAAAATTATATATATATATATATATATATATATATATATATATATATAAATCGATTAAAAATCCGATTAATCGACCGATTAATTGATTAATGAACTACGATTACCCCAGTTAAAACTCTTAATCGATTCCCACCCCCTAGTAATAAATACTGTTTTTTATTTTATTTTATTTATTTATTTAATTATTGTAAAAATGAATAGAAATAAAAGAATTTAAGACATTTTTTTTTTCTTAAATTTTTTTAAATATTTACAAGAAACATTTTTAATAAGAAAAAAAGTAATTGATAAAAAATTGGATTAAAATTCGCAAAGTGATTTTTATCGTCAAATTTCGTAATAAATAAATGCTTAAAGGATGCGCTGTCTTTTAACAAAAGTAACGTAGAGGATTAAATAAAAGAGTGATTCATTAACTTTAAAAATTTACGAACGATGGAAGAAAATATAAAAACATAAAATTAAATTCCGCTCATATATTATGTAAGAGAAATATTGGTATCATAGAAAAATTCAAATTTGCCATTTTAATGTTTCTGTGAGTATTGAGGTCTCATGAATTTATTTTTCATTTTTTATAGTGATGAAGGTATGCTTGTATGTGTATGAGTGAATACGATAACGCCTAAACGCTGTATTTGATTCAGCTCAAGTTGGACGGGGTG
This sequence comes from Salticus scenicus, assembly GCA_963930645.1. Lineage (NCBI taxonomy): Eukaryota > Metazoa > Arthropoda > Arachnida > Araneae > Salticidae > Salticus > Salticus scenicus. The sequence continues at coordinate 155,979,962 of OZ005662.1, forward strand.
ACTTTTACAATAGCATTGTTTTTTATGAGATAGTGTAATATTTGAAACGCGCCCGACGGAGTATTAAAAGGAAAATATTTCAAAAATATTGCATTATTTCGGAACAGTACATAAAAATATTACCACAGTATTCGACACAGTATTTAACATATTATTACATGAAATATTTGCGAATGTTAATAATAATCGATAATAGTGCTTAAATCTAATAGTTTTTTTTTTTTTTTTTTTTTTTAAATTAAATGTTAAAAACAAGATTTTATTCGGCTGTATTCACAGTTTCAAAATATTAAAAACGAATATTTTATTTGAGCACATTTTTAAATATTAAACTAAATAAAAAAAAAAAAAAAAAAAAAAAAAAAAAACTTCGTTAAACATATTTTTGAATCTAGAAGTTATAGAGATTTTTTTTCGATCTATGAATGTAATTCATTTTTTCCCTTTAGATATGTGGTGAATAAAACCCATTCACTATATACGTGTACTAGGGGGAACAATAAAACTTGGGTTCATGCCAAGTTGGACCGGGAGATCGATAATATGTTATAAAATCAAATAGAACAAACATTAACGATTATTTCGTTTATAAAAATTATCGACCTCTTAAATAGTTCTGAAAAATCAATATTTGGCATTTTTTCACCTAATTGCATTTAAATTTAGGGGTTGATTAACCTACGGGCCAGTTGAGACATTTATTTTTAACTTTTAATCCCCATTTTTGTATATATATATTTGAATCTTAAATAACTTTACCCAAATGTCTACAGATAATTCTGATTAATTCGTTACATACTGTATATAGAAATATTCACTTATGATAGCTAATGAAGTAATTATAAAGTTTTTACTTTATTCAATATACACTCAAGTTATTTAATTATTAAACTCCAGTTACTTATTCCATCTTGAATTAAATTTCGATATATTTAAATAATATTTATTATTATTCCATAATAATCGTGTTAGATAGAAACTATTTAAACAAATATTGACGATTATTTTCATTTATAAAAACTATCGAGTTTTTAAGTATTTCTGAAATCAAAATTAAAAGGCTTTTCATCTATGTCTGGTACTTTGGAACCTAATTAAAGAACGGGCCAACCGGGTCATGTTTATAGGTATTCAAACTTAATGATATTTTTTATATAAAACATTTTTCATAAAAAAAAAAAAAATCTATAAATATTTTTGCATATTTTTAACCATTTTTTTCCCTGCTAAGAAAATTTCATTAGTAATACACTGAGAAAAAATTCTGTAACTGACATCTAGAATCTAAATTGTGGCTCTAGAAAAAATAGTTCCATGTCATCCTTATAAATTCTAGTCCCCTTGGAAACGAGTTCTAGAAGCCCCTATTAGAATTCTAGAGCGTTTGCCTATATTCTCGAAGGCAAAGTCATTTAAAAATCTCTGCAAATAAATGAGACTACTAGAGGCGGGTTTCAGCAACTATAATCTTTGTTTGTTACCCAATTCTCGAAAATCAAGCGAGAATTTCTCGCAATATAAATGATTCAGAATATTTAGAGCATTCAGAATATTATTTCACCATCAGGAAATGTATAAGCTAGAAATTCTCGATAATTTCGTCTATTCAGTTTATTGGCGTGCATTACAAGCATATCTTGGAAATCTATATTTCTAGTTAAGGGATTTAGAAAATGGCCACTTTTTCATTCTAGAGAAAGGCGGCATATTTTTTTTCTCAGTGTAGAGAATAAGAAAATATGAAATATGTAATACAATTCAATATGTAAGCCTTTCACTTAATTACTAATCTCCAGTTAAATTTTACTTCATCTTATCCGCGATGCATTAAAATAATATTGATTATTAAAAAAAAAAAAAAAAAAAAAAAAATGTTAGATAAATACAAATAGAACATGTATTAACAATTAGTTTCTGCTACAAAAACTGTAAGGCTTTAAGTATATCTGAAAATCAACACTCGGAAGTATTTCACTTATATTTTGTACTTATTAACCGGGAAATGACTCTGGACCTTAAAATTTATTTATTTTAAATATTAAATAATTTTATTTAAAAAAGAAATCTACAAAAATTACCATTAATATATATATATATATACAATATATTAGGGGGACCGGAAAATAATGTCGTTTTGAATTAAAATACTGACATCGGAAATAAAATTCTGGATAAAATTTAAGATATTCTTAGGTAACTTATAAGATGGTTATTTGTAAAGTACCATGTAAACACTGTTAAACAAAAATTTCCGGTTTCATTTTATTAATTCAAAACGATATTATTTTCCGGTCCCCCTAATATATTTTTTTTAATAGCGAATGAGAGTATTTGCTGCTATTTGTACACTGTAAAAAAAAAAAAAAAAAAAAAAAAAAAGTTAAAAGTACAGGAAAAATCTGGCAGCTGGGGTGCCGGTATTTCTCCGTCAAATATACAAGAGAAAACTGCACTTTTAACAAAAAACCTGTTTGATTTACAGGATTCCTGTGTAAAATATATATGTCAGTGATACAATTGTACGGTTTTAAACTGTATATTTGACGGATAAATACTGGCACCCCAGCTGACAGATTTTTCCTGTACTTTTAAACTTTTTTTTTTATTTCTTTTTTCAGTGTATACTACAGTCGAACTTCGTTAATGTGAATCTCAAGGGGAATAAAAAGTTTGTTCACGCTATCAGTAATTCATGCTATCCGTAACTGAGAAGATAATCTTTATTTTGACAAGGATTGTGGAAACAGTTCATGTTAAAAGTAACTCACGTTATGCATGTTCACGTTAACGAGGTTCGACTGTACACACTACTATTTACTTAATAATTAAATTGGAAGCATGTTTTACTTTATTTTTGGCGCAAATATATTTAAAATAACCTGGTGTGTCACTCACACGACTTTCTCTTACCCTGAAATTTAATACTATAAATATAGGTTGGAGATTAAGTGGTAAGATAACGAGTACTGTTGTGTAAACCTATGTTAAACAATTCAAATTAGGTTTCAGAAGAGTTTTATATGATAATTAGTTCTGTGTGAGGGGGACTACCGCCCCCCTCAACCCCCAGTTTCATTAATGCACCTACATTTATATAGAATTTAATTCGGTTATTAAAAAATAATTCTGTTTTTAAAAAATAATTTATTAAAATTATTATTTAAACAAATTATCTTTTATGATAATGCAGACGATTTCCATATTAGAGAAGTAGTATAACACTAGATATCAAAAAAAAAAAAAAAAAAAAAAAAAAAAGTTGAATTTATTCTCAATATTACATTAAAGAAAAAAAAGTTTTTGAAAAAATCGATAACTTTATTTTAAATATCACAGATCGATGGTTCAACCATTCGTTTTCAAGGTATTGGCGAGACCTTTTGAAAGATACCCATCATGAAAATTTACTCCCCTCGAGGAGGGACTTCCCCCCTCCCTCCCAAGGGGGTAGGCGAGGCTCCTACATACACAAAAAAATTTTCCCAGTTAACTATCTCTATTCCAAAAAATATATATTCGTTTCATTTAGTTTAGTGCAGTCTATAGATGTTAAACTCTACTTACCTGCAATTTCCCCCATAGACGTAATGTATTTGAATGTCCCTGTACACGAACCATTTGCTTCATCTTAACGAAAAGCTTACTGTAGCATCCCTATATGATACACCTTTAGAATACCGAGTTTGGAATTTCTGATACTATTTGTTCTTGAGCTATGCTGATAACAGACACACAGACACACACACACACACACACACACACACACACACACATATATCATTTGGTAAAAACATGATTTTCGTATTCAGGGACCACAAAACATGTAAATATAACAAAAACTCACGTTCGAAAATTTGACCCTAAAACAATACTTTCTAGACCCTATGGGTAAAAAATATTTATTATTTTTATAATAATAAAAGTCCAAGTTTTCCGAAACTAACCGTCAAAACTGATTTCATTGCTACAAAAATGTATTGAACAATAAATAAATAAATAAAATTTTATCCTTGGTTTGGTGGAATGAAAAAAAATATAGAAAAAAGATGATTTTCCAGAAAAACTAGTTGGCATAGGTGGACTCTGCTCAGTTCCCCGTCATATTTATGTTTTCATATATTTCTAGTACGGAACATATTCATGCTGAGAGAAATAAATTTGACCATTCGCTCGACACAGTGATAGATTGAAATTCCCACCTAACAGGCTACCCACCGTTCAATTCAATATATTTACCTTATTCTATTCTATTAATTTATTTTAGTGGGGTCAATTTCGTAGTTTAGTTTTCATACAATTTCATACTATTTTTAGAGCAACAATACAATTTCATACTATTTTCAGAGCAACAATCCCCAATATGCAGATTTATATGGAATATCGTCCAATTTTGCTATGTCCATAAAATTTTAAATTTCGAATAACTTACGAAATTTTCAAATTAGAATATTTGTACAGTTAATGATGCTCAAACAAGTATTATAAATGTCATTTTAAAAATCGTCAGACATATTTTTGATGCAACTATCCCTCAAAATGGACATTTATATGAAATTTTGCGCTATTCTGCCATGTTAAGTAAATCGTAAATTTCGAATAACATTCGAAATTTTTAAATTACAAAATTCATAGTCGAGGATGTTCTTGCTAGTATACTAAATGATATTTTCAGAGTAATTTAGCATCTTTACGATGAAAATATCACTCAAAATGGACGTTTACGCGAAATTCTGTCCTATTCTGACATGTTAAGTAAATCGTAAATTTCGAATATCTTGTGACATTTTAAATTAAAAAATTCACAGTCAAAGATGTTTATTCCAGTAAGTTACATGGTATTTTAAAAGTGGTTTGACTTCTCTACGATGAAAATGTCCTTCAAAACCGACGTTTATATGGAATTTTACCCTATTCTGCCATGTTAAGAAATTCGTAAATTTCCAATAACTTGCGAAATTTTCAAACTAGCATGTTTATAGTTAATGATGTTCATTCCGGCATAAAAACTCATTTTTAAAAGCTGTTCTTATATCCTTACGAACAAAATATTTCTTTTCATGCACGTTTAAGTGAAATTTTACCCTGTTCTCCCACGTTAAGAAAATCGCGCATTTTGAATAACTTCTCAAGTTTTTTAATTTGAATGTTGCAAATGAATAGGGTTCTTGCCAGAGTCGTAAATAATATTAATTTATTTTAATATAATAATTATAAATCTAAAACTGGCCCGACCTCTCTGCTATCATTCGTTCGTGAGATATCGACTAACAAAGTAACATGCTATTACACTAACAAACTAACAGACACCCTACAGACGGACTCAGTACCCATTTTGATATTTTCGGATTCCTCACACCTGAAAACGTGTAAAAAAGTAAAAAACCGAGGTCGAAAATTTTCACGAGTACCTAATTTCCCCATATCTATAGTATGATGGGGAGCTAAAAAAATGATGTCCCAATTGCAAACATGCATTGATTTTCCTTTTTTCTCGTGATTTGAAATAAATAAAAAAGAATAAATGCTAGTTTAAAAGAATAGATGTAATTCTATGTAAGAACAGCTAGTTGGGGATTTGACAGTTGACTTTTTCAATCATCGCTATAAACTGTCAAATTAGGGTTAAAACATTTACCTAAACTAGAGGTAAAGATAAATAAATAAAAAGTAATAATGATATTAATAATATTAAAATAATACAAATGATAATAAATTCAAACCGAAATAAATTATGGTACTTTTCTATTATCAGAATCGAATTCAGGTAGCGTAAAAAAAAAAAAAAAAAAAAAAAAAAAGTAATACATTTGAGGTATTTAGGTATTATTCCTTCGACGAATAAACTAGCGATGGTTTTAGTAAATTCGCGCTGTGCTTAATTTTCATAAAAACATAAAATTAAATTACATTTCATTACTTAAATTCCATTATTTTGATTAAAGAAAAAAAAAAGTAATTAATTTGGGTTATTTAAACTTAAATATATGCACAAATAATGAAGTGCAAAATATGCACTTCATTATAACACACAGCATTTTTTTTTTTTTTTTTTTTTGAGTCTAAACTGTTCAGTAACAATTCTTTTTTTTTTTTTTTTTTTTTTTTTGAATTCAGACAAACGACTAACGTATCACTTTCATTCAAATTTCACACTGAGTGCACTATAACGAAAACACGAACGACATCTTTAGGTAAAGATTCGTATTACTACATTGCTAAATGTCAGTAAGTTTCTATCAAGATGTCAAGAGATGTCGCTACTAATAGTTTTATAGCGATAGGAACGATTAAACTCGGTGTTCCACATATGGAACTGGGTGCCTTGTAGGGTTAAAAAGAGAAATACTAAAAAAGCAAGAGACTTGGCAGCTTTCATACATATAGGGTAAGTGCACCAGTGATTGACACTTTTAGAGCAGTCTCTGATGTTTTTAATGTTCTAGTCATCAGAAAATATTTTTAGAAGTCTTACGTTAGCACATATGGTATGAAAGACATTCAGAACCACATATATGTTAAAATATATACATTTGATAACAATTATTTTGTTTATGAATTTTTATTTGACACTCACTCAATGTTCCAGTAATTGACAATGCCAGTTTTTCATTTATCAGTAATTTGTTTTCTATGTTCCAGTGTTTGACACTGCTAGTTATTCATTTTATCAGTTATTAGCACCCTATGCTCCAGTGTTTGACATAAAACGTTAAAATTCTTATATGTAAAATATATTATTTTCTTATTTATTAATTATTTCGGGATAGATGCCAATTACTGGAGCATGCCAATCACTGAAGCACCTACCGTATACTGATTACAATTTACAAAAAATTTTCTTTAAAGTTTTTTCAAATTCTGGTGGATATCCAAAGATATTTTCTTATTAAATATAAATTAATCATTTATTTATTAATAAACATGGTGAATTATAAAATGTTTAAATATCTACTGTAAGATTTTTATTCTATTAAATGTCTTTAAAATTTAATTATTCAATCCTTTTTATTGATTAACATATTTATGTGATTTGGCGTTGCGTTATGTAAAAAATTTAAATATTTTAGAGGTACTCCATTGTGTTATACCGACGATAACTAATTGGAAATCATTGCATTCGAAAATCGAGAGGTAGAACATTCTGTAAATATTTTGATTCATAACAAATGTTGTTAATCTAATTTGAATAATATGGACTTTTTTTAAAATAAAGACTTTTTTTAAACTATGAAGTGATTTTTTTCTCACTATTATTGAAATTATTTAGAAATTTAACATTTTTAATCAAGAATGAATGTTTTACCCCAGACATTCGATTATTTTTTCATCAATATCGTTGCAGTTGTTTTCAAATTTATTTATTTATTTATTTATTAGGAAAACTGCTTCAACTTTTCAATTTTATTATCTTTGCAAACAACAATTTTTATTCTTTTTTGTCAATGTCTTTTGACGGTTAGATAAATTTAAACATCTGTTACATATTATAATTAAATAAATAAATAAAATTCTATTTACATATTTAAAAAAAAAATTGCTTTTATACTCAAACGAAGATATTTATTTATTCATTTTATTCATTTTCTAAAATAAACTGACTTTATTTCAAATTCAACTGATATTTTTAAAGATTTTCATTTTGTCAAAGTTAGAAAAATCAGTGAATAATTTTCTTTACTTAATAAACAGTTGCATCTTCATTTCAGAGAAAATTACTAAAGCTGAAATTTTCCCACAAGGTCTTTCTTTCTTTTCTTTTTTTTCAAATTTTTTAATGAAATTGCTTCAGAAATAAATGATTTTTGCTTAGAGAAGTTAAAATCAAACATAATTTTTATGCTTTAACAGAGTTGATAACATATATTTGATTTGCAGAATGAATTAAAGAGAAATGATTGAAAAATAAAAGCGCAAAGCTTCTTTTTTTACTTCGTTACATATTTATTCAACCAATTACTGCAAGCTACGCTTTTTTGAATGCTTGAGCTAACAGCTTCATCTAATAGCAAACGGTAAAAACCGAATAGTTATTACTTCTTAATTTAACTTATTGTTTCTTAGTTTAAGAACATTTTATCAAATATTTTAATATATAATCATTAACAAATGTAAACTTATTAAAGTTTATAATTGAAAATTGTAGATTTATAATTAATCATAATATTTATAGTTAACTTGAAGTATATGTTGTTTAGTTATCAAATATAATGATGCTTAAATAAGACAAATACAGTTATAAAGTACAATATATATATATATATATATATATGTATAAGTATATGTATATGTATATGCGTGTGTGTGTGTGTGTGTATGTTAAAATAATTATTTAATAACGAATTTAAATGTATTATATTCCATAAATTTTCATTGTTCGTGTTTTGCAATTTTTCTGTAATCGTATCTAAATATTCATGTGGTTAAAAAACCTCTTGTCCTTTTTTTAAAGAGTAAATATTCTGGTAGTCCTCTTTTAGCAGATTGATTTAGTAATATGGTTTTTTTTTTCTTTATTATTATTATTATTATTATTATTATCTGTAATATCTGTATTTTCTTATTTTTGTTTTGAGAGATATAATTGTTCCGGGCAGTACGAAAAATATTAGGTTTTACACCTTTTCGTAAATCGAAACGTTACATCTATTTTTACAGATATTTCTGTCTGTCCGGCTGAAGAGATATGAGTTATCTGCTTATTATTATTTCAATTTTAATTCCTCATGGTTTTTAAAAATTTTCTTTAATGATGCAAATTTGATGATTTATTCTCTGCAGGCAAACCCGTGCGAAATATTCGCCCTTTATTTATTTTCTTATTTACCTTTAAAATTTGAAACTCATAAATGTTATACCAATTGCACACCTAATTAAAATTTTAATTTACCAGAAGCCAAATAATTATTAAAACCAAATTAATATTGTACAATAGTGAAAGCAAAATCATCCAAAAAAGGTTTTCAAATAAAATTTATGGTTCACAACCCAATTTTCATACTTCCACAGGCAGTACTGTTTTAATATAGGACTCCCACGACGCCTTTTAAATTTTTGTCGCCATGTTGGCGATGACTTTTTATTAATTTTGGTATATTCTTTTTGTTAATAAATAAATAAATAAATATATTTATATATATATATATATATATATATATATATATAATAAATAAAATAAAACAAACGAATTCCCATTTTGAATATATTTTTTATGATTGTGTTTTTTAGTCAATTTATGACACAACAGTTCATATTCTGTATATATCTTTAAAATATTGCTAGGTTTAAAATGACGCTTGCAAAGATTCTGAAGAAACAACTGTTAAAAATACCTTTCTTTCGTAAAATAATCTCATCAGACAAATGTCGTCATTGTTTCTTAGTAGTCCATTGAGCTAAGTCCGCGTGCTTAAATATTGTCCATGTATAAATATTATTTTTTTATCCCCTCGTATCGTCTCGTTTCGACAAAAATAATTGAAACTGGTCCACGTTACAGAAATATTACATAGATAATCCTTCCAAATAGGCACCATTTATTGTTACAGGTTTTATCACATAATGAATTTATTACTTGTTACCGCTTTCGTTATGTTTAAAGAATGTTTATATATTTATAATTTATCCTGTTATTATGAAATGTCTGAAAAATAATCTAATCTGTGAAACGTATATGTAACCCTCGAAAGTGATTAATTGGTGTCTATGATCTGAATACTTATATATAATTTATAGTTATCGATTTGTTTTTAACTTTAAATTTGCTAATTTCTTAAAAGAAGGCAGACAATTTTTAATGTACAGTACACAACTTTTTTTTTCCAAACTTATGTATATTTTTTAATTATATTCTTAAAATATTTTGTTTGAACTCACAAATCTAAGTAAATAAATAAAAATATGTTAGAGTTAGAAACTCATAAGGGGTTTTTCACACACAAAAAAGACGTTTTTCAACCGGGTTGAAATGATTGGATCTCCAAATTAAATATGTGACAGGTGAAAAACTCCTTATGAAATTTCAACTCTAGAAAATATCTAAAATGTAGCTTCTTTTGCCGACAATTTGCTTAATTTTTACTCTTTTCAAATGAACTTTTGACATAAGTTGCCAAATATATGTAACTTTCAATTCATATAATAAATTTTTTTCTATTTTTAGCGCATGCGCAGTAAAAATATATGCTTATATTTGAACGAACATTACACGTGTGAATTTTATGTTTCAGAATAATGTTTTTATGATGTTTTGTCAATTTTTCTGCAAGTTCTGTAAAAGTTTCTTGAAATCCTTTTGTGTTATAAGCAAAAAAATTGCCAAAAATTTTAATAATTTCTAAAAAATAAGTTACATTTGCCTACATAGTTGTGCTATTCGCAAACCAAAACATACAAATATTATACATAGTAAGTATAACAATGTGTTAAAGGTTTAAGTCATTTGTAGCTTTTTATGATACAGGGTGATCCAAAGTATTTTCTTCAATTTATAGTTGGCCTCCTAATTGTACAGTCACCCCCCAAAAAAAAACGCCACCCCCCACCCAATTTCGCCGTAAATTATCGTAGAAACATGCGGCTGGTACCTATCGATCTGTAATAACGTCTAGTTTTTAATGGTGTAGTTATATTTTGCTTAAGGGGTCATCTACATATTAAAACACGCATAAACTTCATTTTTTTCAATGACGACCCCTATTTTTGACCTCATATTCAGATTTCTGAGATCAAGGCAGTTCGGAAAACTTACCTATTTATAGACTTTAAATCAATTTTAAACAGAGTTACACGTGAAAATCTGTTAGGGGACCGTCTATACATTTAGAAAAAATAAATCATGATCAACTACCCAATATTCATTATTTATAAAATTTCACACCGGAAAAAAAGTTCAGGAATGTTTATTATAAAATAAAAACGATTCAAATTCGCAGAACTTTCTTTATTAGCTTATAAATTAAAAGATTTTTATTGGTTTCAATTTATTAAACATTATTATTGAAAGTTAAATACATCACTTCGTACGAAGAAAAATAATAGCTTGAATGATATGAACCCTACAATATTGAATTACAAAAATCTAAATACCAAGGTCAAAGAACAGTAGTAATAATGATAATAATATTAAGAGCAGTTAAAAAAAAGGTGTTTAATATTTAAGAAAAAGAATTATCTACTTCTTAAAAGCAAAAACTGTTTCATTTAAGAGACAAAAATTTAAGTTAAAATACATTTAAAAAACAAAAAAAATATATAAAAACAATTAAAATCTACTAACTAACAATTATTATCTACTTCTTGTTGGGTATATTGTTATTTTATACAGTAAGCCTCGCATGAAAGTGTTACTATAAAGTTTTACATTTAATTTTAGGCGTACAAACCAACAATAGATAATATACAAAAATATACATAACAAGATTTAAACTAAAATCTGAGAAAGGATATTTAATATTTTCGCGACTGCTGATGTAGTTTCACGTCATTTGGAAATCTGTAACTCCTCCAGTGGGCGTTTCTTTCACAATTTGTGTGTTACGATATTTCTTAAGAATATTCCTTATATTCATATTTATATAAACAAAATAGTATGAAACAAATTTTTTCACTAGAAAGAGTGTATATTCATATTATTGTGTATATTCATATGAAAATAAACATGGATATGGAAAAAACGGTTTCCTATTGCCTAGAACGAATATTCCCTGTTCTGCAATCGTCTACTGCAGTGGCGCACCCACGGAGGGGGCTTAGGGGGCTGAAGCCCCCTCCAGAACGAGCTGACATAGTAAAAAATTTCAGATGTGCATGAAAAAAAAAAATACTACTCAAACACAGATATTGTAAGCAGAAATAGTTTATAAATTATACATTAAAAATTAGGAATTTTTGAAATCCTTACTGTCAAAAACAAAAACAATGAACTAGTTCTTTGATTTTTAGTTGAAAGAAGTTGCAATTTTTAGGGATGGGCTTCTAAGGTCCTAAACTAGAGAATATACTGTTATCACGAAATCGAGTAAGTATCTAAAAAGTCAGACAGAAGAAGCAATCAGACGTGGAAATAAGCTGGGATGTATTTTTCAGGAAAAGGGGATACCAAGCTCATGCAGTTATTGTATCTTAATTTATGAGTATTTATAGCATCTTTGTGGAAGTGTGTTTTGTCCCTAGGCAAAATTAACACATTCACATCGGCAAATGAAAATTCTCGTTTGATATGAAATAAAAATTAGCTTTGCTCTTATAGTCGTTCCTCTAAAACTAAATTTTAAATTAAAAATGGACTTTGCATATTCGTGTTAAACCCTTTAAATGCATCTAGTACAAATACATGCTAGTGAAATTTCGCATCAATTGCTGAAGATAAAATTTAATTGATCTGATCACAAATGAGTAAAATATTTTTCTAAAAATATACCGATTTAGAGAAATGCCACAAAGCGTAGTTTACTGTTCAAAATAGGAAAATACCCTGATAATAATATTTTGAGATATTTTACGGATGCTTGGGAGGATGGGGTTAATTATTATTATTATTATTATTATTATTATTTTGTAACAGTATGTAGAAAATACAGTAGGGTCCAAGCACAATTTTCATTTTTGCTTCTGATGTCACTGAGATCTAAGCTCCGTTCTTGGATAATAAAATTTTTGCCTGTTATAAAAATTCAAATTTCATAAATATATATTATATTATTGGAATACAATATCCTGTAATGATATTACTCAGAAAGGTAACGCTTGAAATATTTACCAACTGAACAAACTATTCTAAGTAATATATGTTTTAGGATATTAAGAGGTTCTGCCCCCTGCTTGCTGTGTTGGCTTACCCCCACGAAGACTGCACGTCCGATTTGTTTCTGTTAATCGAACCTTGAAAGAGCATCGCCCCACACTCCAGATAATTAAATAAAAATAGCCATGTAAAAATTTACACTGAAATTCTGTTCTAATTCATACTTATAACAACTGCAGCTTTTATTTGGCTATAATTATTAAGATTTCTTAATTACTTAAGTGTTACTGCATATACAAATAAAGCATCACAAAAGGGTATTAAAATTGATCAAATTTTATTTTCAATGGAAATATTTGGGTGGGGGCATTTCATTTCGAGTAAATTTTATGTTCACCAGCTTGTCATATTCTTTTGATCGTAGATGGACCTAGAAGATTTTGATCGTAGACAGTTTTTGATCATAGTTGAATCTACAACTTTATGTTCGAAAGTTCAATTTCAACCCCAACTGACCGAATTACTTGCACATTATATACGGAGATAAATTTCACAATTGTGCTATTCAACTTAAATTCAGTTTCATTCATTCATTCATTATTTCAAAAGAAACATTTAAAACAGATTCTTTACTATGCATATGTCTGCGTACCAGTGGCGGCTCATGGACCGAAAATAGGTGAAGAGCCATTTCACCTAATATTTTACATTGTATTCATTTATAGAGTATAAATTTACATTTAAATAAAATGAGTATTTTTAATTAAAATTATGCATTAAAACTACTTAAATGTTATTTCTCAGCTCTTCATCTATTTTCGGTTCATGAGCCGCCGTTGCTGCATATATGGACATAAACCTATTACTATACTGTAGGACCCAATTACTCTTCAGCCCCCTCCAGACAGAAATTCTGGGTGCGCCACTGGCTCTACTGTACTTGAATTCTTAATTATAAATGAGTAAAACCTGTATTTTTAAAAGTAATAAGACATATTACTTTGTTTTAAATTCTTTTTCCGTAATAAATGTGACGACAGTTTTACGCCGTGATTAGAATAATAGAAAATAAATAATATTGCATTTTGTTTCAATAATAGATTTTAAAACTTAAAGAAAAAAAAAATACCACTTTATTATTCAGTATTAAAAAAACATTTAATAGAAGTTTTATATTTTATTATGTTACGTCATGCGATAAAATTTAAATAGCATAAACGGTAGAGTAAGCAAATGCGAAAATTTCACAAGATTAAAACAGAAAATTTGTTTTAAAAATTCTGATAAAAATTAATAAAAATCAATTATATTAATTTTAAAAAAGGAAAAAACGAAAGTATTGTTCACTGCGTATTGCTCTTTCAAATAATATTCCTCGTCTTACCGCGTTTTTTTACTGTCATGATACTTAATTGAGGTGCACGAATCCTAGAATATTCAAGTTAAAAACAAAAGACAAAAGGGATAAAATAGAATTTTAGCAGTGCGAAACTGGGAAAAGTTATGTAATATTTAAGAACAAAGACTTAACATTTCAGAATCGAGTAAACTCCCTTCTGCAACGAAAGCCACGCCTTTACAGAATTTTTCTAAAACTTTACATTATAAAACAAAATTATTTTACATACTTCCAATTAAATCATTTAAATTTTGTCTTCAGCATTCAATGTAGTAAATGCCATTGACATTTATGCATACCAGCGTCACATATAGTGTCATATACGAGTATGCAAACTAGGTTTTTTAATACTGTTTCCGCAATATAGAGGCGGGGCTACATTTCTTTTGAAATTCTTTCCCAATCTCTTGCCTGCATTGCGATAATTTTATAAAAAATAAGCCAATTTGTATAATAAACATCGAAATGTTCCTTAGAAAACAATTATAATAACATAAAGGTAAATTAAAATAGTCTTTCGTCAAAATGTATAGAAATATTGACTCACAGATGATACAAATTATAACAAGTGACGCCCCCCTAACAGCAGTAAAAAATGAAATATCACTGTAACTCAAAAAATAATGTTAGGAACGTGCTGTAAATTTGGAAACCCATGTTTTTGATGATGCCCGTTCTATTCGTGTAAAAATTAACATAGGTCATAATTCATAATTTTTTCAAATATGAATTTATTAAAAATTTTCATAATTCAAAAAATGTTTTTTTAGCAAAAATTTGCATGGAATATGTTTGGGTCACTTCATTCTAACGAATAAAAAAAACAGAATTTAAATATCATAATTATTTCGGAAGATATGATTTAATGTTTGTCACATTCATTTAACATTAGCATCCCCAAATTTTGACAGCTTATAACTCTATGAAAAATTGAGCGAAATATATAAACTATATCATTTTCCGTGATGATTTGATCCAAAGAATTCAAAATTATTATAAAAAAGGGGGGTTACCATTGAAAAAAATGAAGTTGATGTCAGTTTTAATATGTAGACGACCCCCTAAGTAAAATCTAACTATAACATTATAAACTAGACGTTATTATAAACTGATCGGTACCAGTCGCATGTTTCTACGATAATTTACGGCGAAATTAGGTGGGGGGGTGGCGTTTTTTTTTTTGGGTGACTGTACTAGCGAATAAACCGATAGAGGAAAATGTGAGTATGTAAATATTTTCTGCATGTTTGAAGTTCGAGGAAATTTCTTCCAGTATTCTTTTGTCAAAATCGAAAAAATGTCAAAAAAAAAAAAAAAAAAAAAAAATCTAATAATTTGATCTTTCACTCTATATATTATAAAAAAATAAAAAATAATAAAATATTAAATACGAAAAATCACAATAAACAGCCATAATTTCGTCAGGAGTTGTAGGGTTATTAAAAGGACATTGTTTCTGTGAAGGTGAGAACTTTTCGCAAAAATTCACCAATAGCCAGCCCCAAATAACATCAGAGAATTTTTTTAAAAAAAGATTTTAAAAAGCAAGTTGACATGTAATTTAACACACACACACACACACACACACATATATATATCTGTACTGATAAGTATAAAGGATTTAAGTCCAAAAATGTCGATTTTGAGTTAAGTACATAGTCAGACTCAGAAAAAAATTCTCTATCGATTGGTATAAAGGATTTAAATCCATGTCATTTAGTCTTTGAGAAAATCCATTGGTAAAAAAAGATTCAAGTTAGAAATTTAGCATTAATCTTTAGTATAAAATATTTAATTCAATTTTTTCCCTTCATTAAATGAAGATTGACAATCACTGAATGGTATAAAGGGTATAAATCAACCTAATCCCTTTTTCCTAACCGATTCTTCTAAGTAGTTTTTAGTTAGTTTAACTTTATTTTTCGTCTCCTGAAAAATCAAGAATATGGACTTAAATCCTTTATACTTATCAGTACAGATATAATATCCAAGAATACAGCGGAGCACTCTAAGTTTGAAGAATATTTGAAGCCTGAAATAGTTGGCCTTATTCTTGATATCATTTTGATTATTGGATCACACATACCAACTCTTCCCAGTTTAGAAGAATACTATTTCAGAATAGTTTCCTTATAAAACAATTTTATAATATACATTATATATTATAATATAATGTAATATATAATATAATATAATGTAATATATCTGTACTGATAAGTATAAAGGATTTAAGTCCATATTCTTGATTTTACAGGAGACGAAAAATAAAGTTAAACTAACTAAAAACAAAATAGAAGAATCGGTTAAGAAAAAGGGATTATGTTGGTTTATACGCTTTATACCATTCAGTGATTGTCACTCTTCATTTAATAAAGGGAAAAAATTGAATTAAATGTTTTATACCAAAGATTAATGCTAAATTTCTGACTTGAATCTTTTTTTACCAATGGATTTTCTCAAAGACTAAATGGCATGGATTTGAATCCTTTATACCAATCGATAGAGAATTTTTTTCTGAGTCTTACTATGTACTTAACTCAAAATCGACATTTTTGGACTTAAATCCTTTATACTTATTAGTACAGATATATATATATATATAAGTTTGTATATATGTGTTAATATATATCGAAATATTGCTGTATAAAACAAATTGTATCTTGAGACATTTAACTAAAATAAGATTTAACGATAAGTAGAGGTGTATTTTTTTTTTTTTTTTTTTTTTTTTTTTTTTAATTGAGGCTGTTTTATTTTATTTTATTTTTCTTTTCAACTAATCGATGCACATTTCTCATAATGCTTGAATTCAATTAATGTTTAGTTATTTATTTTCTGATATCACAATTTTTACCATGTTTTTATTAACTTCTATTCTTGTTTGTTTGTATGTATGTTTGTTTGTTTGTCCGGTACAAATCTTGCAATTGAATTTTAACTAATTTCCCTACTAGCTAAACATTTGAAACTTTCACAATAGCTCAGAATCCAGTGGCAACACAATACTTCGAAGTCCGATTTTCGAATTTTTGATTCGTTTTCTAATAATTAATTAAAATATGAAAATAATAACATCCTAATAGCGTTAAAATAGCCATTAAAATATTAGCTATAATTTAATTGTTGCCAAAAAAAAAAAAAAAAAAAAATTACGAGTTCATTTTCTTTCGACATAAAAATAAATACATTTAATTAAACGTGAACATTAAAAAATTATAAAAAGTTAAATTATGCATCTCACAAAAATTGACGTCATTATCATTTAAAAAATTTTATGCACATTGATAAGAGCTCTATGATTCATCAGAAAATTTAAAACATGGTATATAAAAAGTTTTTTTTTTAATCTTATAATTATTAAATAATAAGTTTTACTGCATAATTAATGCAAAATCGATAAAAATCTCATCCATTAAATTCAACAATTATACAATATAACTGATCTCCCTTTCGGAAAATCTTTTTACCGTTATTTCTTTTTCGTTTAAAAATGACTCTCACCCCCAAAGTCTTCCATCATCCTCTGAGAGATCTAGACGCATTCTTCAATTACACAATGAGTATTAGAGAAGAGCCACAGGTGGCCTAATTTCATCTCTAAATTATATTGTTTACAAGAAATTTGTGTTTAGTGGAACATTACCTAGCGTGTTCCACGATAATTGGATTGACTTTATTATAAGATATGAGTCTAGGTACACAATGAGGGTGGAGTGTACACAATTTTGACGGCTTTTTGGAAAAGACAAGCAGACGGTGAAAGTGTTTTGCCCATTATTAGTCTCACGGGTTGTGAGATAAATTATGTGTCGCAGATTAATTGACAAATGGCGTGATTAGTGAACTACTTGTAGAATTACGCCTACAATTTCAGTGATGGTGTATTTACGCCTCATATAAAAGATGCTTTTTGTTTATCTTGTCTAAATCATATATTGTAAGTTGTTGCATAGTTTGGCTGTAACTTAATTCACTATTTACTTGTTAACCACTTCACCGGCCATCCCGAGATAACTCGGGGGAAACGTAGATTTCCACATACTACAGTGGCCGGTGAAGTGGAAGCACTTATATTTTGTAAAAAAAGAAAATATTATTATCATGGTTTAGAAACTATCTTTTATACAAAACTAAATTCAAAACTGGTGTTCAATCGATAAATAGATTATAAGACTTCTTCACACACCATAAATTTTAAGCCAGCACAACCGGTTTCGAAAGGACATAGCCTTTTGCCTCCAAGGCAGTAGCACGTGCTTTTTTTGCACCTGATGAAGAAAGGCTATGTCATTTCGAAACCGGTTGTGCTGGCTTAAAATTTATGGTGTGTGAAGAAGTCTTATAATCTATTTATCTTTTATACGACTTAAAAACCGATTATTTTGGTATTTTATAAAGGTTGGATGGTTGACTGAGTTTAACTTCGCACTAATACCGCGCAATGGGTAATTGGCGACGGTCTGGGAAGTATCCCTAAGGATGGTCCGGAGACATGCCATCAGAATTTTGATCCTCCATGGTTGGGATGGTTTCCCCGCTTCAGTGACCCCGAGAAGTATAATTTGGATGGGAACGTGGAGGACATTGCGGTCACGACATATTTTACGTACACCAGCCACCATTAGTGTACATGACAGTCTTTGGCCGGTTCAAACCCACAGTTTTACAATTACGAGCTCGACGCCCTACCTACCAGGTTACCGCGACCCACGGTGTTTTATAAAGGAATTTATTTAGCATATGGAACATACATTTACAGAACATACTTTTTACTGACGTCAAATTTAACTATATAATTCATTGTTAGAACAACTATATATATTTTTGAAAAAATAAATTGACAGCTTTTGCATTTAAACTACTTTTCAATTAATTTTGAAGGTATTTGTGAACCCCAAGTTTGCGGACTTGGTAGCTTACAAACGATGCACCTTTTGCACGATGTAGCATTTTTAGTTCCCCATCATACTATAGGTATGGGGAACTTAGGTAATCGTGAAAATTTTCGACCTCGGTTTTTTGACTTTTCTACACGTTTTCAGGTGTGAGGAATCCGAAAATGACAAAATTTCTATGGTGTCTGTCTGTAGGGTGTCTGTTAGTGTGTCAGTGTGTCAGTGTGTCAGTCCGTTAGTGTGTTAGTCCGTTAGTTTGTTAGTCTGTTAACACGATATCTTACGAACAAATGATCGCAGAGAGGTCAGATCAGTTTTAAAATATTACTTTCGACACTGGCAAGAACCCTATTCATTTGCAACATTCAAATTTAAAAACTTCGTAAGTTATTAGAAATTTACGATTTTCTTAACATGGGAGAATAGGACAAAAATTCACTTAAACGTGCATTTAATGGAAACTTTTTACTGTAAAAATGTCAGACTAGTTTTAAAATATCAGTTTTGATGCCGGAATGAACATCAGTAACTATAAATATGCTACTTTGGAAATTTCGCAAGTTATTGGAAATTTACGAATTTTTTAACATGGCAGTATAGAGCAAAATTTCACATAAACGTCAATTTTGAGAGATATTTTCATCGTAAAGATGTCTGACTACTTTTGAAATATTATTTAGGACACTGGAATGATTATTAATGACTATGAATTTCCCAATATAATGATTTCGTAAGTTATTGGAAATTTACGAATTTCTTAACATGGCTGAATAGAGCAAAATTTCACATAAACGTCAATCTTGAGGGATATTTTCATCGTAAAGATGTCAAACCACTTTCGAAATATTATTTAGGATACTGGCATGAATATCATAGACTACGATTTTTCCAATTTAAAAAATTCGTAAGTTATTTGGAATTTACGATTTATTTAACATGTCAGAATAAGGCAAAATTGAGCATAAATTTCCATTTTGAGGATCGTAAATACATTAGACAACTTCAAAATTACATTTATGATATTTGTTTGAACATGATTGAATACAAATATTCTAATAGGAAAATTTCGTAAATCATTCGTAATTTACGATTTTATCAACATAGCGAAATTGTAAATTTTTCATATAAATAGGAATTTTGAGGATTATTGCATTGGAAATAGTAGGATGAAAACTAAACAACGGAATTGACCCTGATAAAATAAATTAATAGATTAGAATAAGATATATATATCAAAGTTAACGGTAGATAGCCTATTAGGCGGGGATTTCATTCTGTCATAATATCAAGCTTTGGTCAAATTCATTTCGTTTAACATGATTATGATATGTCTCGCACTAGAAATTTATGAGAACATAAATATGATGGGGAACTGAGCAGAGTCCACCTATGCCAACTAGTTTTTCTCATTCTCTCTTTCTTTGGTGTGTCTATGTATCTGTCGAAAAAACTTATATAAATTTTATGCTATTATTATAATAAAAAATATATAGCCTATCTTCAGAGATTTAGGAAATTATCTATTAGGTAGAGCAATTTTTGAATTCGTAAAACGGGTCATAAAATGCTTAAGTCCATTTACACTATCTGCCAATAAGTATTTGGACACTTTCGAGTTTAGACGTTTTGTCAAATATCTAAAAATGTTCTCGAGGAATCATCTTAAAATTTTGGTAGTGTAAAGAATATGTTATACCTCATATAATTCAGCAAAAGTTGTGTCCTGAAGAGGAAAGGGGGACCAGTAAAAAATTAAATAAAAAACAAAATGTTTTGGAACACTCTGTAAAAAGTAATGCTTTAAATGCGTTATGGCTGAAGCATGTACTTCTGTAATTCTAAAACTTTATCTCTAAATTCCTATAAAAATTCTGAAACTTTATCTTTAAATCGCTATTTGTAGAGCTAAAGCGTAAAAATATTTGTATATAAACATGGTATTCCTTTCAGTGTCGTATATCATACTAATTAAAATATAAATGTAACGTAACAGTTCGTAGTAATCGGCTATACTTCGATCCACTGTGCGGCATGGACAATCTGTTAGAATGATACCTACAGTCGGCAGCAAAATTATTGAAGCACACATCCACACATCCACACTTTTCATACACATATATTTCTTTTTAGTTTGATCGCTCATTTTTATCATCATCTAATTTTTTTATGAACAGTATAAGACTAAGATCATGACTCGATAAATCTTTACTTAACAAAACAGTTTTAGGTGTCCATCTTTTAAGTAAAAATTATTTCTAGTGCTTCAATAATTTTGCTGCCGACTGTATGCGCAAACAAAACAAGCCCCTAATTTCTTCAACCCGTTTGTGATCATATACTTTAAACCTTTAACATACATTGGTTTCACAATGAAACCAAAGATTTAATATTTTTTATGCAATATTAAAAAAAATATTTTTCCTTATTTTAATTGATTTTTAAATTTTTGGTGCTTTTCTGTTTCTAGATAGAAGCTCTACCCCAAAAATTGAAGCTGTGGTAGCCTTGTCGGTAAGAGAAGTGAGCTCGCGATCGGAAGATTGCGGGTTCAATCCTTGAGCTGGCCAAAGACCGTCGTGTACTCTAATGGGGATTGGTGCACGTTAAATCTGTCGTGGTCGCAGAGTCATCCAAGTTCCCATCAAAATTACACCTCTGGGGTGCTGGGTCATGGGATTAACTTGCCCTTGATCTGGATCAAAATTGGTGATCTTGTTGTTTGCTGGTGCTGCCATCTTTCGCCAGTTTCTAGAGTTAAGTCGTTCTTCCACCACTGGTGATGCTTCTCTAAAACGATTGCTCCCCTGCCGCATTAAGTCTAGATAGTTTCACTACCGGGGCTCGGAATTTCCGAGTGACAATAGTAACAACAACAACAACAACAACAAATAGTGTTTCAAAAAAAGCCCAATATAGAAATCACTTCATATTTCTTAGTAGACATGAACGCGTAGTTGCTTCTTTAATGATGCACTCGTGCTTAGATTTTTCCCCTGATGAAGGGATGTGCTACTATTTTGATCTGAAATGATAACTGTTGCGCACTGAAAAAAAAAAAAAAAAAAAAAAAAAAAAAAAAATACCGCTTTCATACGAACCGAATAAGTAGTCGTTTTCTAAATCCCTAAACTAGAAATATAGATTTCCAAGTTATGCGTATAAGATAAACAAATGATCTGGATAGATGAAATGATCGAGAATTTCTAGTCTACACTTTTCTAGCTTGTGAAACAATATTGTCAATATTGTGAATATTTCGAATTCCTTGCGTTGCGAGAAATTCCCGTTGATTTACTAGAGTTGCGCGATAAAACAAAATTATAGTTACTGAAACCTATATTTACATACAAAGTTCAATATTTATGAAATTAAGTATTACTTAAAATTTAATCAGGTTAACAAATAGATGTTTGAAACCAAATAGATAAAAAATAAATAAAGTTTATTTATTTATTTTTTTTTTTTTTAACATGCTTATGATCAGTTAACTTTTCAGGGGCAAGATAATTTCGCATTTTTATAATACAAAGCCACCAGAATTTTAAAAGAAAAAAAATAAATAAAACATTTTCCTTTAAGTTATAAAAGCAAAAATTTATTAGAAATACACGGGACGAAATTTTGCTGTTGAGAATTAAAATTATGTGGCGTTTCAAAAGGTCATAAAGGCCATGCGTCTAACCGACGTTTTTTGAAATTATTATAAAAATTTTTCAAAATAAAAGTTATGGTATGAACATTGAAGGTTTAAATGACACTTAAAACAGTAAAAATGTGTTATGTTTCAGAAATTGGTCAACACTACAATGAAATATCTTGTTTCTTTTTTTAATATCTATCTATCTATCTATCTATCTCTATATATATATATATATATATATATATATATATATATATATATATATATATATTACAATAAAGACTCCTATCAACTTTGTCCGCAAATCTTTATCGCTACAATTAATTTTCAATTAAACGTCATGTAATCAAGAGAACAAAAAAATATTTAAATACTACTAAAAAGAGTAACAGAAACGAAAATCGCTGCCGGTTAAAAGACACAAATGACTGAATTTTTCGGCTGATTAATTTGCTGAGGCCGTAATGATGTTGAGAGAGAATAATTTGCTAAAGCCCAACAAGCTGATTTTCTGCTTTATTGAGCTAATTTAACTTTTGTTTCCAGTTTTCGCTGTCTTAAGGCGAATTTATGCTAATTTGAGAGAAATCTTGAGATGCCTAAATGTCAAGTAACCAGTGAGTGTATATACGCTTTATTGTAAGTTATGCAAGGTCTGTTTATTTTATTTGTATCTTTATTGTTATAAAAGGCTCTTTGAAGATTGGATACTTTTATATAGCTGAATGTATAAGTAATTTAACAAACATGTATTTGTATAATAGTTAAAGTAGGCAAGTACGTTAAAATCTGTTGCATAGTGCACATATATATAATATATATAATAATTATTCATTAAACGTAGAAAAGCCAAGCAACAAATACAAGATCACTGAAACCTCAAAGACCAATAAGAATGAAAAAAAAAAATTATTTAGGAGAAGTTCAGAAAGATGAAAAAAATTCATCAGGGTATGAAATACACATATTTAAAGAAACCAAATTTATTAATTAACAGTCTGCAAAACAAACGAAACAATAAACTAACTCAACAAGATCTTAACAGAAAACTTAAACTGAAATGAAATTTATGAAAAAATAATTTAAGAAACTTAAAAAAAAAAAAGGAAGGAGGCAGGCCGAAAGACTTGTGACTTGCCTGTGGGGTTAAACTAGTTTCACGCCGGCAACACTCCCCCCAACTGCCAAGACCAGAATAAGAGTCATATGGATTAAAAAAAGCAAAATTTCATAGCAGATAAAGAATAATGAAACTATGAAGCAACAAAAAAATTTATTGATTACTTTGTTTAATAGTTTGATTAGAATTTTAATAATAGTTGACAACTCAACAATGAAGAAACTGAAAATTTAATGGAAAAAGAAAGATTGCTTATTAATACAAAGTAAATGCAACAAGACTTCTGCCTTTTTCTTTTTAATAATAATAATAATAATAATAATAATTATATATATATATATATATATATTGCAAAAAACCCAGCAGTTTTTCGGATGGAAATAATAGTACAATTTTTCATTAGGTGAATAGAAGTAGGCACACATTCAGCAATCAGCATGGAAGAAGAAGCGTAATTGCAATATTTTGTAATGTTATAGACACATGAAATTGGCATAACATTACTTCCATTAATCACACTAAAAAAGAGCTAAAGATCAATTTATAGTTTTCGTATTTTTAGGCATCGTTGTTTTCGGCAAATAAAATAAAATAGAATAATAACAGGAGACTTGGCGTTGGAATATTAAAACCCGAATAAACTACTACATCAGAAACGCCAAAGAAAAATATTTGAGATGCATACAGCTGTTTCGGTAGCCTTAAGCGTACCGTCTTCAGTGCAAAAAGAATTCTGAATCTGGAGAAGTGCTCGTATATATAGGAGAGGGGCCGAATTTCGTTCAATCAATAGGATTACGGAAAAGGTGGGGAGTATACCCAATAGGAAATTAGGAACGTTAGATGTGTAAACAGTGGAAAAATTAAGAAAATGTTGACTGAATGTAAAATTTCCAACAATCAGACAAATAGGGAACAGCGAAATCACAACTTACAAGGTTTTTAAAATTTTTATAAATATGAAAAGCTTCAAAGAAATCGAGTTCATGAATGGATTTAGGTCCGCAAATTGTTTTAGCTGAATTAAATTTAAAATTATGATTTTCCTCCCAGCAATGTTTAGAAATAGCCGATTTATTGGTTTCTTGTTTGCGGACGTAATTCATATGTTCTTTTAGACGAAATTTAAGACTGCGTTTAGTTTAGCCAATATATGATAAATCACACTGACAGGAAATACTATAAATGCCCCAAGAATTATGCATATTAATGGGATCTTTTAACTGAGAAAAGGTGAGTTTATTGGAAGCCGAAAATATTATTTAAAAATCATATTGTTTGAGAATTTTACCTATGGTTTGGCTGGATTTAGGAAAATAGGGTAAAACAATACTGATATTAGAAGAGACTGATTTAGTAGACAAAATACGAAGGAGTTGTAATTTTTGGATAGCTTTGTCTATAATGGAAGGTTCATAACCTCTGTCAATTGCAGTGGCTTCAGGTATTTAATTTCAGATTTTCATTTTAATAATATAGGATTTGAACAAATATTAAGGGCACGGTTTACAAAAGTATAGAAAGCAGCCATTATTTGGTTAGGTGGGTGACATGAACGCGCATGGGGAGGAAGGGAGACTGCAAAATTTTTACGATAGACGGTGGTTGAAAATCCATTTACAGTGCGAGAGACGAGGGTATCAAGAAATGGAAGGGAGGCATTATTTTCTATTTCATATGTAAACTGGATATTACTGTCAATTGAATTTAAAGTTTCTAAGACATGGTCAATATTGTGACGAGATATGTCGATAAGCTTTAAGGTGTCGTCAACGTAACGGGTCCAAAAAGGAAAAGATATTTTCTTAAAAAGCTTGCTTTCGAAATAGTGCATGTAAATATCTGCGAGAATTGGGGAGAGAGGGGAACCCATGGCTAAACCTTCAAACTGACGATAGAATTTATTTTGGAAAGAAAAAGTGGTTTGTGATAAACAAATGCGGGTAAGAGAAATTAATTCTTGTATTTCAAAAGATGAGAAGTGAAACTATTTTAATCTATTTTTGAGACAGCAGAGGGCGCCACTTATTGGAACATTAGTGGAAAGAGATTGAGGCTTAGAGCCCGGTAACATATCACTTTTAATTTCTGGAAGACGTTTAGACTTCAAAACATAAATATCATGATATAAAAAATGAAGCTATTTGTTTTAATATTATGTAAACCAATGTTTAGTAATATGAACCGGGAAGGAGAAATAAATTTAGAGATTCATGTATAAAATTCACGCGTTAGGCGGGCGCAGACCGACTTGTAATAATAATAATAGTAATTTTTATATTTAAGGCTTATAAAAATAGTATTAATAGAATTAAGATTAATAATAATGGTATTAATTGTATTATTATGAATTATTATTATTATTATTATTAATAGTAATTCTACTTTAAGGCCGCAGTAGCTGGTCGGTAAGAGCAGTGGGCTCGTAAATGAAAGTCTGCGGGTTCGATCCTCGAGTCGGTCGTAAACCGTCGTGTATGCTAATGGTGAGTGGTACCCGTTAAATCTGTCGTATTCGAAATGTCCTCTAAATTCCCATCAAAATTATATCTCTGAGGGTACTGAATCATGGAATTTACTCGCCCCGATCAGAATTGACCTGGATCAAAATTCGAGCTCTTGTTATTTGCTTGTGCTACTTACTATCTTTTACGAACTTCTCGCGCTAAGTTGTTTTTCCACTATTTATGGTGCACCTTTAAAAATAACAGACGCTCGCATGCTGCTTTAAATCCGGTTAGTTTCTATAAAGGGGTTCGACGTTTCCGGGTGGTATGAGTAACAATAACAATTCTACTTTGAGTCTGCTATTTTATGTTGTTTCTTTCCCACTGTCGTCGTGCCTACTTTTTTTTTTTTTTTTTTTTTTTTTTACTGATAAAGATCGAGATTAATGATTAATTATTCATGGGATTCACTCGCCCCGATCAAAATTGACCTGGATCAAAATTCGAGCTTTTGTTATTTGCATGTGCTACTTACTATCTTTCACGAACTTCTCGAGCTTCCACTTCAAATATTTCTTGCGGATTTTTCTAATTTATAGAGTTTGCTTGTTTCTTTCATCTTTCAACGTTAGTTTTTTCGTGTATTCTACATAATTGCTGACAACCTGCCTTACTCAATTCCTTTCTTTACACCGATTAGGAAATTAAACTTTTGTACACAAGTTAGAATTAATATTAATAAAAACAGAAGCACATAGACAGACAGTTTGTGTTTAGAATATATTTCAATGTGTTTGTGCTGTTTCTTGCAGAAAAGGGAAGCATTGATATCTGGAGTAAAAAAATATATATCAGAATCGTACACTTATAAATGTTTACTATTTTATATTTTTGTACCACAAAATCATATACAAGTTAGTCTTTTTTACTTTTTAAACAATTAAAATTCCAAAGCTGGTATGAACGCTATAATGCATGTCTGTAACAATGATTTTTCAGCAGATATTTTCAGAAATAGTTAGAAAAAATTTCGAATTCATGCAATTTGCATGTATTATCTAATATATATAATAATGTAGATGCCCGTATCTATTTCATGCATCAAAACCAATCAATGTTTCCATTAAATTTTTCTAATGCTGCGCCATACTGTGCTTCTTAACAAAAATTGATAAATAAATAAATAAAATTTGCGCTTCCCATCCAGTGATCTAGCTTTTCAGAAAGGAACCAAAAAGTGATTTTGTCCATCTTCTTAGTTCTTTTAGTGCAAAATGACAAGCCAATTTTTTTTCTTTTCAAGCCATTTAGCCGAGAATATCCTCTCAATATTTTAGAACCAGTCCTTGAAAAAGAAATGGAGGAAACAGCAGAGTCAGACGTTTGCACGGGCCGGGCCGGGCTCGGGCTCAATTATTTTGTGTATCCTCGAACCGGGCCGGACCTGGATGAAATTTGTTCCGGACCGTGTCGGCCCAAATCTTTTTTTAGTTTCCTCGATAATCAACGAAAAAGGAAAGTGATAAAATATTTCTTCAGTCATTTATTTTACATAATCTTACAGGCTGGTATGTCACATAAAATTTTATTTTGTTAAAAAATATCTGTAGCTTCAATTTAATTGTCTATCAGTCTGTCTGTTCGCGATTTGATTTTCCGCAAATATTTTTAGCATGTCTCGAAATTAATATATTTTATTTAAAGTAATATTAGATGGCGTTCTAATCAAAATAGAATGCATGTCACTACTAATTTCCGCACATGTACAAATAAAAGAAATTAGATACGTTACTGTGTATAAGGTTTGTGTCCTATAGTCTGTAGAGTTTAGGTGGTATGAAGGCAATAAAAATCCTTCTACTGTAACTTTCTCGCGAAAGCTCCTTTTTCTTTACTCCAGGGCACTGGAGGAAAGTAGCATTATTTTTAGCATATGCAAAAGCAACTTTTCTATTGAATATGGTTGTATTAGAATTAAAGTTTTGTTTATCGGATTACATGAAAGATTCGGATACATTACCGTATATAAGAGGAAATAGTTGAAAGTGCATGTTTAGTAGTATTAACCATTTTAAATACCTTCCTATATTGTTTGATGAATGCTAATATTTTCAATTTGACTTTCTCTCTGTCTTTGTGCCTTCTGTACGTCTGAAATAAAGAATTTCTGTTTATATATAATTACCTTGTAAAAGTTCAGCAGTTTTGATAAAGAACATTCTATTGCTTGGCAAAATAAAACACATACTAAAAATCTTTTTCATAGAAAAGCACGCTTTTTTTTTTTTTTTTACATATTTTTGAATCGGGCCGGGCCGGGTCGGGCCATACACTGGTAAAAAACAAACGGGCCGGGCCGAAGTTTTCGATTTCATACCTGGTAGGGCCTCAAGATTTCGGCCCGTGCAGACCTCTAAACAGAGTAATAGTCGGCAGCATTATTCGAAAAACTAATGAATTTTGAGATTTGTTGAAATTTGACTTTCTTGCAATAAGTTTTTTTTTTTTTTTTTTTTTTTTTTTTTTAATGATCTTCCGATTACTTCTGGCAGTTTTGTTTTCACTTTTCTATTTTGTCTTAGATTTGTATTTATACGCGTTTGATTTAGATTTTCTCTGTACAAGAATGTATAATTATTAGAATTAATAATTAACCTATATGTGATGGTGCATATTAATATATAATATAATGAACGTAAGTTATTATAAATATGGAATTGTAATCTCCTATATTTTGTAAACTACTAATTTCTATTGTAATTTTTTTTTTTTATCTGGTAGCAGAAACTAGATAGTTAAATAAGAAAAAGTTATTATTGAAAAAATAAATAAATAAATATTGCTATTCAAAATATAGAAAGGCTGCAGTTATTTTTAATATCATATAAAGGCCACATTCATGTAACAAGCATATAATAACAAAAGCAAAGACATAAAAACTTTCAAATGCGATGATTTGTAAATACATTTTAACCCCTTACCGGCTCAATTTATTCGCAGGGTGGCAAGAGTTTCCCTTTCAAAAAGGAGTACTGACAACAGTATTCTTTATCAATAATTTCTGTCACAATAAATTACTGCACAAATATGATAGACATTTTTGATAAAGGGTACTGGTGTCAGTGTTTCGTCTTCAGACGAAAACTCTTGCCCCCATGTTGAATTGCCTGCCCGAGCTGAGCTCGGGATAAGTCAGGAAGGGATTAACAGGATTTCTGTAAATCGCATTCCTAATTTCTGATTAGCGATAGATAAATTTTTATACAAAACATATAAAAAGCCACACATTTATAGCACGAGCATGTTAATATTAACTAAATAAAATAAAAAATTAGAATGCGATATTTTGAAACAATGCAATATTTTGCAATAATATATATATATATATATATATATATATATATTATTTGATTAGTAATGAACGATATATGAAATTTTATTAAACATACTTGTAACGATTATTTTTAGACAGGTATTTTTGATCCATGTTTGAAAGATTATAGTGAACTCCAAATTCGTGTAATCTGCATGTTTAAGCTTTTCCACGCAATTTTGCTTCAAAATCATGTAATGTTTACATAACATTCTCTTAGTGTTTCACCATGCTGTACTTCCAAACAGAAAGATCCCAAAACACTTATTCAATTGTTGGAGAAGAAACCTAAAAGGGCTTGTAGCAGCCCATCTCCATGTTCTTTTAAGCATAGAATGAGAGCATAAAATGCAAAATTTTGTTATTTTAGTTTCATACACAGGTATATATATGTACTTTTGCTGATTCCTGCACAGTTCGAATGGTGGGGGTGGAGCCCACAAAAGTGTGTTTACCCTGGGCCTCACACGAAGTTAATCAGACCCTACATAAAAAGACCCTGATTAACTTCATGCGAGACCCGAGGCACACATAGTTTCGTGAGCCCGCCTTCTCCTCGCACTGTGCACCAATAAACACAGGTACATATATACCTGTTTATGGGAGTAATATGTCAGAATTTGCACTATAGGATACCATTTTTTGAGCATAAAAGGCTAAATGGCATTTTCAGGGCGAGTTATATGGCCCCTGCTATTCAGGTCACATGTCTTACATGCCCCTGCTTTAATCAGGCGTTGCACACAAATCTTTCGTTTATATTTTCCTATACAAATTAACTCAATACCAATCATTTTATTAAAACTTTTATATATTAAAATTAATTTCCATGATGAATGCAGATGATTTGTTTCTAATAGAAATGTAACACTTAATGTCCAAAGAAAGTCAATTTTATGTTCACTAAAAATATCTTTAAAAATGCTTTTTGCCTTTTTTCGTTTTGTTAAAAATGAGGAAAAAAAAAAAAGAAAGGAAAACTGAGATTCAAATTATCATACATTAATAGTTCAACTGTTAGTCTTAAAAATACTGACGAGTTCTTTTAAAAGATACTCATATCGAAAAGATACCCATATCAGCCCCAGGGAGAAGCGTTGCTCCTATGTGTCCAAATTTTTTTGCCTACTTGATTATTACTATGATAAATAATTCTCATTGTGTACATTTATAAGAAATTTTGTACTATATCGCCAAGTTAAAACTGAGAAAAATTCAGACAGCAATGCCACCTGTTGGACGATTTTCACAAAAAAGTGTTAGGCACTAATTTATGTCATGGTGCAGCTGCATATAAATGTATATGCAATTCTGTGCAGTGCAGTAGTTCCTGAGATACAATTGAAACAAAATATTTGTCACACACAAACAGACATTTTCCAAAAATGATCAAATCATGTTCTGAATCTCTCAAAACATGTAAATCCATCGAAAACCGGAAATCAAAATTTTTTTTCGAATCCAATACTTTTTTCTATTGAATACAGAAGAAAGTAAAAAGATTGAATTCATGGCGTAGTACAGTCCATTATAGCTTTGACAAGAAGGTGGTTTAAGCGAAAAAATATTGCGAGATTAAGGTTGAATGGGTTTTACAGCGCTCTAGAACTTAAATATAGAAAAGAAAGAACGTAATGGGAAATTTAATTAAATTAATAGGTTTTATTAAATTATTTTTAATACTTTTTTTTTTTTTTTTGAAGACAGCAATGTTTGCCTGATACATACTACACGAAATCAGTCTTTCATCATTTATTTCGGGGGGGGAGGGGGGCTTGGGCCCGTCGCCCCCCCCCTTGCCTACGGCCTTGAATACTCTGTAATTAAAAAAGGACATTTTTTTTTTCTTTTTCAATGTTTTATAGAAACTGTTATATTTTAACCGTTTCCGACACAGAGTAATTCTATTCATTTAAAATCAACAGCCACCGGAATTCAAGAACGATATTAGAAGACAAATAATAAATGAAGTTCTTACCTCTATATTATGGAGGAAAAATACTATAAAAAAAATTCTGGGATGAATTTTTGCACTTGAGAATTAAAATTAGGTGTTTCCGCATCGGCGACACTGTGCTGGAAAGGGTTAATGAACATATCTGGTAGAGCCTCATAATTTAACTGTATAATTTTATACAGATAATGCGAAACAGCTTCATAATCACATGCTAGAGCCAGTACGCATTTCAAGGGTGATTCAAAACTGTTTCCTTTTCTCTTTAATATCTTACAGGTTCTGCTTTTGCTTTAGAAGCAAAATTTTCCCTAAAATACACTGATGGAAAATAAAATCCCAACACCAAGAAAAAATTATTGTACAGTAATGAAATTTCAGCAATACATTTGTCTAATTAACATATTTAATTGATTAAAGTTTCAAGATCACAGGTAGAGCCATTGGCGAGAAGAGCCATTTCAAATGTGAAATGTTGGTACATTAGTAACCGGTGTAACCGCCAGAATTTTGAATGCAAGCATGCAAACGTGCATGCATTGTGTCGTACAGGTGTCGGATATCAGTTTGTGGGATGGAGTTCCATGCCTGTTGCACTTGGGCGGTCAATGCAGGGACGGTTAATGCTGGTTGTGGATGACGCTGGAGTTGTCGTCCAATGATGTCCCATACGTGCTCGATTGGAGAAAGATCTGGTGATCTAGCAGACCAAGGCAACATGTCGACACTCTGTAGAGCATGTTGGGTTACAACAGCGGTATGAGGGCGAGCGTTATCCTGTTAGAAAACACCCCCTTGAATGCTGTTCATGAATGACAGCACAACAGGTTGTATCACTAGACTGACGTACAAATTTGCAGTCAGGGTGAGTGGAATAACCACGAGTGTGCTCCTGCTGTCATACGAAATTGCTCCCCAAACCATAACTCCAGGAGTAGGCCCTGTGTGTCTAGGCCGCAGACAGGTCGCTAGCAGGCGTTCACCTGGCCTCCTTCTAACCAACACACGGCTATCACTGCGACCAAGGCAGAACCGGCTTTCATCAGAAAACACAACAGATCTCCACTCCGTCCTCCAATGAGCTCTAGCTTGACACCACTCACGTCGCAAACGGCAGTGGTTTGGAGTCAGTGGAATGCACGCTACAGGGCGTCTGGCTCGGAGCGGTCCTTGAAGTAACCGATTTGTAACAGTTTGTTGTGTCACTGTGGTGCCAACTGCAGCTCGAATTTCAGCTGCAGACGCAGTACGATTAGCTACAGCCATACGCCGAACACGGCGGTCTTCCCTCTCAGTAGTGCCAGGTGGCCGCCTGGAACCCGGTCTTCTTGAGGCAGTACCTTCCCTTGACCACTGCTGCCAACACTCATGCACAGTGGATACATTCCTGCCAAGTCTTTCTGCAATATCGCGGAAAGAAAACCCACCTTCTCGTAGCCCTACTACACGACCTCCTTCAAACATAGTGAGCTGTTGATAATGGCTTCTTCGTCTTCTTAGAGGCATCCTTGACTAACATTAACCCACTACGTCAAATCTCAACTGTAAATAACGATCACGAACCTTACAGCGCTTATTTAAAGCAAACCTCATTTGCATGTTCATAGTGTCGCTACTAGCGCCACACTTATGCGCGTAGCTCGAAATTTGAATCGACGTCATCTTTCAGATGTATAAACACGCCTACCAAATTTCGTTTATCTAGCACAGCTCCTTCCTGGTGTTGGGATTTTTTTTTCCATCAGTGTATATACTTTTACACCTGAAGCTTCAAGATAATTCGACGCGCACTTTTTGAAGTATTTAACAAAGTGTTCGAAGTTTCCGGTCAGTTATGAAAAGGTAGTGTATAAATAACATAAATAAATATACAAAAAAAAAAAAAATCTACAAATGCAGCATCAGAACAAAATGCCATAAAAACTTGAAAAATGCAATTTTTTGACAGCCCAGTTAAAGTGGATTTATATAAATCGCATTTCTGATTTATTATTAGTGACAAATAAACTTTGTTGTATTCTGATCAAATTTTCCGGTGACAAAAAATTATGAATAACTTCGAATTCGTGTAATTTCTACTCATGTTTACTTCAAAGTCAAGTAATATTTACACCAAATTCTCCTAATACTTTACCAAGCTGCGCGTTTCTAAACAGAAATGTCAAAAAACATTTTTTGACACTTTTTGTGCAGCTTTTCGGGAAAAAACATAAAAATGCTTTTATCCCATCCCCATGTTCTTTTCGGCGCAAAATTCCTGATCGATTATGACAAGCCGAAAAAATATCTTTTTCCCAAGCCATTTAGCCCAGGAATGTACTCTTAATATTTTAGCACCAGTCCTTGAGGAAATGAAGGACATAGTAGAATAATAGAAGGAAGCATTATCCCAAGAAGAAATGGATTTTGAGTTCTGGTGAAATTTGGGTTCTTTTCGTTAATTGTTAAATATGTTTTTTAAAGGATTATTTAAAAAAATATATTGGATAGATTTTATAGAAAAAATATAAAGAGCAGAGATGAAAGAGTGTGTTTCATCTTTACTAATACCTTTATTTCCGTACAAAAAATCTTTATCATATTTCTTTCTCTCTCTCTGTGCATGTGTGAGTATATGTGATTAGATTATATAAAGATTATTATTCGAAAACAATGGTAACAAAAGAGGTGGAAATATTAAACCCCTAGTAATGAGCTACATCGAACTTCAATTTCTAATTAAAAAAGTGTAGAAGTTTTGACGTTTACCAGAACCTATATTCCAGGGGCGAGGCCTTCACTTACTACGTTTTCATTCATTTTAAACTTTACCATATGTTTCTACCTCGATTTGCGATAGAGCCCGTGTTACAGTGTTGCTAGAGTGGGGACTTTTTTTAATTCAATATCCACCACTAAACGGTTGTCTAATCACATCGAAGATAAATCGTCTATTATATATCTGAAATATCACTTCTCAAAATTATTGGTAATAGTTGAATAAAAAAAAGTTCCTGGTCTGACAACACTGTCGTGTTATTCGAGTTTTCGATTATCCGAGATATTCTCGGTCCATATCACCTCGGATAATCGAGGCTCTATTGTACTTGAATTCTTGAAAATACTATTGATAATAAATAAATAAATAAATAAAATTATTGAACATTTAAATTCATCAAAACGCCCCTAGGAACTTTCTGACACATGCCTCTGAGTATTTTATCCTGAAATTTGAAAATTATATGCAAATCATTATAGCTTACAAATTTCTACATAGAATTTTAACGCAAATAATTTTCTCCTTTGACACTGCTTTGTAAAGGGATAAGGAAATTTTAGAATTCATTTTTCCTTCAAATGACTTTCCCCCTGCCTTCAAAAGAATTCTAATCAGGTGTTGTGTAAAACATGAAAATTCGAGATAAGCTTCCAAATGACAAATGGATAATAAGTTAATTTTTCAAATTTAGCAGTTTGGATACGAAATAGTGTGACGCGTAATCGGAAACATACTTTGTATTTTATTATTTTTCCTTTCCTTGGTCAAATAGAAGACTAAAAGTATGCTGTAATGAGCTGTCAGCGTCATCAATATGCAACAGTCATGAAACTTTAGAAAATATTATGTCGTGAAAAATATAAAAGAATATTGTACACAATATAAATGGCAACATTTTCATAATTAAAATAGGACGTAATGAATGGCTGATAGGTTCTACACTAGAAACTGATAGACAGAAAGTACTAGGTACAATCCCAAGCTGAGTTTGTCGACCTAGCTATTCAAAGTTTACCGTTTTTTTTTTTTTTTTTTTTCAAAAACACGCGTAAATACGGGCTAGGATTCTTTATAAAGATCCCCACGGATTACATTCCATCAAAGCCTTATATAAAAGCCTTCATAACAAACAGAGATATTTTTTGATTTCAACATTTTATCAAATGATAAATGGGAGCTGTGCGAAGCGGAGGGATTTTTATCCTAAAACCCTAGTTTTAAAAAAATGCGAAACACAACCATTAGTGTTTGGGACACATCGACGCTGCTTAACGCGGAAAAACCATGGCGAATGTGGTTTGTAAGAAACAACATCAACGTTTTGTGTTTATGTGTCAGCCAATGTTTCTCCATGTTTTAAGTCGTGGTTTTCTTTTCGGTATGCTATAGTTATAACCCGTGTTGCCAGATTTTGGTAATTTTTTATTCAATAGTCACCAATAATTTTTAAAAGTGATATTTGATATACACAGTAGGCGATTAATCTTCGAAGTGATTAGGCAACCGTTTCATTTAAAATTTTATGGTGGATATTGAATAAAAAAGTCTCAAAAATCTGGCAACACTGGTTATAACAACAAAATCAAACTCTGCATTTGATAACAACGTTGGTGTTACAACAGCGCAGCAGAGCATCGTGACGCATGCGCAGATGAAAAGTGTTCACTTCTATGCCCCAAATGTTGAGTTTGTGTTTTGTGCTTATGATTTCAACATACTTGCCAACATCCTAATTAATATTCCGTAGTATCGTTAGCCCCGCCTTCTTTTTTACACCAGTAATTTTTTAGAGTATTTTTCATCCTATTTAATCGTAATGGCATTTAGAGACTATTACTCTACAAATTTACTGGTGGGAGAAAAAGGGCGAGACAAACAACACTACGGAATATTAATTAGGATGTTGGCAAGTATGTTTCAATCATTTAGCGGAAGAAGCCATGTTTTTCTTTTTGATGCACTGATGAGCAAATCCGACTTGCCTTGATATCAGAGTTGCTTGGAAATTAATATTGATTATAACCAAACTTGATGCCAAAATCATACTTCCTTTGATATCAGCGCTGACATTGTAATCGCGAAGCAGAAAGCTGTGATACATGCGCAAAAAAAATAAATAAATAAATAAATAAAATATTCAAATGCGCAAATGAAAAACATATTCACTTCAACGTTTCAAGTGAAAGAAACGCAAATATTTATTTATTTATTTTATTTTATTTTATTTATTTATTTATTTATTTTTGTAAAAGTTAAGTGTCATAATTTCACCTAGCAGTCAAAATTAAACAATTTCTCCAATTACCGAAACTTTTTCTATGGTCTGTATCAGGCCTTTAGAACCCACAAGACTTCGAGGGCCGCATTTAGGAATATGCACTTCATTCGACTGACCGCAAAATGTATATAATATATATTTAAAAGGACGATGAAATGGAAAGATTAATAGATAGAAAAATGTTAAAATATGAAACACAGTCACAATGCATATAATAGATAAGTTGTTTTGGACATATTAGTTAGTATATTCTCCAACTCAGAAACCGTGATATTGAGACCCAACGTGTAATTGCTACAATACAACAATAATAGCTACAATGGCAATTTCTATTGTTCCCATTCCGAAGAGTTAGTACGTGAGGTGCTAGGCTCGACTCCAGTACGCGCTCATCAGAGTAGTCATTCAGAGTATTCCGTTGTTTTCTTCGAGTGATGCCTACATACGGGCTAGGGCGTCTTAAGGGGACTTGGCCCTTCTGACCTGGCCCCTCTAAAAATTCCATGTATGGACATATATTTCCATTTGGTATTTATAAATTTAACTATATTAGGTTTGTTCAATAAAATATTTATTCCGACAACAATACTTCTGGTTTTTGATATACCTTTTAGAGATTTAAATCTTCAAATTGCGTTTACTGAGTTTGCATTTTTTCATGAATTCATAATCTTTAATATGCTAAAACTTCTCATATATTTAAGAAAAGACACAATACTTTTTATTATTATTATTATTTGATAGGACCTGTGTAAATAATTAGGGGTAGATTTTGCAATATCTTTAAATATATATACATATATATTAAAAAAAAAATTTAACCTTTTTTTTTTTTTTTTTTTTTTTTTTTTTTACATCAACATGCACTTTTTATTTTTTTCCCAAAAACTAATCAATAAAATTCAGAATCCATTCCTAATTCTTTTAGGTAGATTCCCTTACACATGCAAAAAAATATTAAGTCTTTACTTAAATATCTGTGAAAGTTTTAACATTTCGAAAATCATGAATTCACGAAAATATGCAAACTGTGAAAAACACAATTTTAAAATTTCAAATGTGTAAAAATGTATCAAAACCCATAAGAATTGTTGCCTGATTATATATTATATTGAAGAAACATAATGCAGCTCAACTTTTAACTATTAAATGGAAATACAAGCTTTTCTAAGAACACTTCTGTTGCGCGAAGTCCCTTTTCAAAACACCCTATGGAGGACGCTCCACCTCAAGCCAAGATCTCTGGCGCAGTCAACTGGCCTTAATCCGAACACCTACATCAAACAAATTTCTTAATTTTTACGGTCTTTACAAGTTATTAATTTACAAGTTTCACGAAATCCGCTACGAGCTACCGATTGGACATGCCTGCAGTGTTGCCAGATTGCGCGACTTTTTTATTTAATAGTCACCAATAATTTTGAGAAGTAATGTTTGATATTTAATTGTCGATTATATACATTATATATCACTTCTTAAAATTATTGGTTACTGTTGAATAAAAAAAACCCGCAATCTGGCAACATTGCATGCCTGGTCAATATAAATGTATATACCAGCTTTGATTAATACTTCATATGCAGAACAAGCTCAGCATGGAATCTGAATAAACTACCTATAATTATAACCATCATGTGCATGTTACAGCACTACTCATTCATATTATAATATAATCCAAATAATAATCCTGCCTTTTAAAGAAATTCTGGAACACTCAATACAACAGGCTATTCTTATCATTTTGCAAAGTAACATGGGTAAAAAAGTGAAGGAAAAAAAAAAAAAAATTCAGATTTGGCAAGCATTGGTACAAAAGTGAAAGTGAAAAAGTACTGAGCAAATAGGCAAAGATTCTTTAAAAAATCTTTGGAAAGTTTCTTAATGAATACTTAAGTTTTAAAAGCTGGAACTGTGTCAAAAACTCACACCCAGATCACGAATCTGCTTAGGCACAGCACGTACTACTACCAGTTAAAATGCATTCTAATCACGTATATGTATTCATTTATTCCTTTTTTTTTTTTGGAAAAACAGACAATAAAAAATCAGGCAAAATGTTAAGATTAAGCTTTAAACAAATTGTCATAAAATTTGATAATAAATTGTCAAATAACCATCTTCTAACACAATAATCGTATTTGAATTTAGCGTACATCAAATGCCTCCTTCTTAATAGAAGTGTATTTTAAGTCATGGTAATTCTGATTCGTTTTAACGTATTAACTCTGATACAAACATTTCTAGTGAAAGGAAAAAAATATATAAGATAGTTTATAGTATGGCAAAAAGATTTATTTATTTATTTATTTAATAGCTGTAACAATTCTATTCCGCGTTCTCATTTCAGCAACAAAAACAATATCAGTCTGTAAAGGGACCGCGGTAAATTTGTTGATAGATAGCCGAGCTCGCAATTGGAATATTGCAGATCCGGTACTCGAGCATAGATGCCAACATTTTATTTATTTCGGAGTATTTTTAGCCCCGCCTCTATTTCGCACCACTTTATTTATAGAAAAATTTTCTCCAATATATAACTTCGATAAAATAAGAAAAATTTACTTTTGAAAAATAAGTAGTATGGAATAAAGGCGGGGCTTAAAATAATCCGGAATAAATTAAAATATTGGCATCTATGCTCGAGCCAGCCAAAGACCTTCATATATACTAATGGCAGTTGGTGCACGTAAAAACCGTCATGGTCGCAGTGTCCCGCTAATCCAATTAAAATTATACCTCTAGGGGTCACTGAAGCGGGGAAGCCATTTCCGTAGTGGAGTATCAAAATTGTGATGGACTCTTCAGACCCAGACCGCAGAGTTGCCAAATTTTATAATTTATTCCCGAGCATTGTTAATTCCACCCTTTTTTCACACCGGAAATTTTAAAGAATCATTATCCCCTTATTTAATTGTTGTAACAAATTAAAGAGATATATTCTATAAAATTTCTGGTGCGAAAAGAAGCCGGGACTAAAATGGCTCCGGATTAAATTAAAAAGTTGGCAACTCTGACCGACTCTAATTTCTCATAGTGTAATAATACTCTTGCGACATAAAAATTCACTCAAGCAATCAAGATGTAAAGAAATTTCAATTTATTTTTAAGGTATTATTTCAGACAAATTACAATAGTTTACATAAAGAATAGAGCAAAAGAAATCATGAGAAAAATTAATATACATGGATTGTGCTGAGAAATATTAAGAGAAAATTTAAATGTTTTCCAGATTCTCAGGGCGACAAATATAGAATTTCTTAGAGAATATACACGTTTTTTTTTTTCATATTTTCAAACTCATAATTTCGATTTTTTTTTTTTTTTTTTTTTTTTGTCATTATTATTATTATAATTTTGTTTGCATATTTTTAATAATTTTGCGCTACATTAAACGAAATATCCAGTTATAATCAAAAATACAGGGCTGCTACAGGCGACTTATTTTATTATGTTCTTTTCCTACCACTATTTCCAAAAAATAAAATTTTTAATCAACTTTTGTAGTTAAATTTGCACTTTGCCTGCTTAAATTTATTATAAATTCTCTGTTATGGAAATAGTGGTACGAAAGTGATAAAAGAAAAAGTCGCTTGGGGCAGCCCTGTAAATATGGAAACCATCTCTCTGTGATATAGTGCTACATATTAATCATGGCATTAAATAAAAATAAAAAGTTTTACTAAATAAATATAAAGTGTATATCTGTATCCGCAAAGCCCAAAACTTGGTTCAATGTAATACGTATATTTTTTTTCCAACAGCATAAATAATATATATTTTTAACAGTGTAACAAATTTACATGTTTAACATTGTACGCAACCTATATTTTAACATACCATACTTACATTCTTAACAGTGTACGAAACCTGTATTTAAGAGAGACCAGTAACTTATTTATTTATTTATTTGTTATTATTTATTTTTCGTTAAGAATTTAGTCCATATTAATTCATAAGCATATGAGAAAAACAGGGGTAGATATTAAAAGGGTGGCTACTAACAGATAACATTAATATGCTTCCAAAATTAAAATGTTATTGCTAATACTAATATATTACTAAAAAGCAGGTCAATAACACTGCTCTTCATGAGAATTGGTCACAACATCATTTTTGCAAATTTTTATGTAAAATGACCTCCTGAATTCGAATACGACGCCCTATCACCCACCGTTTATTGGGGACGCCCCCTATTTTTATCACTTTTCGGTAGCTTTATAGTTATAAAATTTGATTTATAGGTGAGAAAATGAATATTTTAACTTTTAAATATCTTCTGACGGGCTGCAAAACTAAAAAATTCTAAAACATGAAAATTTGCAGCAAGGGGAAAATTTAGGGGATAGGAGCAGATTTGTCACAGAAATTATAAATTTCATTTATTATATTTTATTAAACAATTAGTATTATTATTTATTATACATTATATTTTCTTGCTTTTAAGTGTTTAAATAATTCTTTTCCATTCTCTAAATCGAATTCATGGCCATAAAATTCCGAACAGTGGTAAAATTTGGGGAAGGGGTTAGCGTCCCGAGAAAAGGGTGGGCGACTGGGCAAAATGGGGGTCATACTGGGATTCAGGGGGTCATTTTACATAAGAATCAGCAGGGATGATATCGGGACTCGAAAAAGATTTTTTTTTTTTTTCCAGTGCTGTGTAATTTGTTCTCTCTCTCTCTCTCTCTCTCTATATATATATATATATATATATTAGGTGTACCGGAAAGTTATGTCGTTTTGAATTAATAAAATGAAACCGGAAATTTTTGTTTAACAGTGTTTACATGGTACAGTCAGCCAAAAAAAAAAAAAAAAAAAAAAAGGCCACCCCCCACCTAATTTCGCCGTAAATTATCGTAGAAACATGTGGTTGGTACCAATCGATTTGTAATAATGTCGAGTTTATAATGATATAGTTAGATTTTGATTAA
The DNA here is from genome assembly GCA_963930645.1 of Salticus scenicus. NCBI lineage: Eukaryota > Metazoa > Arthropoda > Arachnida > Araneae > Salticidae > Salticus > Salticus scenicus. Next base: position 156,021,502 of record OZ005662.1, read on the forward strand.
GGGGTCGTCTACATATTAAAACTGGCATCAACTTCCTTTTTTCAATGGTAACCCCCATTTTTTATAATTTATTTGAATTCTTTGGACAAAATCATCGCGGAAAATGGTATAGTTTATATATTTTGCTCAATTCTTCATAGAGTTATAAGCTGTCAAACTATCAGGGCGCTAATGTTAAATGAATGTGACAAACATTAATTCATATCTTCCAAAATAATTATGATATTCAAATTCTGTTTTTTTTTATATGATAGAATGAAGTGACCCAAACATATTCCAAGCATATTTTTGATAAAAAAAATTTTTTTGAAATATGAAAATTATTAATAGTTTCATATTTGAAAAAATTATGTTAATTTTTGCATAAATAGAACGTTAATTTTTGCATAAATAGAACGGGCATCATCAAAAACATGGGTTTCCAAATTTACAGCTCGTTCTTAACATTATTTTTTGAGTTACAGTGATATTTCATTTTTTACTGTTGTTAGCGGACCGTCACTTATAATAATTTGTATCCTTTGTGAGTAAATATCTGTATATATTTTGACGAAAAACTATTTTAATTTACCTTAATGTTATTCTAATTGTTTTCTAAGCAACATTTCGATGTTTATAATACAAATTGGATCATTTTTATAAAATTATCGCAATGCAAGCGAGAGATTATGAAAAAATTCCAAAAGAAATGAAGCCCCGCCTCTATATTGCGGAAACATTATTAAAAAAATAGTTTCTGTATTCGTATATGACTCTCTGTGGGACGCTGGTATGCATAAATGTCAATGGCATTCACTACATCGAATGCTGAAGACAAAATTTAAATGATTTAATTGGAAGTATGTAAAAATATTTTGTTTTATAATGTAAAGTTGTAGAAAAACTGTGTAAAGGCGTGGCTTCCGTCGCAAAGATGTTTATACTCAAATCTGAAATGTTAAGTCTTTGTCCTTAAATATTACATAACGTTTCCCAGTTTCGCACTGCTAAAATTCTATTTTGTCCCTTTTGTCTTTCGTTTTTAACTTGAATATTCTACGATTCGTGCACCTCAAGTTAAGTATCATGACGGTAAAAAAACGCGGTAAGACGAGGACTACTATTTGAAAGAGCAATGCGCAGTGAACAATACTTTTGTTTTTTCCTTTTTTAAAATTAATATAATTGATTTTTATTAATTTTTATCAGATTTTCTAAAACAAATTTTCTGTTTTAATCTTGTTTTGACATTTTCACATTCGCTTACTCTACCGTTTATGCTATTTAAATTTTATCGCATGACGTAACATAATAAAATATATAATTTTTATTAAATGTTTTTTTAATACTGAATAATAAAGTGGTATATATATATATTTTTAAGTTTTTAATATGTATTATTGAAACAAAGCGCAATATTATTTATTTTCTATTATTCTAATCACGGCGTAAAACTGGCGTCACATTTATCACGGAAAAAGAATTTAAAACAAAGTAACTTGTCTTATTACTTTTAAAGATATAGATTTTACACATTTAAAATTAAGAATTCAAGTACAGTAGACGACTGCAGAACGGGGAATACTCGTTCTAGGCAATAGGAAACCGTTTTTTCTATATCCATATTTCTTTTCATATGGATATACATAATAATTATACTCTTTCTAGTGAAAGTATTTGTATTCATACTATTTTGTTTATATATATATGAATATAAGGAATATTCTTAAGAAATATCGTAACACACAAATTGTGAAAGAAACGCCCACCGAAGGAGTTACAGATTTCAAAATGACGTGAAACTATGTCAGTGGTCGCGAAAATGTTAAATATCCTTTCTCAGATTTTAGTTTAAATCTTGTTATCTATATTTTTGTATATTATCTATTGCTGGTTTGTACGCCTAAAATTAAATGTAAATCTTTATAGTAACACTTTCATGCGAGGCTTACTGTATAAAATAAAAATATACCCAACAAGAAGTAGATAATAATTGTTAGTTAGTAGATTTTAATTGTTTATATATATATATTTTATTATATATGTATTTTAACTTAAATTTTTGTCTCTTAAATAAAACAGTTTTTGCTTTTAAGAAGTAGATAATTCTTTTTCTTAAATATTAAACACTTCGATAGGTACCAGCCGCATGTTTCTACGATGATTTACGGCGAAATTAGGTTGGGGGGGACTTTTTTTTTTTTTTGGCTGACTGTACTTTACGAATAACCATCTTATAAGTTACCTAAGAATATCTTAAATTTTATCCAGGGTAAATTTCCGATGTCAGTATTTTAATTCAAAACGACAGAACTTTCCGGTACACCTAATATATATATGAATAATTAATAACAGAATTTTTTTTTTAGAAAAGTTATACGTTAATATTTTTTGAGCCCTGCTTCGTGTAAACACAGAATATTGTTCTAGTAACAGTAAGCAAAGCTTTCCAAGTAAAGTTTGTCTGCACAATTTTAAAAAACGTCGCGAAGTAAACTCGTAGTCAGCACTTCCCGTCGTGCATAGGCTACGGTGTTCAAATAAAAACCGTGAAAAAAACCCCTCCCCCGTGTTGTGCTTTCTTTAACCATTTGCACTCGAACTTCGCCTATCAGGCGACACCCGATTACTTACTTCAACTCGAGAGGCGCCATGACCAATTAAGTTACGATATATCTTATATCCACCAATAATGTTCTACAACTAAAAGTGCTATAAGATGTGCATACTTCGATAACCCCTTAACGCGCGCTGTCCTCGCTGCAAGGACGCACAATTTAAGATCCAGCTACAAAAATTCATCCCGGAAATTTTTTAGCAAAAACTTACGTTTATAACGTATCAGAAACAGCCGGTTTTTTTAACCTTAAAATTTAAAATTTCTTTTAGTTTAATTTAGTTCATGAATTCCGGTGGCAGTATAATTTAAATGATCCGAATTGTCTTGCGCCGCAAAGGGTTAAGAAAGAGACTCCACCTACACTTTTTATTAAGTGCTTTTGGGCGTTGCTTTTCTTGGTCATTGGTAAATGCCCAAGAATGCTTTGCAAAATAACCCACGGTGGAAAATTATAAATCACAATGTAATGTGGGTAATTAATTCTATTTTCTAATCATCTTGTGCTGAATCCGATCCCTTTCCTATATATAAGAGCACTTCTCTTTTATTTCTTTATGCATTGAAGACGATACGCTAAATACTCCCGAAACAGCTGTCTGCTTCCCTATTATTTCTTTTTGGCGTTCCAGACGTTGTTGTTTGCTTTGCTTTTACAAACAATAATTTTGTGAAGTGATATTTGATGTAGGTG